>VZTZ01021333.1:272422-431074 GCA_013400955.1 Drymodes brunneopygia | reverse complement strand
GTGCGCGGTCCGCCGGGGCTGTCGGCCGTGCTGGCGGTGAGGGGAGCGGGGCCGCCCGGGGGGGACGGGGGAAGCCCTGGCTGGGGGCGCGCTGCTTGCCGACCCTGGCTCGGGGGGCTGCGGGGCGCGGTACGTGACCGAGACCGAAACCGGCCGCGTTCGGTCGCTGTGGCCGCCGGAAGGGCCGCCGCAAGGGCCGCCGGTGCCTGACCCGCATTCCCTCTGCCCGCAGAGCACGGACTGGTCCGAGCCCTGGCTGCTGGGGCTGGCCGCCTTCCACCTGCTCTGCTTCCTCCTGACGTGCGCGTCCCTGCAGCACCGTCGGGTTCAGATCGGGCACTTCCTCTGCATGGGTGAGTGCACAGGCACGCCGTGTACCAGAGCCGGCAGCTTCGCATTTCTCTGCTGGCACTGCATGAGTCTGTCGATGATAACCTGCGATAGAACCTGCAGTGACCTATAGATAGGTATTTATTTTATTTTCAAGAAAATGTATGAAGTAGCGACTTAAAACTCTGGCCTTGGTGAAGAAGTGGGATGAGTAAGGTACTGCATGGTCATTGCCGTGCGTGTCACAGCTTCCCAATGAAGTGCTGCTGTGCTGGAGAAGCAGTAAAGAAATCGACTGAGAGCCAGCAGTTACTTTGTACTCTGCCTTGTTCTAATGGTGCAGTTCAGTGAATACGGTGAGCTTTAGTTTCTGAAGCAAGTTCACCATTAGCCCTGCTGACAGGCATGATAATGGCATGAGGAAGAGCAAGACTGGCTTGTACACTGCAGTAAGAACTTGTGTTATCTCGGGGTTTATCAGCCTGAGAGTCCAGTGACCTGGCCTAGCCAAAGCAGTCATGGCTGACTGGCAGAACACATACCAACTTTCGTTTAAGATCACATGGATTTGGATTAGATGATATATTATGAGCAGTTTATTTTTAAAGAAATACCGAATCTAATATTTTTCTTTTATTGTATAGTGGGCTTAGTGTACTGCGCTGAATATATCAATGAATTAGCAGCCATGAATTGGAGGTAAATGTTTTCACTTTCATTTTTTGAATAAAACTATACAGTACAACATAGTGACCATTTAGCTTATAAGGATTAATAATAGCATGCCTTTATTGTACTGCTTAAAATCTGTTTATATGGATGCTTGTAAAGTAACTGGTCAAAGAGCTGAGAGAAAAGCAGAGTGCTTCAGTTAAAGGGAAAAAGACGTGAACTTTGGGGGTTTTTTGTTGTGTTTTCTTTGTTATTCATGTTTAATAGCTGAAGTTAAGAACCACTTCTCAAAAATACCACTGCTGCTTTATATACTTACTTATATATGTATAACAAGCATTAACATTTGTCTGTTTTACCAGAATTAAAACTGATGGTTTATTGTGATGAACATTGAAATTATCTTTTCCTGATGTGACTGAAAGTTACGTGTTTAACACCACTTTATGCTGGCATGTAATTGTAGTATTTCACTTCAGGCATATATAGCATAATAAATGTAGCAAAGCTGTAATTAGTTTTGTTATCTCTTCTAATATAAGTAAGGAAAATACCTAAAAAATAATTTCAGATGCTTCAGAATAAGCATGATTTGTGATGCACTCTTGTAGTCGTGTTAGTTAGCTTCTGCACAATAAAACTAAAGAGAAAGACTGATATGAGTATTCATAACTGAAGAGGTATCAACTGCCTCTTCTTTCTGACTTAATGCAGTAGAATGCTGGCCTATGCTTGGTGATCCCAAGATGTGGGATGATGTGCACAATGTCCATGTAGAATAGTTGCTGGGAAAGTTGAATGTGTGAACTACAGTAAGTAAAGCTTTGTCTTTCATTTTCTTTCTATTTCTTTCAGGCTCTTTTCTAAATACCAATACTTTGATTCAAGAGGAATGTTTATTTCACTTGTATTTTCAGCACCACTGCTGGTGAATACTATTATAATTGTGGTATGTATTTGTTCATTCATATAGGTGCTTTCATTAAATGGGTAAATAAAGGTATATGGATTAGTTGAATTTAATAATTTACTTACTTTTCAGGTCACCTGGGTTTACAGAACTTTAAATGTAATGACTGAACTAAAGATGCTACAGCAGAGAAAGAAAGCAGAAAAAGAGAAAAAGAAGTGAAAGTGCCAAACAAGATTTTTCTTTCTTCAGTTATAATAACACCTGTCTGGGTAATGTCCCTCTGTGTGGGTGTGCAGAAACAGAAATATTTCTATGTCCCATATCAACAGCACTTTGTAATTGTGGCTGTGGACACTGAGGTGAAAGCAGTACATTTGAATTGGCTGTGAAATTATGAAACCCAGTCTTAACAAGTCTTTGTGCCCTTCAGTGTAAGATTGTTTTCCTCCATGACCAAAGCTGTTAGCATTGATGAGACACAATCTTCCAGTTTCCATTTGCCTTTGTATTTTTTTTACTATGTCTTTATTCTGTTCTTATCAAGTATCAGTTATTCTGCTGCTTAAGCCCATTGGAGCTGTGTTGTGAATTATAGCAAATGACAGATTTTATTCAGAATAACTCAGGAATCCATGCTTCTGTGAAGCACTTCACTTCTTTATAAATCAACTTTCATACTTCCTATGTGTACTGTGTGCCAGTGGCATTTTATAAATAAAACTATCCACTCACTGTATCTTAAATTGAGTTAATTTGTATTTATTTTTAATCAGACATTTTCCTTCTTTTTTTCTCATAAAAATTCCCAGTTTGGCAAATTCCCCCATTTAATTTATGTAAATAATTCAAAATTATCTCTGCATTTCTTTCAATTTATCCTTCATGTTTTCAAGGCTTTTATATAAATACATTTTGTTTAAAACTGGATGAAAATTTGATAGTTTTATGCTTCTTCGTAGAACAGAAAGGAGGGGAAGAAGCTTAGTAATGTTATATACAATTTTGTTGCCTTTTTAATGCTTTTTTAAAATAAATACTGAAAATTAAAAATAGGTAAAAATAAAGAAGGCTTCAGTTTTGCTTCAAGTGGCCTGTTTTTATTGAATTAAGGTCATTTGAGGAAGGGTGTGAGCACAATGGAGACTGTCCATATTTAGTAAAGGTTGTGTCTTTATGGGAGATGTACAGTTCTGTCTAAAAGAGGTGTCATTTAAGACATAGGAAAAATGATCTACAAAACTGATCTTATACTAATGTGAAAAACATTTGAGTACAAAATTGAAGAACACATAGTTCACTTTAGTTTATAAACTAAGGAGGTATTTGTGAAACTAATTGTAATTACTTGAATAATCTTCACAAGAGTGGAGATCTGGACTTGAGGAAGAGAGCAGATGCATGTTTGCACAGTTTGCAAGTCCCCTAAACAGGGAGAAACTCCTACTGGAAGGGCAGTGAAATGTTAGTGTTGCATCCATTTCTTTACCTTTGCCATGCCTCTTTGGCATTCCTTTACCCACTCATTGCTCCATCCAGAGTTACTAGACTATTTTATATTAGCAAACTAAATAGATGCAAGTTTGTGTGTTGTCCCATTCTAACCACTCTACTGTGACTCTTGGTGCAGTGTTGGGTAGTGTCAACTGTACGAGGAAATCTCGAGTGGTCTGGTAGGTAACGTGTGCCTTTTTGGAAGGAGTGAGGAGAGTCTCCAAATGACTGCCAGGTGGGCTGTGGCAGCTGTCATCAGGACCAAATAACAGACCTTTCTGATATCATATCCGTAGGATGTTGTCCTAAAAATAGGTAAAAATAAATTTCAGCCTTGCTCCCACAATTTGATGGGGAGAGGTGCAATTTTCACACATGGCCCTAAGCATGACCACTCAAATGTGGCGCTCCTGACTTTCCTGTTGATAACTGTTCTGCAACAAATCAGTGCACAATTGTTTTAGTGTCACACACTTGAAGCTTTAATACTTCATATGGAGGTACCACATGTTATCAAGTAACCTTTGGCTTCACAGTGTATGAGTTTGATTCACAGTAAGTGAGGAGGTTCAGAGCAGCTGAGCAACAAGTCCCTTGCAGTGGAAAACAATGTGCTTTATTTACTACATCCAAGGCAAACTTTCTCCAAATAGTTTGGTATTTTGCCTATCTTGTGTGTGAGGTTGGAAAAAAGATGGATAGTACTCGGTCTAAAAAGCATGATGGCATTTTTTTGTCTTCTAAAAGTATTGCTGTGTGGAAGTATAAACAGCTCCAAATTCAAAAATTGTACCAGTGTTTTTTGAAGGATGAGCATCTCAAAATTGTGAGTTTAAAATCTTCCCTGACTCCTGGATCTACAAAAGGTAAATCTAACAGTTACATGAGAGAAGTTTTGACAAACACAAAAACGTGGTTTCCATACATTACAAAAACACGTGGGTTGAAGGGGACCTTGAGGATCATCTAGTTCTGACCCCCCAGCCATGGTCAGGGATTCCACTTACTAGACTGGGTGGCTCAAGACCCGGGCCTTGAACACTTCCAGGGTGCGGCATCCACAGCTCTGGGCAGTCACGGCCCCACCATTTTGTGAGTGAAGACTTTGCTCCTAGCAACTGATCTAAACCTGCCCTCTTGTAGTTGAAAGCTGATCCCCTTTGTTCTCTCACTACACGTCCTCATAGAAAACTGCTCTCCCTCTTTTTTGTAAGCACCCTTTATGTACTGAAAAGCTGCAACAAGGTCTCCTTGGAGCCTTCTCTTCTCCAGGCTGAATGTCTCTGGATGACACCCCTTCCTTCTTTGCATCACCTGAATCACTCAGCATTGTGTCATCTGCAAACTTGCTGAGGGTGCACTGGGTCTCACCCTGTTACTGATAAAGGCATTAAAGGGCACCAATGCCAAGACAAGGGCTCTGAGGGACACCACGTGTCACTGGCCTCCCCCTGGACATAAGTAATTGACACAATCCCCTGCCTGTGTTCATCAGCCAATTTCTTATCCACAGAAGAGTTCACACTTCAAATCCATGTCTCTCCAGCTCAGTGATGAGGATGTGAGGGACTGTGTCACAGGCCTTGCAGAAGTCTGTGTAGATGACATCTGTCGGTCTTCCCCTGTTGATCGGTGCAGTCACTCCATCCTAAAAGGCCACCAGGTGGGTCAGACAGGATTTGCCCTTAGTGAAGCCTTTTGGCTGTCTTGGATGACTTTCTTGTCTTGCATGGGCATGTGTGTTTGTCAGAAAAATATTCCCATTTTCTACATTTCAGAAAGATTCAAATTTATCTGTGATCTCCTCTAGCTAAACTTGCCTAAGAAACACTAAGTTTAAGAGTGAAGTTGTTTGTTAGTTTGCTTTGTTTTTTGTTTCTTTTTTAAAGTAGGTATCGTGAACTATATGAGAAACCCTCAGTAAGTGAAGCGTGACTTTTTTCATCATGAGTCTGGATTTATGACGTGATAGTGCAATAACATTAGGTATGGGCCTGCTTGCTGACAAACCAAAATAATTAGATCATGAATTTAGAGGCTGTTTCGCCTGCTTAGAATTTGTATCTATAAGTGAAGGAGAGCCAAATGTTTAAGACTGGTGAAATACCTTTGCTTTTAACTGGGAAACCTGAATTTAGGTTACTTGCAAAAGAGCCTGTTTATTTCATTTTTGGAACATGCATACAGAAAAGCTGGTACCTGCTCAGCTGGGTTCTTTGGAGAGTGAGACGAGACAGAGGTGATTTGTTACTGGTCTGTGTATCTCGAAGGCAGTGACTCAAATCTTCAGCCTGCCTTAATGTGTCTTTCCATGACAGCATATGGTGTCAGCTTCATGGAAAAACATTACAAGGGAGAAAGTAATATTAACCTGGCAACTTCATCATGGAAGAAGGTAGTTTTGTTGCACTGTGAAATAATGATAATCTGTGAAAACACAGATTATCAGATATTAATTGGCAAACTTGCTGGAGTTTGAGGTTGGCCTTGTTTCCTATGGAAAAGTAATAACTGAGATTAGATGAGTTTCCGAAAATGAGAGCCTAGGATGCTCTCTTTTTCCATATTCACTGAAATACCATATTCTTAATGTGGGATGTAGTTTAGCCTCTTTTTGGTCCAATGAATCTCATTATTCTAGACAAAATGGAATAGATATAATAAGGGATTTTAAATGTCTCTTCTTTAGCAGTATTTCAAGCTTAGTAGATAGGTTGATCTCTATCTCCAGTGAAAAAAAAAACCACCTATCTCTGAAAGGCACAGAAGAACAGTGAACTGAGGTCTTCTACATCCTTGAGTGTATTCTAAACAAAGAACTTTGAAGGACAGTCTTAGTACTTTTCAACACCTGGATCTTGAAAGGAGAGATCTGCTCTAGAAAAGCTGTGTTTGAGTTAGATGGTGATCTGCTCTGGCTGTGAATCCTAAATGAAGGAAGAGTTTACAAAGAATTGCTTTGTGGGTGTTGAGAATCATAAGCTCAGGTCTTGAACTCCATTTTTATAGGAACTGAGATTTTCAGGAAAAAGAGGAGTAGTGATTCTTTGTCTGAACAAGATAGAAAAGAATACAGCTGTAGTGTAGGAAACAGTTCTATTTCTTCAAATACAGCTAAACATTTTTGCTTACTTTTATTGTAAGCTCGATTAAACCACCTGGATGCAATCCTGTAGAATGTGCTCTAGGATGACCCTGCTTGAACAAGGAGGTTGGACAAGGTGACTCACTGTGGTTCTTTCCAATGTGACCCGTTCTGTGATTCTGTAATTTTTCACTTCAAATGAACACACCATTTTTATAATTAATGTATCAAAGTATGGGTTTTTTTTTATTTAGGGAACATAAATATTGTGTATGTTTCTCTATTGAAATGTTTTTTAATATTTTAAAATATGTTTTAAATATGTTAATGTGTTTTAACTAAATACAAGTATTGATGTTTTTCTGTCCATCAGGGAAAAGATCACTGCAGGTAACCAAACTCTCCACTGGATGTCACTATCTCACACGCAAAAGCTTTCACTCAAAGCTTTCCTTTTGAGAGGGTTCTGTAGAGATTTTCACCACAGCTTCATAAATTCTGCAGCATTTTGGAAGTCCAGGAAGCCTTGGACTGTAGCCTCTGAAAGCATAAACTGAGCTCCAAGATATATCTTGAGCCACTTTCAGGTGTTTATTGACACTCTTGCTTTTTACATTAAAAAGTAGCAGTGATGAGGTACATTATCTTTCCAGAGCCAGGAAGTGTGTATGTGTTTTAAAATTTCTTAGCGCATCGAAGTAATAAATACCCTGTTCGCTCATACCTACATTTCATGAGGAGGATACTGTCTTCAACCAATTAAAAAGTAATATAACAACAAAAAATAACAAAAAGCAAAATTGCATTATTGTGTGACCAATATGCAGGAAAATTTGCTGAAGAAGTTTAGTTCACAAACCGATGGAACTTATGCATGTCCTCTATTTCTTTGTGATTTACCATTGCATAATGCAGTATTACCATGTCTGTCCTTGTGCCATGGCAGCTAGCAGTCGCTTACAGTCATGACTGAGGTTCTCAGAAGTCACTTCAGGCTTTCTTCACCACCTGGCAAACACTGCTTTGGAGTGTTCAGAGGCTTTATGACTTCATTTGAGAAGGTCTATATGCAGTGTTCTCCACCTGATGTTCTCTTTTGTGTACCAGGTTTTGAACCTGGTTTTGTTCATCTTTGAAATTCATCTGAGTTCTATTTTATACACACCACCTCTTGAAGAATACAGAAATACAGACTTACAGTGTGAATGGACTTTGTCCCACTTCCTGTGAGTTATGTGCATTCCCATTCACATAACAACTCTTAAAAGATTAGGCAATTATAATGCAACATGCTTGAGAAATGCCAGCCTCATAAATCAAAACTGATGGGTTTTGTGGACCTTTGTTTTATAATCTTATCTTCTTCTAACCAGTTCCTCCAAATTGTGGCTGAATTTACACCACTGTTTTGCTCTAATACCAGAAGTGTTGTACTGAATAGAAAATATCTCAGGGGACTCTAAGAAAGGCCTCTATATTTCCTATATTTGTGTTTATTTTTTCATATAAATATGAACTGTAGGAATCTTTCTCATATCGTTTCAGAGGCATAATGAAGCCAGGAAAGGAGGTGTATCTTGTATTATGTTACACTGCTACAAGCACTGATTTTAAGTGGTCCCACTGAAATCATGGTCCTGTTTTCTTTGGCACTGTCTAAAGTTAGAACCAGTTGAAACTAACAGGACAAGATCAAATATATTCCCTCTTTCATCTGAAAACCTTGTAATAATTAACAAGGCATTCAGCAGAACTGATTGAAACAAGGCACATGCCTTAAAATGGACAAGTTCCAAGTGTTATTTGCAATAGACTTGTTAATCCAGCCCTGAATCAAAGAAATATGATCTTGTGTACCTTTCTTTCCTTCTGTTCCATCAAGAAGAGTTTGCATAGTGACCCAGGGGGAGGCAGAATGAGATTCAGCTGGACAAAGAGGCATCTAGGGTAGGACCTGTCACTGACATCCCACTCATCTGTCACTATTAGAACTGTGTAAAAAACACACCTGAGTAGTTTTAATCACTGGAGGATGATGTGAAGTTTCTTGTATAATCAGAACAAATACACCTTGATTGTAAAGAACACTAAGCTTGGGAGGGTTTTAATATGGTAGGATCTACAAGACATGAACCATTTAGATCTGTAAGTGTAAGAGTAATGTCTTTGATAAAATACTCATCACCTTGATTTAGGGATTAGTGAGAGTAATCAGCTTCCTATAGCACTCCTGGAGAGAATGTGATTTGTAATGTCTGTCCTCAAGCAAAAGCAGCACAAAAATCAGGAAGCTGATGTACTAAACAAATTACATGGAAGCTTTTGGCTCCTTATTGCAAAGTATTTTCTAGCAGAATCCAGGGAATTGTGAGCTTTTTGGTTGTTTAAATACATCTGATCCACAGCACTGTTGAAAAATGGGCTTAGAAACAGATTTAATGGCTTTTCTTAAAGGTGTTGGATTTGTATGTTAATTGATAGTGAGAGCTTTTGTAAGTAATCACAGCTGGTTTTTCAAGTCCCAGAATCAACACAAACCAAACAGTTCAGTTTTATCTTTTTTGTTGTTTCAATGTCCCTAAGTCCTAAATTAGACAATTAATTCTACAGTGATTACCAAAAAGTGGGACACAATATCCATCTGATTAAAAAGAGCAAATACATAAAAAAGGCTTATGAGAGTGATTTCTTTCTAGCAAATTGCTTTATTGATTTTTACCATCAAAAATTAGAACAGATTAGTAAATAGTGTATGTTATGCAAGTTCTCTGCTTTGTCCACGTCGTAGGAAGAACAAGTGTAAAATGCAAAATTAGCTGACTGGATTTATATGTGAGCAAACAATGACAATTATAATGGTATATGAGTCCATTTAATTCTCTTTGAAGTAGAAGTAAAAATATTTCCAAATATTATTAAATAGAGGTCCTTCAGAAACTGATTTGTCAGTAACTTTGAAACTTACAAAAAATAACTTGAAAATGTACAGACATGTGAGCTGTGGTTCCCAAAACCATTAACTTGCATAAATGTTATAAAAAGTTTGGCAAGTTTTAATTTGAATGAAATATACTGAAGATACTAATTTATACATTTATGTCAAAAGAAAAATGAAGTTCTCTAAGCTCTGAAGAAACTCACAGAATGACAGATTATTCTGTGTTGGAAGAGACCCACAAGAATCATCAAGTCTACTGGAATTATGTAGAACTACAGTGTTTGGATTGGAAGAGTCTTTGAAGACTAAGCTTGGATCACCTAATTCCAACCCCACTGCCATGGGCAGGGATGCCACTCACTAGACCATGTTACTCAGAGCACCCTCCAACCTGGCCTTGGAAAGTTCTAGGGGTGGGACATCCACAGCTTCTCTGGAAAACCTGTTCCAGTGTTTTACCATCCTCAAAGTGGAGAATTTCTTCCTAATGTCTTATGTAAACCTACTCTCTTTCAGTCTGAAGTCATTCTGCCTTGTCCTGTCACTACAGGCTCTTGTCAGAAGTCTCTCTGCAGGTCTCCTGAAGGTCCCCTTTAGGTTCTGGAAGGTGCTCCAAGGTTTCACCAGAATGTGCTCTTCTCCAGGCTGAACAACCTGTTAACAATTTATGACTTTCAAGACTTCAACTTTAACAGAAATCATCCCAAAAGACACACAGTCTTAAGGGGAGTGAAATACATTTGAGTTTTTCAGATTGTTGTTGTGGTATGAATTTCAAATCATATTAATGTATTTATAAAGTGAAATTAAGTATAATTAATGCACTGAAAGACAACTTGTCATGGTTCTATCACGACCAAGAAATATAAATGCCACGTAAGATAAAATTATAGGAAAAAAAAAGGATATTATTATCACATTTTTGACTGACTGCTTCTTTAACTCTCATGTATGTTAATATATATCAATAGTGACAAAATCCAGCCTGCTACAGCTCAGAAATGTCACCAAAAATCCTTTCAATTGAAAAATTGAGACCTTGTCCTCTAAAATAAAAGCAACCTTCTTCTAAAAGTCTAACTGAATCTTCACATAAAATGTTGAATGGAAATGCTGAAAGTATACTAATTACATTAAATTTAATATTCTACTATTACTACTGTTCATCTTGCCTAGCAAATGATAGGTTAAAATATCAGAATATCATACTTGATTAAACAACACCGAAGCCTTCTGGCTTTCTTTTATGTATGCTCATTAGGTAGAGACATATTAATTCAATTCCAATTTGCAACAATTGTCATTCAATACCATTAACTTTGATCCTTACTGTAGAAGATACCCTTTTAGAGTGGTCATCTTATTTAAATTTAACCCAGTAATGTGATGCACTCTAGCTGTATTAAATCATCAAAAAGAAAAAAAGATCAAGTGGATAATATACATAATTGTTTAAATTAAATACATAACTGGTCATACTATATATTGGCTAGAAAGTGATCAGTTTTCTCTGTAACCTTTAGAGGGCTCTATTGCTATGTAGGACTAGAAAAGAGACTAGTTTTGTCATTAACATATTCTGACATCTACTGTAATTTAATTTAGGCCTTATATTAACTCTGTTTACATGGGTTTAACTGTGTGCAGGACCTTCCAAGCTGGTTAAAAGGTCTGATGATGAAGATTTAGGATTGTGAGATGAAGCCTACAATGCTGTTATGTGTAGCTTCACTGGAGTTGGTATCAAAAATGTGAGAAGATTCTCGGTTCCCAAATTCCAAAAACATGAGGACTCGTCTAAAGGCAAACAACTGAAGCATGACTTAATAATTTCTCATGATTTTCTGAATGCTTCACTGTCCATTCAGAATGTCTATGTGTAAATTACACCATTGCAGTAATTTTGTCTTTAACTGGTTGAGGCAGGGTGTTGCCTCCAAACAACAAATCTCGTATGGGGGAAGAAGCATAAGAGTACTTCCTTTTTTTTCCTTCCAGGGGATTCAGGTGTGACTCAGCTCCTTTCTAGAGGCACAAAACCAGCTAAGACTAACGAGAGCTCTATCAAAGGGCTGGCACCACAGATAAGAAGTGTTTGATGTGAAAGAGAAGAAAGAGTATGGATGTGATAACGGTGAACTTTCATCCATGTTTCATCTGTCTAGAAGATGCTTTTAAAGGCCAAAGTGAGGGCTTCCACAGTAACTGAGACATAAGAGACCTTGAAGGACAATTGCAACTTCACAGACTGCTCCTGTAGAATGACATGCACAGCAGATGGGAAGGGGTTTGAAATGGAACCCCTGCACAGAAACAAATCTGGCATGTATAGAAACAGATCAGGGTGAAATCAGGCATTGAAGTTAAATGTGCTTTTGTTTGTTTAAAGTAATTTTTTTTAAATCTAATATTTGGAAGGAAATGTTAAGAAAAACCAAACCAATAAGCAGAGGAAAAAATACAAGGAAGGAAAAAATACATGTAAGAAAAAAACACATGGAAGTTTTTGTGGCAAGTGGTGGATATAGGGAAGCAGCCATCTGGGACAAGGAAAGGAGAAGACAGCTATCTGAAGGAAAGTAGAGATGGACAGCAAAGTAAAAAGAAGTGTTTCTTACAGCCTGCCATCTTTCTTGGGAAAAAGGTAGCATATTCCTTGCATAAAAATCCTCCACAAAAGCTCTTGTGAGAGGGACCCAAATTATGTGGTGCATGTAAGCTGGAAACTCTTCTAAACCCATCAAATCATGGCAATGAAAACTGTTTTTCAGAAATAGCACAAAAACTTAACAAATAGGTCAGTGCTGAGAGTTAAAAGTCACTAAACTTCATGCACTTCCCCCAGCACTCTGCTGAAGCGGGAGACTCACCACAAGATATTACTCCTTGTTCCTTTATTCTTTGGATTAGGGTGTGCTTTACAAGTCAAAATGCTTCCCTTATCTCAGTTCATCTAGAGCATGAAGACATTAGCCATGACCATTTCAGCTCACAAATCTGGCACCCTTGTCTTTGCCAGGATCAATATGTTGCTGTGCATTTTCATATTCACCTGATTTGAGCTCACCAAAGCGAAACCTCAGCCAGCATGGTCTCTTCCTCCATTGCCCTTCCCTTACCACAAGAATAGGAAGTCCTGTCTTGGTCCACCCAGAAGGCTCTAATGGGTTTCTTTCAACAAGCCATGCTCTAATTGCTACAGGATTCAGTATCAGGAGACCACTTCAGAAGGCCTCTGGTTGACCCTGTATCCTGGAGAATGTGACATTATCTCCTTATAGAAAAAGGGGAAACCGCCCACGCTACTATTATTCTCTCATAGTCTTGGTGATAATGGAATCTACAAACAAAAAAGTATTTTTATGAATATTAATTTTTATTCTTGAAGGTGTTCATTTCCCAAGAGAAGAGAAAATGAAAATAGGTATCCTGGCAAGAATGGGATGTTAAGGGTACAAAACCAAAATTGTATGCTATCTTAATGGAAAGTATTTGTCAAATAATCATAAAACTCCTATCTAAAATTAAAAAATAGGTTTTAAAAGTTAAATGAACGAATTACTGTAGTGCTAGTAGGGATCGAATAGTTTAAGGTAAAAAATATGTATGGGATGTATTAAAGTTCCAGCAAATGTAAAAGAAATAGGCAGGAAGGAAGGAAAATTATTGCATGAATCATACTCCCTTGGGTAACAGTGTCAGCAGACTTGAAATCATCTTGTTGCATAGGACAAACAGATGAGCAAATTGATGAGTAACTGACAAAACCTTTTTTTTCCTGAACACTGAACTGGCAAACAGCTCTTTTTATATAATAAAGATGTGAGGTAATCACTAACATCTCTCTGAAAGTCAGAGCTATAAAGAAGGATCTAAAGGAACAGATGCTGTGTTATGATAATGCCCTAACAAATGGCTGCAGTAGCAGCCATGCTACTGCAAAATGCTTCTTCACAGACCTGTTTAATCACAGGGGATAGACTTTGCTCTTACTGCTTTAAAACAGGTATTTATGGCATGGTTTAGCCCATTAGGCTGGTTTCAGTTCTGTATATCCTGTGGCTCAAATTTCTTAACCAGAAGGGTTTGAATTTAAGCTGATCTCTTGGTGGGCCCAGACTTGTTCCTCTGCTGGACAGTTTGAGAGCCAGCACATTTGAAGTTTGGATAATTGAGGAGTATCGACAGGCCTTAAGCTGATAGTATAGACCAGTATTTTCTAAAACTCTCTGAAACTTCCTTTTTTTAGTATCTGTCTCACTGTGATCTCTCAAGTTAATTTTTTTAGTTCTTTCTTGGTTAGGTAGGGAGGTAATGGATCTGATGTATTTCCCTCTGCAAGTTTGTGTTGATTGCCCCTACATTAAAGTGATGCCAGCAATTCCCTTCCTCAAGCAGCACTTCAGTTAACTGTGGAAAGTCTCTGCACAGAACTAGCAGTAAGTTATTAGAACAAAATTATAATACTAATATGAAAAAAATAACCATGTACAGAAATAATTTGCCAAACTGTTAGCAGAGAGATAACAACAAGGAACAAGATGGACACTGAGGAGATACAGAAGACAGTAGAGACTAAAGGGGAGCCATTGGAAATACTCCCCTTTTTCCTCTTACTTTACTGAAAACTTAGTATTTTCCTCTCAAATGAGGTTTACAGCTTGAAAATACTGGTAAGCACTGCACTACAGCAAGATTTCAAGACATCTCCTATCTCCTAAACATTGCACATTATGCAATGTACAAACTTCAGTTATGATTTCCCAAACTGTAGTTTAGGAACAAAAGATAAAAGGTTCCCCAAAAGTGTGTGAGAGCACTTGTAGCCTCTCTGCAATGTGATATGCTCTTAATGGTCAAGATGGAAATACAAATAGTAAGGTATGAGGGAGATAAAAAGCAAATCTACCTATGTGGGAGTGAATAACATGTCTACTTTCTTGTCCTCCTGAGTGGGGGTGAATGGGATTTTTTTTTTTTTTGAGGAAATAGATGTTGATAATTTTGGAACTGATATTTTGGGGGTTTTTTGTTTGGGTTGAGTTGGATTGGTTTTTAGGAATAAGCTCTTTGAGTAACATTTTTGTGGGTAAAGGTTTCTCAAGTCTAAGCTGAAACTGCTGTCCACGATGATCAGACAGAAAGAGATGGAGGGAACCTCCTGATAAATCCCAGCTTAAGGAATGGGTCCCTCATTTAGAAAGTGATATAACTAGACTCACTCACAGTCCTGGCCTGGATAAGTCATGGGCTTGAGACTCACCACAGTGCAGTGTCCTTACCAGCAGCCTCTTGGATCTTCTTGGGCAGCTTTCCTTGTAGCTCCAGTCAAGGGCCCAAGAGAGAGAGCTCAGTTATTAGACAGGGAAAAGCCTGGTTCGAAGTCCAGCCTGCTGGGACAAAGTGCACCTGCAGTCACACCTCTTGGATCTCTCCAACCTTGGTGAACAGTCTAGACATCAAAATAATCTGGAATGAGGCTCTCTATTGTATTTTGTCTTGCCTGTAAATGTTAATAAAGGATATATATTTTGGAAATGCCTTAAGGAACACTTGACTAAATCTTTATCCATTCTTTAAATATCATACTGGAAATAGATGGACAGTTTATAATTTGGATTACTAAAGAAACAGAAGGAGACATCACTGAGAAATATGCGTAAAAATTAGTAGCAGTAGTTTAAATGTTCATAATATTTGGACTAAAACCAAGAAATCTTTGAAACAAGATGTCGAAAGATACAGTAGCAACAATTCAGAGTTAAAGTTATATTATATTTTTGAAAGATTGCTATACCATTTTAAGGAAAAAATACTGTGCTGCAAAATGCTTGGGTATTTGCATAAATTTTTAAAATAATCTTCTTTCTTTCATGCTTATAGTTTTCATGTACATGGGAAATTGTAAGGTGATGAATGTTAATACGTACAGTAAAAATAACTACATGCATATGGCAAGGAAGGACTATTGCTAATCTTTTTGTAACAGCTTAAATGATCATTATTCTTGCATTTGTTGATAGGTTTTTCCTGCTTAACTGTTGAAAACATTTTAGTAGTGTATGGTGGCTTTTCTCCAGGTTTACATAATATTGTTTTCTTGTTGCAAGAGACAAAATTTACATTAAACTTCTTATATAGTAATTGACATTTATAGTGCATGTGGGAATGATTACTTTAACACATGAGAAAGTTGGAGCCTTAAAATATACAGAATATCATCATTTTTCAACACATTATTTACTCTGGGCTAATAAATGCTCCACTGTTAGTCAGTTTCAATATCCTTAATACTTGAATTTTTTCTATGGCAATAGCAAAAACTTCATATATATATATAAAGTCTCAATGCACAGGTGTTTCTGAATGTCCACCAATGTTGTATGTGTTGCTGTGTTATTGTTTCACTTGTGTCAGTCCCACTGTGAAATTTTGCCTGAAGCTCTGGCAAAGACACTGGCAGTAAAGGTATTATGAAAAAAGGATTAATTTTTAAGGTTCATAATTTTGGTCTGAATAGGTATATTACAGTTGTTACAAATTCTGAGCTGCTTTTCCTAACCAAAATTATGTCTGAAATTAGCCAGATTATTTTTCTGGGAAAAAAAAAAAGGAAAGTTGGGTTGGGATTTTGTGCAATATTTTGTCTCTCAAAATTGCACAAACTTTTGATGTTGTTTCCAAAAACCTGAAAGCAAATATTGTAAAATAAAGATGAGAATATTTTTTTTACAGTGTGAGAACTTCTACTAGCATTACCTTAAAAGTTCTCATTTCCTTTAACTATAAAAAGTAGAGCTGTTCAGCTCACAACTTTGAGGTCAATGTTATGTCTAAAATTGTCTTACAGTTTGAGGACAAAACCTGAGAGAGACTTTAGCTGTGATCCTCAGGAGGGACATTGCTTAAGCACTGAAGGGAGCACCAACCTCAGTAAACCATGAGATTTTCCCCCATTTGTCCTCTGACTATATAAGCATTTCCCTTGTGTGTGTCCAGTCTCATTCCATCCCCAAAATTCTGACAGTAAAATTCAGCTAGCCTTCATCTTAACGACAACCTCTAGCAATAGTTTTGTTTGTGATATGGAAATGGAAAGGGATCAGATAAAATTATAGACAAGTATTTAACTAAAGCTTCACAGTCTCATGTTAGAAACACAAATGTTTGGAATGTGATGACAGAGAAGGTCACAGACTATTAAATACAGCATCATTGAAGGCAGGGTGAGAAAGACAATTTCTCAGTGTCGTCTAAGTGGGTGCAGTACAGAAGGAGTTTTCTTCAGGTCCTACCAGACACTGCTCTTGCTCTTCCTGCTAGCTGGAAGAGAACTTGCACCCCCACAGTGCATGAATTCCTGGTGGGCAGCAAGTGCTGGAAGACTCCAAGCAGAAAAGGGGTGCTGTATCTCAACACAGCCAATATGCTGTTCATCCTTGCATGAGGGAGATGTGAAAATGACTGGTGGGCTGCCTGAATAATATTTCTGTACAATTGATTGTGCTTTATTTGCCACAAATTTTATTAAATTGTATAGCTTTGCTCTTGTATATGACTTTACTTTCACTGACCGTGAAAACATCTCAGAAAGATTAGTAAGGGTTACTCCATTTTATACAGAAAGACAACACATACAAAGTTTAGGGATGTCTCTGAGGGGGAGAGAGAGAGGTGAGAAGATGCTTTTCTCAGTCAGCAGAAAGCTGTTTCTCCCCACCTGCAGGTGACCATTGGCATGGGAAGCAAACGGTCACTTACTCTTCTCCTGAGAGTATGAATTAACATTAAATCTGTCTTGGAGCAAGGAAACACACTACACTGTGTTGTCAAATGAACTCTAAGTCACTGAAAAAATACATTGCAAAGATGATTGATGTGGCTGCAAAAACTTAATTGGAGTCATATTTCTGGTTAGTCGTTGGTGGTAGGTTATATAAAACTGTAAATTTAATCATCCATGATTAATTAAATATATATATCTCACATTTGAAATTTTCATATTTAGTATGTAAATGTTAAAGTTTAGTAAGCAATTAAAATATGCAATTTAGGTCTTGATTTCTAACTGTTTATTCATTAAGAATTGAAAGGGTTAACAATGTTTAATGGTTTTTCATTGAATTTAATTTTATTGACACAGGTATTGGAGAACCACTTTACCATACTAAATTTCATTGCATGGAGGAATCTTCATTACAGTAGTGTCATAAATACCTCATTTATATTCAGCATTTACAATGTTGTCTTTCTGCCAAAATCAGCTTTAACTGTAAAATAAAACCAGACTCTTTGTACAAGACACTTACTCCAAGGTTACCATTGTTAGACAGTCTAAACACTGTTTTCCATCTAATACCATGAAAGCCTTTACAAAATATTGTTTCCTTGTCATGCAACCTTTTGGCAATAAGGTCTCAAAATTTTCTAGGAGATTTTAAAATCAGTCACCTAACAACTAAAACCACACTTCAGCTAGGGCAGCTATCTGGAAACAACTTTGATACAGAAAAAAACAACGACAAGTTTTGTATTTCTACTCTCTCCTTTTGTTGTTGATGGTGGTGGTGGTTTTTTGTAATAACAAAAAGCCATGATTCTTCTGAGACTCGGTGAAATATATCTTCTATTTTATTACCAGCAGAGGTGAAAAATTAGGTAAACATTTAAATTATGAATGTTGAAGAACAAAAGTGAGCATTTCCCTCATTTCTATTTTCTTCTAATGAAGTCTTGCTTTTTGCAATTTATTGGCGATGCCTCTTTCTAATTATAACATGTCCTTGTTTTCATTTACAGAGGCTAATTTTTTTTGTAATATTTCTTATCTGTGTAATCTCATCTGTTAGCTCCTGATAGTATGAAATAAAAAGTTCTAATTTGCTCACTATTTCATGGTCAAACTTTTTCAGCTCTTATAAAAATCTTATATTTCTGACATCTTATACTCTACTACTATTGCAGTGAGCACACTATCATTTCTTGTACAGAGCAGTCTTACTGGGAGAAATACAAAGATGCTAGAGTCTGAAATTTATAATGATCCTGTAAGGAAGCAAAAATTCGAAGAGAGTGGAGGAAAAAAAATCGTGTTGTTCTGCTTCTGTTCATTCTGCTTTTTACTTAATTCATCCATGTCTCTTCTTGATGAGTTCTATTTTATCTTTTGAGGGTGAATTGCCATGTCATATCTTGCTTATTTGAACATCTAGACTTCTGCTTACCGAATTTACTAGAGCTCCAAAGTGTTCAATGAGATTTCAACAATTCTCACAATATAGTAGGAATCAGCTGAAGGTTTATAATTACACAGATTGTCTAAGTGAAAGCAAAACATGCCAAGTGGGAAGAATGTGAGCTACAGGCAAACTAGGCTAATTTGAGCTAATTTAATTCACAGCCTTATCAGCAATACCACAGGGTAAACAGGACCTAATACAAGCAATCTCTCTTCATGTGGAAAATTAGAGCATGTAAGAATACTTACAAGTTACAAACACATTCTGCTGCACCTTGGACAATCCTGAGAAAGGTGTTTTGGAAGAATGAGCATTTTAAAAAAAAGTGTATTCAGACATGACCAGTGCAGTAAGTGAATGAACCATTAATTCTGTTGTGATCTGTGCCTAACAAAATCATTTCCTCTAGAACCTGGAGTCACTAGAGGGTAATCAAATCATTCTTGCAGGTGCTAAATCTGTAGAAGTGTCACCTTGACTGAGGTCCAGGTGATAACACACCTCAGTCACTTCTGGTTAACAAGCCTGGGAAAGCAGACAGGCCACAATGTGTGCTGAGACAGCCCCTACCAGGACACGCTGACACACTTCCTTTCCAAAAAAGATGTGAAAAGCTGGTGGACTGGAATTATTGAGTGTCTACATAGCCATAAACTATAGCTTATAATTTATGTGTTGATCCCATTTTTTCTTCATACATTTTGTAGTATTTTTTTGCTTCAGAAGATCTAGCTGATCATTAGTTAACAACAGCACTGTCCCTGAGCAAAAGTAAAGCTGTTCAACTCAGTGAATTCAAGCTCAGATACACTGTGAAGTACATTTCAAAGGGATTTTGAAGGTTGGAAGCAGGTTGTTCCACACACACTCCTTCACAGATTATTTGCTAAAAGTGAATTTTCTGAGGTTATTCCCATCAGTTGTTGCTCATCTCTCAGACAGGATGGTTGATTGCAGAGGGAAGGTGGAAGATAAAAATTTTAAACTAGTTTCTATTAGGGAAGCTTTATCAGAAAACTTTCAACTGCTTCTAGCAAACTCCAGGGACAATGATTTGGGTGAGGCAATCCATGTGCAATTCAGTATGTAGTTCCAAGAACATGGTGTCAACCCCTGCTGGACACAGCCAGGTGAGCAAACAGTGAAGTCATTAAAAAAGAGGATAATAATAAAAAAAGCCTTGGATAATGATAAAAAAAATCCTTGGATAATAATAAAAAAGGCGAGTTCAACAGAATTGAGCCCTTCATTGGTGTAGATTTTCACACACTGCTACACAGAAACTTAGCAGGATGAGCAGCTGAAGAATAAATCCTTAATGAAGAATAAAGCCTTAGTGACACCAATTATCAAAGTGTGTGAGCTGAGGATGGCAGTTCCTGAAGCCAATAAAAAATAACGGCATGCCAGGACATTTTGGCAGAAGAAATGCTATGACCACCAAATTTCATTGCGAGCATGAGAGCATGGTTGCAGTCAGAACAGCTCTAACAGCCCACCAAGTGGCTCCTGTAGCCCCTGGCCTCAGGTCGCACATGTCAGCTGCATGTCACTCTCCCTTCCCTTCTACGGCCCAGCTGTGTGTGCAGGTTGTCCACGTGTGCTGTCTCCAGTGCAAGGCTTAGCAGAAAGCTCCTCCTTGCTGTGTGCACAGACAAGGCCAGGAGGAGAACCTTGGTGCCAGAGCCAGCAGCAGAGGCTGAGGTGGGTGCACATGGCTCAGAGCTGGCATTGCTGCCCGCTGCAGGTGCAGCTGCTGGCTGATTCCCTGGGCTCCGTCCCCTCCTGCCGTGCGTTCCCTGGGATGGGTTTCGCTGGCCGCGGTCGAGCCACGGCGGGGCTCTCACAGCCCGGCTGTGTGCTGCCCTCACATCACCGTGCTGAAGCTCTGCCATCTGTGCCGATGGGTGTCATTTCTATGCTACGTGGGACCCGAGTGTGCTGGGTCCGGGGAAGGGCACAGCCAGCCCTGACAGTCCCTGCTGCCACCCCCATTCCCCCTCCCTGCCCACAGCACTCCACGGGACACCAGCCCCTGTCCCTGCAATTACAGGAGATGTTCAAGAACTGTGCCCATCCTGCCTTCAGCTAACAAACATACCCATTTGTGTGCTTAACAAGCACACCAGGAACAAAAATAATAGCTTATGAATTTTGGAACAATGGATACTGGTATTTATCAAGTAGGCAAATTATTGCTTTTTTCCATCCTATAATGGGTGTCCTTCCTTAAGTTTACATAGAATTACATGAAAATACAGCCTGGAAGGGAGCTCTGTGTGTGGTATAGTTCAACCTGCTACTCAAAGCAGGGTTAGGTGAAAATTAGATCCATCTGTGCTGGACCTTGTCAAGTTGAGTTTTGTAAGTCTCTAAGGCTGAAGATTTCACAACCTCCTTAGTGATGTCATTTCAGTGTTTAACCCTCTCATTGTAAGGTTTCTTTTTTAAATTAGTGTAGTGGCTGCCAGTAGTTTCAGAAAGTACTGAAAACTAAAAAAAAACTGGAGAAAAATTATTAAATGAAACAAGTCTTTCAATTATCATTTTCTCACTGTTCATTTTTGAATAATAGAAAAACCTAAGAATAATAAACAAATCAAATTCCCAAATTAATGTTCTGGATCAGTCTAGTAAGCATTTTATTTGACTGCAAAAATAGGTTTGTTTATTTTTGCAATAAGAAAAATCTTTAGCCAAAAATAAAAATCAGTTATTCATACAATAATTTAGACTATTTTGTTGCTACTTATATATTACCCACAGGAAAATTATGTTGTCTCCTGTGTCCAGGAGTGTATTTTGGGTTGATTAATAATACATAAATATTTTGTAAGCGTTTTTTTTTTGTAAATACTTCAACTTTATAGTACAGACTTAATGAGCTGCTTAGGGCACAGCAGAAGCAGGATCATTTTGTCATATTCATTTTACAGTTGTAAGAAACTTTGATTTTAAGAAATCAAAAAATTGAAACAATTGCAAATAAGAGACTAGAAAATTGCAGACAATGATGTTCAATAAAGGAAGGACTGCATGTGTATTGAAGGACTAATACAATTCAAAATTACCTTGACAAACTGAAAAAAATAGTTTTAAAACACTATGATATATAACAAAGTAAATGAAAGATTGACTCAGACAATCTATTTCAGTAGTAAAGAATGGAGTACTGAAAAGCTGTCATTGGAAATGAAATATTTTGTGATTATAATGGCCAAAACAATGGATGTTTATACAGTGGTACCATGCACCAGAGCTACAGGTGGACAGCCTGTAGCACATGAAGAGAGTCACAGCCTACATGACATAAAATCTTCCCTCCTCTTCAAAATCCACTTGAAGTGCTGGGCAAGTTTGAAGCTCTGCTCTTCATGAAGGATATGGAGGATTTACTGAGTGGAAGAAAGAGAAGTCTGAGCCACGACATGAAACATTTCAGATCTATGAAAGGCTGCTGAAGAGAGGAAGTGAGTGAGCTGTTTTCACCCTTGGAGTCAAAAGGCTTTAGTTACAATAAATTTTGGGTTAAGCTTTCCAAAAAGATATTGCCTAAAATCTTAGCTTCTTAGAAAGTGATGTTATTATGGCAAATTTTACCACGTGATTTATTAGGCCCTGTAATATCTCTTCATCATTATAAAAGATACTTCAGTATTTTGATTTCTGAAATAAAATCTCTTTCCAGCTGTTTTCTGCTAGTTTAGGTTAAGATGCCATTTCACTTCTAAGAGGCTGTGAGTACTTTGATTATTCTGGTTTTATTAGCAATATGCCGTATGAGACTGTGTAAGTTAACATGTACCATCTACTCTACACAAAGCAATATAATTTTTAAACCTCAGGAGAAAGAAGGATGAAAATATCCCTTTAAAGCTTCCAGTTTGTAAAGTTATTAATTTTCAGCTTCAAGATTCAGGTTTGTCACACTTCCAGTTTTTTTGAAATCAGAAATACATTGTAATACATTTGTATTGGATTACATACATGCATGTGTGTGGATTTAAATTTCAGAGAAGTGTGTAATCCACACATAACTTCTGAAACCTGTAACTCTTTCTAATGATGACTACAACTAGCTAAAACCTAGCTTTAACTTGTGTTCCTAGGAGTGATATTGACACATCTACCTATTGTAAATGTATTTTGGAAGATCTATAAGATATCAATGCAGTGAAAAATGAGGTACAGATGACAGTGGGAACGATCCATAAGAACGGATCAGCTACCTTGTAGAGTCTTCTGAAGGTCTGTGATAAGAAAAGCTCTGTAACCCATCCTTGAAGGCTCCCTCTCTGCTCACTGGAGCAGTTGTGTGCCATATCTAATCAAGCAATGAGTCAGTGCCATGAGTTTAGTGGAATACTCCACTTGGATATTATCACTAAAACCATTCATCTTCTTTGTTGGGGCATGAGTCACCATAGTCACAGATTGTGGCATCATACAAATTTCTCATTGCTTACTCTTCAAGTCCATTGATTGAATTTGTGATATAACTGTAATGTTTTGTTAGAGGACCATACTATACTAAAAGTACTCCAAAGGGAAAAAAAAAAAAAAAGAAAACATAATGTGACCTCACTATAAAATCAGTAAGAATGTTTCTGAAGTGCATCTGCTTCCTAAAACAAAAGCAAAATATTCACTGCCAATATGACAAGAGCAGTGTTGGAAACACTTACTTCCAAACAATAGAAAAGAGAAAAAGAAAACAATTCTCTCCATCCCAACCCCATCTCATAGAAGGACTAAAAATCAACACTCTGTCACTGAGAGAATGCAGGGTTGCTAAGAAGTCTGCCAAAAACTACTCAGTCGAGAGTATAAGAACACTTCCCTCTCACTAGTGACATTTACAGCAAATCCATGAATTTGGAACAAAACGTGTGAAAATCATTTTCTGTAGCATCCCAAAAAACACTAAATCCATGGATGGCAGGAAGCTGAGTGTTAACTGGCAGACCTCTTAACTGCCAAGTGATCAATTTAAAATCATCTTCTTAATCAAGGGAAAGCATTATTAAATTGTTGCAATAACAAAACCTGCTATGTGGCCCATATTAATTGACATGTCAAACTAATTGAATGAAACCCACCTAGAGCGTGCAAAACTGATTTATTCTCTACAAAAACTTCTTGTTATGAAAGAAATTGCAGTTTCACGAGCAACTTTTTGTTTTTACCTTACATACACAAGATAAATCCAGCATAAGTAACAATAGCTGCTGTGGACATAATAAAATGGAGTAGATAACTAGGGCCTGATTGACATAAACTTTTCTCCCTCAAGAAGAGAGAAAACATACTAATTTAGAGAAGAAAGTGAAAATGAGATTATCAAAAGTGCTATGAAATGTACAAAGTAAATGAACTGAAAATAGACAAGAGATAAGCTTTTCCATATTTGTTTTTCCATTACAGTCATTCAACACATTTGTTTTTGGGTTTTTGTGTTTGGGTTTTTTTGGGCAGCAGGAGATAATGTCACTGGTACTCAACTGTTCACCTGCAAAAAAAAGCATGTTGCTTTTGGTAAAAATATGACATGTTGCACCTGGAAGAAGCCACTGACAAACGAGGCTGTCATGCCCTTCATTTCCCACCCTTGTTTCCATGACAGGAAGCTGGAGGCTTCCTGGAGAGCACCCTGCAGTCCATCAGCTCAAGCTCTCCTTTGCTTCCCCACACTCTGGATGGGATTATACACTCTCCAATGCCCTCTGTGAAAATATGGGATGTGGTCTCACTAGTTATTGATATTTGTGAGACTGCTACACTGCTTAAATGGTTTGTTTACTGGAATTTGGCATTGCAGCTCATGAAGAAAATCATTCTAGCTCTGGTTTGGCAGAAGGATTAGCATTTAACGTCAGTGGTCTAAACTCACTTGTGAACAGTGAATCATGGCTTTTATTACAAGAATAGGCTTATTTTAATGAGATCATAACAATCTCCAGTTTAATAATTACTCATTCAATTCAAAATGTAACGGTTATATATAATTTGTTTTAGGTAAAAAAGAAAAATCTGAGGAAATGCAATGATGTAAAATCAGTCGCGAGTTTAATTTCCTTCTAAGTTACATCAGTGCAATCAACTGAAATTATTTCATCAGGGAGTTATTTTCAATAAAGAGTATCAATAAAGAATGCTTATAGACATTTTATATACCCATAAAAATTGTAAAGGACTTAAATATGACTAGAGCCAGCAATTCTGTTGAATCTTATACCTACCTGGAGACTACACAGTAACTTCGGGGATAAAAGTGCTAGCTGGCAAACTTGAAAACCAGAGATTTTTTTTTTAAGATACTCCATAAGTGTATTCAAACCTTGCTTCTTTTCTTTAAGTGCCCAATGATGTGCCCCACCTGACACAGAGATGCTGCACACTCGGTACAGCTATGCACAGTTCAAAAGGTAAGCCAGACCTGCCAGGCAGGTGTTGGTCTCAGCAGTGCCCTGGCTGCCTCCAGGGCATCCAGCCCAGCAGCTGGGTCCTTTGGGACTGCAAACTCCTAAGAGTCTCCACTGACTCCTGTTTCCACGGCTGTGCCACGGCCCTGTGTCTGGAAGACATGAAAATACCTGTTTTACCTCTAAGGAATCCACAAATGAAATCTGACCCTGATGAAATTAAAGAGATATTTTGTCTTTAACGTCACTGAGCTCATTATTTGATTTTTTCACTAAGATTTATACCCATACTTAGAGCACAAGATCTTACTGAGCTTTTCAGATCACTGTTACTGTGAAACACTTTCCTCATAGGGCTCTGAGAACAATATCAGCTGTATAACCTGCTCTTTCTGTGCCTTTTGGCACAACCATAATAATGTTATATGGGATTTTTCTGCTGTAGTCTGTCATTTTGGTCAAAAGGTTTTTTTTCCTTTTGTTGTTGTGGGGACTCAGTAGTGTCTTTTTTGTTTATGGTAATAAGCACAGCACCCTTAGTGAACAGCAAAGAGATGAAAAATATTTGTGACCAAAATTTTCTCCACATTCTAAAGTTAATTTTTTCCTTTCCCTTACCTACTCTGTTCTCATATTATCTTTCACTCAATCAAACTTTACCAACTTACTGCTCTGAGCAAGTGCTAAGTTTTATATTTGGCAAGTGCTAGGACTTTGGAAGAAGAGCACAGCTGGAGTGGATATAATGAAACAGCATTCTTCTGTACCAAAGTTATCTTGATGCTGATGAAAAAACCAAAAGCATACACAACAATATGGTGTATATTTATACCAGTTTAATGAGGCTCTATTCAAAAATCCAGCTGTGAAAATGTGATTAATCTATAAATGTAGTCTTCCAGTACTAGAAAGTAAATCTTTCACAGTAAAAACTGATTTCCCCACATTACAGATTGTATCTTGTCCCTTAATCATTTCCTGGAGAACATTCACAAGCATGTAAGCACACTTTGGGGTTTGAATATGCTGCATGGAAAGCATAGCAGCTACTAATATTCAGCACTTCATCAGTAGGGGACTGAACATTCATATAATTCTAGTTCCTGAAATTCATTGTTTATTTATTTATTTATTTATTTACTGGGGGAGGGGGATACTCCCCTTCAATTTTCTGTCTTTGAGGTTTTTGTTCCTTCAACAGAAAATCTTTAAATCTAATACTGAATTACTTCTGTAGGTGGTGCCAGAGATGTTTTGATGGTTTTGCTTGCTTAGATTTGACCGTGTTTTAAATACATGAAACATTTGACTTGATGTCATATATTACAGTTTTGAATCTCTCCTTGCAATCTCTGTATGTTTTTATCACAGCTGTTATGCAATCTGGAAAGTAGTGGAAGTCATTCATGTTCTCTGTACTGTGGTGGCATAGTGTATTTACAGAAGGAACTTTCTAAATTTTTAAGCAACAGCATGGAATCTTTTAAAAAATCTTCCAATATTCTAGGTTATCCAAATTTTGGGTTTATGTCAAGGTTAAATAGAGACTTCATTATGAATATAGCAATTTCACTTATTCCATAGTTCAGGTTTGGTTTGGAGGTTTTTGGTTTTTAATTGTGGGGTTGGGTTGGTTGGTTGGTTGGTTGGTTGGTTGGGGTTTTTTGCCAGAGAAAAATGCTTTTCCTTGAATTCACATAGTAAGAGACTGAAGGGTCACAGGACAATGTCTTGAGGACAAGAACAGATACAGTCTGTAGATTCCATTATTATTTATTTGTATTCTAACAGCTGCCTGGGGGCTCCAGACATTGAGCTAGAAGAGTGACAAAGGATAAGATAGCACCATCACATAATTGACAGGGAACAGGAGCCAGAGGAAACTGAAAGGAGCCACAGGAATCTGCAAAGGTAGAGAAAACAGTGTCCCGTGCATTAAAAATGCTACAGGTAATGGACCTCTCTCATCTCCTGAGAGGAATCTGCACTGAATGGAGAGGCCTGAGCTCCTTAAGCATTCTGTGCTTAAGCATAGAGGACTTTGTTGTGCTTTCCATGGTCCAGGGACATTATTTTCTAAATAGCTGCACAGCTTCCAGAGGAGGTTTGGATTGTATCTCCTTTCTTCACTCAGATCCCTATGGAACAAACTATTATTTGATGACTGAGATCTTCTGTGGTAGAAGAGATGTTAAAATCCTCTCATTGATTTATACATCCAAGTCCTACCCCAGGCAGCTCTGTTATTTTATAGGATTGGTGCCCAAGTTTCCTACTTGGGAATTATAGTGATTTTTCACTTCACAGAGTCATTGTGAGACTAATATATTCAATATCAAGAAATGAAAAAAATAAGCTTATTTAAGGAAGTTCTTATAAGTCACCTAGATAAATAAGAGTTAGGAAATGTATAATAGACCTAGAAAAGTAAAGTATGTGAAGAGAGAAGAAATGAAGACAAGAGTCCTTTTTGTCAGTGGAAGGGAAAAAGAGGGGAGTGAGGAATAATGCCACGTGTGAAAGAAGCATGTAAACTACACTTACTCTACCTGGGAAAGCAGGCTTGTAATTGGAATTTCCTGGTTTTCCTTTAGAGGTAGGAAAAAAGAAATGCTTAGATTATGGTTTCCTCTCCACATTTGAATTAAACATCTTCATTCCCCCAAAACATGTCAAAAGCAACAAAGTCTGACACTAAGAAGCTTTTTCATCAGGGAATGCCTTCTCTGCCTGATCACAGGATTGAAGTAGGATTTCCTATGTGGTTGGGGTGCATATTTATTTTAATATTTCATCTTTCACCTGGATATGATTTTGACTGTATTGACTTTGGGGACAGGCAAGGAACACATCAGGCTCTGCAATTTTATATATTTATTGCCTGTAATAGGATGATGACATAGGAATAAATAATAAATAACCACAGCAATGCTAAACATAGACTGCCAAACTGACTGCTTCACAGTGGAGCTTTGTCACCCAGAGCATGTAAGTACATTAACAGTTTGTTCTCAGACTCATCAGTGGAATAAGATATAAGTGAAAGGAAAGAATTACAGTAACAGCAGTCAAACAAAAGTAAGGAAATAGTAATCTATACATTTTTCCACTCTAATACTGACATTGAAGTCTGTGATTCCAATTGTTTCAAAATGAGCATGTTGGAGTCTTGGGAGAAGAGACAGACACCAGTTATGGCATATGCTGTGCCTTCCATGCAATGGTTCAGGAGAAAATGGAAGCAATAGCATTCCTGACACTGTGCTCTAACACTCTACATCAGGTTCATTCCTGTGAACCTGAAATAATTCTGGAATCTGTGGATTTATTTTCAAAGGTAAAATTTTCATTGCAGGACTTCAGCAGACAGCAGCTCTACCTGTACTGCCATCCTCCAGAGAAAAAGCTATAACCTCTGTCTCTCATTCCTCCCTTGTCTGATTCAGTAAAAGACACATTGACAAGACTGAGTTATTTTCATCTGTAATTGGTGCCAAATGTAAAAGTTAGGCTTACAGGCAGCCTGTCTGACCCAAAAAATCATAGGACCACTGAACCATTTATGTGAGAGAGAATCTCATAAAGTCATCCAGGCTCATCTCCTTATAGCAGGGTCAACATTAAGTTGGAGTTTCTCAAGACATTGTCCAAGTAGGTATTGAAAATCTCCAAGAATGGAGACTATATAACCTTTCTAAGCAGCTTGTTCCAATGTTTTTTTCCAATTTTTAAAAAGAGGATTTTATAACCTCTATCTTCTTAAACCACAGTTACAAAAGTCACCTTTTCTTCTCACTTCCTATTCACAGTGCATAGGCTTTAACATATAAAATTTGAGATGGTGTGAAAGCTGTTGATAGAGACACATTTGTTGCCTGAATTCTACATTTAAAAGATCAGTGTTGATAGCTGTGACTGGAGGAAGACAATCCCCAGGAATGTTTGTCTGTAACCTGCTCGAGCAGGGGGGTTGGACCAGATGACCCACTGTGGATCCTTCCAACTTGACCCATTTGGAATTTCTGGGATTCTGTGATCAGAAGAGGTTCTGCTTCCTGCCAGTCCAGAGATCAGGGTGCAGCTGCCACTGTGTATCCTGGTAAATGTTACTGGCTTGGCTTGCTGTGCCATGGCACATGCATAGCTCCTCTGTCATACTACGCCCTGGAAGGTCCCAGACTTATCCATGGCTCCCTATTGCCTCCTCCTCTTACTGAACATCAGGAGCTGCTCCCTGTTCAAGGGAGGAATTAATGGATACTTCTTGTTCCACCTGGCCTTGGAGTGAAGAAGAGTTCTAGAAAACTTGCCTTGATCTTCCGTTACTTTGGAGGGACTATTAGCCTTTATAATAAAAAAAAAGATTGCTCTATTGCTATTAAATCATATATTCCTATACGAATATATAGATGAATATATATTTCAATTCTGTTCACTTCAGAAATATATTTCTATTCCATTAGCAAGAGATAGTACCATATGGGGGTCTTTTAAGCATATGTGTAAAAATTCCACAAAAGAATGGTGCCAATTCTTCCTGCAAGTGATCTTAATGGTTTCATGAGGATTGCACATCCTTAAGTTGTAACATATGTCTCTCACACCTATAATGCTGTAAGATAATTATTTTTGCATTAATATATTCGGAGTTAAACCATGTAGCAACATTAAGCAATAGCATTACTATGGCTGACCTGTTGAAAGATACTAAGAATGAAATGTCACCATCTTAGTCTATCCTCAAAGAATGTAAGTCATAATGAGCCTAGTAATTTAGCTTTCTTTATACCTGTAAATAGTTTGCAAATAGCAAACAGCAGCAACAGTGTGCTGCTACTTTACGTCTTCACTTTTGCATTTTCTCTGCTGTGATGAGACAAGCCATTGTAGTGAGAGTGGTTTGCAGAAAACAGGGAAATGTCTATTTATGTGTTGCATTGTATAATACACACTTTATATTCTGGGTGGCTGTAAGACTTGTGAAGCTATACTATTCACACAGTTCCCTAAATAATTCTCTGTTGTGATGAGCTGACAGACTTAGCAGAGTGCATTACTTGAAAGAGTAAACATCAAGAAGCCTCCAGGGGTTCTCTCACTTCATTCATTTTGCATTATCCCATTTAGCAATTGTAGTTACATCTCTGCAGCCCTAATAACTGCTCAAGTGAAGTAATGTTATAGTTCTAAAAGACATGAACCTACTGGGCCAAACATAATCATATTCACGTTCCAGTGGTGGACATGCAGACTAAAATGTACGTAACAGCAAGGGGATATGAGCTTGCCAAGTAATCAAAGCAGACCAAAACTGACTCACTTCCTGATACAAACAGCTAAGAATTGGGGTTTTTAAAAACTGCATTCTGTATAAAATTATAAATAATTGCAATTCACATCAACCTACCCCAAAATGGAAGCTTTTCTGGCAACTACTTGGGAAAGTTTTTTTAAGGCTTTAGAGCTTTAACTTTCTAGTTTGTTTATTATTCAGTCACAGTCTGAAAGAGTCCTTTACTCATGTGCTGCTAGTAACAGAAGAGCTACACTGCATTAATTATTGGCACCCTCACTGAAGCAGAATCTCTAGAGAGGTTTGTCCTGTGTGGCTCAGGAGAACTGGAATCAGTGTTCTTTCATCACTGTTGGCCCTGTAACACTTGAATCCCCCTCAATTTTTGCCATTGCGCTTAGATAGAATCAGAACGGCTACAGCAAGAGCAAGCTTATGGAGCTAAGCTCAAAACAGGGCCAAGACAGAACTGACTAATACATAAAGAGCACTGGATATTTTAAGGGACGTTTACATGTATGGGCTTATTTCTGTCTCTTTGTTCCTTTGGCTAAATCAACTTTATCTGTAGGTTAAAACTAAATATCAACTGTTCTCAAGAATCTTGTGCTGGAACATTTCCTTTTCTTCATTAGTGCTTAATCATCCTCAACTGTCAGGTGAGTAAGGAGAGAGTAATCAGAGGAGGTTGGTAAAGAAAATCTGTGATCTTGGTGGAGAAACTTTGCTTGAAAAAGTCCCTACAGTGGAGAAGGCATATAAATGCCTTGTGAGGCAAGACAGAAGAAAGAATCACTGAGCCTGCAGCACTGGATAAATAGGCTTCTGTAAATGTTAGGTTCATCTATCCAGACCAGGAGTGTTTAACTCTTTATTTGCAGGAAATACCAGAGCAAATCTTTAGGCATAGTTGAACAACTTAACTTGCTCCAGTTACTCCTCATCTCGTGTTTTCAAATCCGCAAATCAGACCCTGAAGCTTTGTCAGGCTGAATTAACTAATGGCTGTGGCCCCACCCAAGCTGCTCATCAGCACAGGGAGTCACACATCCCTTGAGCTGGTCACTGCAGCTCCTGGCTGACCAACCGTGAGATGAAATTTGTACTCTTTTACTTGTACCTTGCCTTACTCATTTGAGAAAGCACAGATCAAGGTTGAGATTAATGGAGTGAAACTGCACAAGTCGTGACACTTATTTAAATGGATTGAAGATAGCATATTTACTTCAATTAACTTTATTATGGCAAGGTTTAGAGGGACCAGATATCAGTTGATGTACTAATAGTACTTCATAGTTGAAAAAAAAAAAATTGTCCGAGGTTTTTGTTAGTAACCTTAAGGGAAACTGTATAGAAAAAAGTAAGTTCTATTAAGAATAAAAACACATCAAAATGTGGACTTTGGAAACTTGCATTCCGAATAAAAATACTTATTTGGATCAAACTGACATATTGTAGCAGAGGAGAAGAGTATTTTGCAATGTTAGGTAAAAGCTAGGACACATGTACATACAGTCCGTGCTTGAAGGATCAAACCCCAGAAATGTCAGCTTTGTTTCACAGCAGTAATATGTATGCATTCATGCAGATAAACTCGAGTTCTTTGGCAAAGCCTCTCAGCACACTGCTTTAGTATGAATAAATAAAAGTAAGCCAAATGCATATTTAGAAGCTGTGAAGGTGGTATCTTGGAAAAAAAATTAAATGAGAGGCAAATATCCTAAATTTTTCAGTCCAATCTATAAAACTGATTTTAGTCACTCATATAATCTTTGCTACTCCTATTTGTATGGAACTAGTTAACTGCAAATTCTCTTTCCTTTTAACTTATTTACGTAAGTAACTAAATATTTATTTAATTTCATACTGTAGCTCAAAGGGTAGCTTGAATGGATGTAAATGAAAATACTTTCTTATTTCTAGCCTGTTATATTTTAATAGTAAAGTAAACTGGGGCTACAAAACATGCTTTTTTGGAAGCTTCACTCCTTTTGGGAGTACTATAATAGAGGAAGACAGAAAAAAATACCCTCTAAAAAATACCCTCTAAAAACCTAAATAATGCTGTCTCTTCTGAATGCTGGGTTTTGACAATTTAGAGTCAATCTTCAACCTATGCAGGGCTTATGATGATAATAATTGGTTCTTCAAACTCAGAAGGCTACAGAAATGTTTATCAAGTGTTTAAAAGATACTAAGTTCTGATGATAAATTAACTTTTGAATGTTATGATGAAGTAACGAATTGATAATACAGTAGTATAAATCAAGGATCACTTTTTGTTTGTTGTAGAAGATTGCTGAATGATTACATTATTCACAAGACTTCTCACCAAGATGCCCACAAGGCAGGGTACCAAATAGGGAAACCCTTTATCCTTTACTAAACTGATAAAATAATATGATGAATAGAAGAAGACTGCAAAGTTCTGAGTTACTATGGAGATAAAGGTGATATAAGGACTTCTATAGAATGGTAGAGGATATAAAAACACGGGGAATTCTGCTTATTAAATATGCACCAGTCAAGCTTTCTGCTTTGTGTTAGCTTGCTCACATGCAGTCTCATATATTCCATTTTTTAATGTCCTTTGGGTAATTACTTATTTATCTTATACAAATCATCTAAGTAAACACAGGTTTAATATAACTAGTTACTGAATTTTATGTACCTCTTGGGCTTTAAGTGTTGTCTGATTAGATTAAGGAGAAGAAAAACATACCAAAAAATCCTAGTTTTCTCAAGTTTCCCCTTAACTCCTATAATTAAGTCAGTAGTATACATATTTAATAACACTTTGCTTTTCTATGCCCTCATATATGGTTGAGTCATATTTCTTAGATGTATATTTTCATTAGATTAAAAAAAAATGGGAAAATGTAGATTTACACTGCATGTATTGAGCTCTTTCTGTTAAGACTGACGTAAGAATACCCTGACGCCATATGGGATAAACAAATCTGGCTTTTAATACTAACTCAGGTTTGAACATTCTTCCTGTATATACAATTGAATTGAATTCCTTCTTATAGCCAGCACATCCCAGATTATAGTGAGGTTATTCTCTGGGGTTGTGCATATCAGTAGTGGTGTCACAGTGCACATAGAATAAACTGATTGTTAGAAAACTGGATCATGGGAAGCACATATAGCACATTATCCTCACTCACTCTACTGCAGCCTTAGTCAGCAGGCAAATGTACCTGATCTGATTTCTCACCCTTCTCACTCCATCCTGTAAACACATCAAATGGAGCAATTAGTATTTTACCATGAAGTGATTCACATATTGTTCTCTTAGACCCTGTTTGATTCACATTTCTCCTTTCTGTTATTACTTTTCAATCCCAGTTCTGTAGTTTCCTCTTAAATTTTGTGTAGCTTTAAATTTTCTCTTAGAAATTAGCCCTTAGAAATTATTATCATGTGTTTAAAAATGTTCTAATTAAAAATTTTCAAGCTTTTATTTATGTCCTTAACAGAATATTATTTCATAAATATATATGTATTTATTTATGTGACATTTGCATCTTTCTTGAAAAATATTTTTAAGTAAAATTGAAAAAAAGTTCCTTATCTCCCACATAGATGTAAGTAACAATCTCTCTCTTTATTTTAATTAGAAAAAGGCCAGTTGTTCTATTACCAATCAAATGGGTGCTTAGACAATCAATAAAGTGTTATTATATTAGTAATACAGAAATTTGAAATGCAAAAATAATATGAAAATATTTATATACTTTTTTGGATACATTTCAATGTGAAAGGTAAAATAATATAACAAACCACTAATATATAAATACAAGTACAGTCATTAAAATGTTATTTATGGTAAATATAGTGATAATTCCATTATGGTGAAGAAAAGAAAACATATACACACATTTTTGTTCAGTCTGGATGAAGACACAGAAGACAAGCATAGAGACAAAATATTTCTATGTCCTTTGCTTTTTGAGAAATTAGCCTTATCATAGCTTTTTGGGTACCTGTTTCAATATCAACTTTTTAGAATCTAAATATTGCAAAGAAAAATAGCAAGAGAGATAACTGAAAATTAAATCCTTTTATTCCCAAAATATGTATTAAAACCTAATTTTCAGATAGGGGAATTACAGAATTCATCAAATCCTGTTTTATTAAATTCTCAGCTTGAACCCAGAGTTGCAAAAACCTAATCTATGAAGCTGTAGGTGGGTACATGATTCACAGGATCAGGTCCTAATAAATCAAACTTTCTTTCCACTCCGTTTGGGAACCAGGGCATTGCATCTCCTTACCTTGAGTGAATTTCAATACATCAGGCTTTCAGAAGATGTACCTCAAACACTTGAAAACCAAAAGAACTTTCTTTCAAGGTTAAATCACTGCAGTATAGACCTCAAAACAGTTTTCAAAACTGATTATGGCTCTGATAAATCAGAGCAATTTCAAGAGGTTTTTTTAGTGCCAAATTTTTTATCTCCATAACAGTTTACAGCAACAGTGTTATTGAAATGTAATCTGTTATTAAGTGGAGGGAAAAATAAGTGGATGGGTTAAATGACTCACTGGAGCAACTTTGTTGTTTTGTGGGTTTTTGCATGTGCAAAAAGGTTTGTTAAGAGGTCATAACCTTTTAAAGAGTTGTACCACAGAGAAATTGTTGGGACAAGCATCTAGTTAGCCAGCCGAGCTTCAGGCTTTTAGACAATTATTACCTCTTTGTTTGATTGGATTTTGTTTTGTTTACTAGGTTAAACTTTTTATTATGGATTAGCAGTGGAAGAGAACAAAAGTAAACAAATCATTATGCTCATGAGATTGTGAGGGACCAACACATTCATCATTTAAAGGACACACAACAGGTAATGCAGCACAGTGTGTTCACATATACAATAGGAAAAAATTACTGTTAAATTTCACCAACACACAGACTCCAACTTCTTGTTAGGATTTTGAATTTGTAGCATATTAATTTGTTGTTATGTATTTATTAAAGCATGACTTGCTGTCATCTTGCCATCAGTTAGAATTATCTTTCAAATATTCACTTCTGCTGTATTCCTTGGGGACTCACAGATGTTTTACAGGTATTTAGTTCTACATTTCTTGATTTTACTTATCTTGATAATCTCATTCATTCCATCTGAATCTGGTGGTAGAGTTGAAGGAGAGGCACATGAATAACCTTATGAAATCATAAATTCATAGAAAACATAGTCTGAAAATGACCCCAAGAAATCATTCCTGCTGTCAGATAGCCCTGTCTGAACTCGTTTTACTTGTGCACCCCAAACTTCTAAAAATGTGAGTTAATTTTTTTCATGTAGGATTTCCTAACTTAAGCAGCTTTGAACAGTAGTTACACCTGGCTTGCAAAATATGTAATAGTGTAGGATTTTCAAACACAGGAATTGTCACGTCAAGGTTACTGGAGATAAAAGAATAACTGATATCCATCTTCTCCCCAAACTGTAGATATTATTGGCCAGATATTACAATTCCAGTCTTACCTGGAATTCACAGATATGAAAGCCTTTCCTTACAGGTTACAGGATTTAATGCTGGATAACACACCTGGCAGCCATCAAGGTATTGACTCCATTCAAATGCACCGTGGAGTTTGGTGAGGATATTGCCATCAGCCTTACTGGGAAATCCATCTGAGAGGGCTGTCAAAGGCACTGAGAGCACCTCTGTCAGCAATTACAACAGGGATGTTTTAGATACTCCCAAAGGTATTCCTTTGCCTAATAATAATCAACTATGCCAAGGAAAATTTAGGTTTCATAACTTCCTGTGCATAATGTTTTTAAATACATGCCCATGGTGCTCTACTCTTAAAATCAAAATGTCCTTTATAATTAAATAAATATTAATTTCAATATAGTTCTGTCAAGGGCTATTGTGTAGAAACAGTGCAGGATTCCATAGGACTCAATGATTTAAGGGGAAAAGTGAAAATCTGAGAGGGTTTCTTCATAAAGAATTTGCTATTTTAGGTATGTGAACTACTGGACAGCTGCCTTCAGCCTTTCTTTCGTGCCTCTGCAAAGCACCCAAGATAGATGACAGATGAAGTAGTGCTATCAGGTAGGACTCTCATTCCTAAAACAGGATTACAAAGATTCTCTTCAGCTGGCTGTAAACCCAGGATTTTTTTCACAAAACAGTACACACAAAACCTAAAGGTTCAGACATTATTTTTCATTATATGCCAGAGTGCCAGGCAAGTTCTTCAAAAGGAAAATAGAAGAAGCTACAGTCCCATAAGGTAACACATCCCTCTATACTTTCTATACCACCAACAAGCACTGGGAGAGGGTTTTCCTTACCCACTCCTTCTCTTGTGCTGAGTTTGGAAAATATCTAAGCTGTAAGCTTTGTGGAAATGGATTAGCATCTGTAAAGTATGGGGTGAGTGCAGAATGAGCCTCTTTCAGTTGAAAAAGCCCACAGTAACTTTCCCAACTATGGCAATGCCAAATTCCCAACTAGCTTGAATTAATGTGTCTGTCACATAAAGGGTGATGCCAGATGCTCACAGGTAGGAGGCTTAGGTAGCTGGGTCTGCTCCCACACAGTGAATATAAAATATAATAAGATTCTTTCACATTTACTACATTTTCAAACAGTCTCAGTAACAAAACATTTTTCAAAAGTGTTCTTATAGTTTCAGTTTCAGTATCATTTTAAGCTTTCCAGTCAGGAATGTTTTCATCAGGCTGATTAAATTGCTTCCCAGCAAAACTATTCATCCCTTTAAAAAAGCATACATCCCATGATTATGACCTCCTGGGACTCAGCTCTGACCATATGTGCAGGAAAGACACAAGCTCCCTGGGCTGGATGCAGCCACGGTGGTGACAGCAGATCTGAGTGTGACACTGAGCATATGCCTTGCCTATGCGGTACATGCTGGGACTGTTCTCCCTTCCCTGCCCTGGTAAATCCATCATTACATTCAAGCCCTTATATTTCCAGAGAAGTGGTCCACATGGGCCCCCAGTATTCACACCAAGCACAATGACTTGCTGCAGAAAAACTAGGTTAATGTTCAGTTATTTGTGAGGGCACCCCATTCCTTACACTTTGGGCTTTACGTTTTCAATGGCAACAGAGCTAATCCCCAAACCTTAATGTGGAACAAGTTCTCTTGAATTCAATAGTAGTTTTGCCTGAATTATTTTATAGCAATTGGTCTTATGTCCCCAAAGCATTGCATTAAACCTTACAGAGTTTCTTCAACCACCTCTAGGGACAACGGCTGCAGCATGACATCCATCAGCAGAGACCCATGGAGCTCCCCTCTGGCTCATGGCATGCCACAGGTGCACAGCCATCCCTGCAAATGAATCTGCAGCTCTAAAAGGCCCTTCAGGGCTATGGCTACACCTCTGTTAGTAAACAGAAAGGGTTCTCTGACCCTGGGGACAAGTGACATGGAATGGACTGCATCTGCATGGCTAAAACATTATCTCCCCCCCAGCAGGGGAGTGCAGTCCATACACCCCCCTGGAACTGCCCCAGGCTACCCATGGGCTGAGCCCAAGCACTCTGGAAAAATGATGCCTGCACCAGAACACAATTATATGAAGTAGTGCACTAGCACTCACCACTGCAGTTACCCACTGCACCAGCAACTGAGCCTAAGCCCTGCCCGTTCAGTTCACCACCACCAATACCACCAACAAAGCCCAGTTTACCTGGACACACTCATGAAGATTTGTTAGTAAGCTCCAGATTCATTCAGTTGAGGCTAAAAGCTAATTATGTGTGTTTATATAAAAGTTATATGTGACACTGAAGAGATTAAATATTCATTATGACAGCCTGAAAGGATTTCCTTTATGCTTAAATGAAACGTTTAAAAATAAATGAACAATGTATTCTAAAAATTAAATACCTGTTTTCTCCAACCATGTCCCATAGCTTAGTTATGCAATTGGGAATGCTTCGTTTTAATTTGGTGCATTGATTTCAGATGGCATTAATAAAATATTTCCTTTTACTGTAAATTATTAATAGAATTTGTTAACACTGACATGCACCTGAAAACTTACAACCATTCAATATACCATCTCACCAAGAAATCAACAAGAATATTTCCCAACTGGGCTAGTGACAGACACTTCTGCTAAAAATCTGCATTTTTAGTTATACAACAATTCTAAATTCTCCCAGAACACTCCCCTCTCCCCAGAACCAGCCCAGTCACATGTATTTCTTTGACAGATGGGGTCTCTGGTTTTCATTGGATTAAACAGAGCTTGCAGGGAAGAGCACCAGCCAAAACAATAGCAGTGGCTGTTCCTTAATTTCACTTAGCCTGCAATACTTTAATTCATAAGTGTTAAATTGGAATTGCCAATATTAACTTACCAAAGAGCTGGTGGAAAAAGTTTATGTGCTATTTATCCTCAAGGGTCCAATTCAATCACATCCCTGTAAAATGTCACTGACCCACTTCATCAATTACTAAAGGCAGGCGTGGGAGCTTTATATTCCTCCTGATTGGGCCAGCTAAATAGACCTTCTCTTTTTCCTATTGTGCTATTGTGATAATCAGACTGCTCAAAAAATAATTCTTGTAAGTTTCTTTCCATTATAACAATGAAATTCTTCTTCTGCCATGCTTAACCACAGACTAAAGAAAAAGATGGCCATTAAAAGATTACATGCTGAGAGACCTGTTAATAGCAAACTGCAGAATTTGTTGAGACAGTCTCAGCTACAAGAACAAAATACAGCTGAGAAACTTTTGAAGAATTGTAAAATGGTTTAATTTCAGTGTTTTGTATTGAAAAGTGATACTGCACAATTTTGTAACTTAAAAAGTATGAAGATATTTTCTCATCAGGTAGGCAGATATTTTGTGAAGCATACATGCCTCTAAGGGCAAATTCTGTTGACTATTTGCTTTTCATAGGGTAGTGCTGCTTTACATGTATTATTTAATCTTTACACATATTATTTAATAATAATATTTAATATTCTGATTTTTTGCTTCCAGGTTTCAAAAGTAATGAATTCTATTCAAATTCTGTTTACACTGCAAACAATAAAAAGTCTACAGTTAAATAAGCTCTCCTGCCAGCTGAAGAATAAGGGATATTTTCTCCTAACGTATCACAATGCTTTTTTCTTCACCTCATTTACTGAAAAGATGACACATTTTGATGTCATTTTTTATCTATAATTTTAGCATCTAAAAGAAAGACGTAGTTCAACTTTATCAATGACACTTAATAGAAAGGCCAAAAAGCATTTCTACAGAGTAATTCTTCCCATCCTAGGACACATGTTATTCTGTTATTTGGTGATTATCCTCCCTTATTTCTTATCTGCTGCACAAAAGTAATCTCAAGAGATGTGACAGGTATCATCTTCTTCCATGCCCAAGTCTATTGTGCACAGGATTCTGAAAGTGCAGTCTCTTCCCTGTGCCACATGGATGTCTATCAGGTGTGTGCTGTAACAGCAATGCAGCAGCCTGGACTCCTCTAACCAGCCCAGTCTGCCCATGAGGAACAGCTCCTGATGCAGCTCTGGGGTCACTGATGTGACCCTGAGGAGGCAAGGAACTGTCCTGCTTTGGACAAGGGCAGGATGGGGCATTGCTTTCATCAGTCTGAGACAAAATGTTGTCTTAGCCCAATGATAGAAGCTGACAATCACATGCAGGAGTTTCATCAGTTACAATAACAGCCTCTGAAAGAAAGCAAATGTTAGGAGAGAGAAAATAAAAAGGGGGAAAGGAAAAAAAAAAGAATGAGCAGTGATTTATTGATGACTGACATTGATAAAATAGTAGGGTTTTCCCCATGAGCAGGTAGGCAGGATGTTCAACAGCAACTGCTAGAAGAAATCTGCTGTTCATTGATTGGATGAGTTTTCACTACTGAGTATTTAACTACTGGGGGTGTCATGTTAAAGGAAAAACAAATTATGTGTGAAAAACTCTGGCTAAAACACTGGTAGGTTTCACACACTGTGAAAAGTACTGGCCTATGTTCTACATCACAGTTGAGCTGACTGATCATAATAATCTCTTCTGGTAATCCAGTCATATATGAATGTATGACTGCTTAAAATATTGCAAAATATTTCTTGCAATTTACTGGGAGAAATATTTCCACATCTACTTCAATTCCAATCAGTATTAAATTCCTAACAAAAATGTTTAGAACATGAAACTTAAGTTACTTTACGAAAAGCTGTTTGAACTTCTCCAAAAAAGCTTAGATTAGAAAAGCAGTTGGGGTGTATTTTTCTCCAAAACTGAATTTTAAAATTTCTAGTTGAATTGTAGATACACATTTATGTGAAGCAAAGTAACTGATACAGCTTGTTTCTAATCTTGGTAACGAGAAGGATTCATTTCTAAGGGCTAATGAAAGCAAAGCTCCTTATACTATTAAAATATCTGCTGCTAGAAACTGTGGAAAGATTCCTTCCTTGGAAATTAGATGGACATTATTAAAAGTATGAAAGAAACAGCATGCCATTGAAGTGTAGGACCTATTCCAAAATTATTTTGAGTGAGGGGAAAAGTAGCTGTAAGAGCAAAACAGACCATCGACAGCTGAAACAAAGATGCAAGGGACACAATACAAGTTTTATTTGTCCAATTTCCTTCCAGAAGAGAAAATCTACACTAAGCAGGGATATCACTTTTGAGAAGTTCATGTCGTCTGTCTTAGTGAGCAGAAGGGAGTTTAATGAAGATCCTTCTCTGATTACCCCTTTGATCTCTCTTTCATCCATCATTAACAACAGCCACTGCTCTCAAAGTTGTTGTTGTTTCTGCTTTTGGGGATCCTTTTCTGCAAAGGGATCATTGCTGCAAAACACCCATCCCTGTGAGGTGCAGGCAGCAGCTTCAGCTGTCTCAGGGTGTGAACTGCCCACAGACAAGCCTGGAAGAGAAAACAGTAAGGTAGAGCTGCTCAGCTGGCTGGTGTCCACTTACACAAAGCTGTAATACCTCAAAATTGTATTACATCATCTAGTTCACCCCTCAGTTGAATGGCTTTGTGAAAGATACACAGAAAAATGTAAAATATTGTTACATTTTTTGTGCTGAACATTGACTTGTACATGGAGAAAAATAGGCACTAAGAAGCAATTTTCTTCAAAACTATTTAAATATTTCATTTTCTTCACTGTTAAGGTCCAAGAGACAAAACTTGTTTATAAATTCTGGCCTTTCTATTACCAGATGTATCACACAGGCAGACAGAAGATCTGATGAGAGGGCCTGTCTCCAAGGAGAAAACATAACTGACCAAACTACTATTAAACTGTTTTTAACTGCTTTTTAATGAGAATGGTAGGTATTTAATATCTGTAAAACAGGAATATTAAAAGGCCAGGTTGTCTAATAAAAGGTTTGGGGTTAAGTAGGGTAAAAGATTTGCCCATAGCATAAAATATGGCAAAAGCAAATATGAAGAACAACTCTTTGGAGTCTTTGACTGCCATAGAAATGAAGGTACCTGAGCCAGCAGCAAGCAGTGCTATATCCTTCTCACTGTGTAGCAGTTCAGACTTTCTAAGTGATGTGTGTGCACCAGTGCAGGTCTGCTCTGAGGATATTCAACCTGTCTGAGTTAGTGCCTGTGGAGTGAACATAGCCCTGACCCACTTTCACAGCTTCTAGTGTCAGTGCTGGCTTGTGTAGAGCTAATGAGGGATGCCTGCTTCTCACAGCACCAGACTTAGGGCTTCCAGCATGAGCTCATTTGTAATGTTGCTGTTGCTGTCACCTGAGCAGAACTGTGTCGCCCTGATTTTTTAGAGTGCTGTGTTTATAGCTGGTAGCAAAGGTTTTCATAGATTTTGTGTAAACAATCCATGTTTCTATAACCGGCCAAGGATTGTTTTGTACTTCGGAGCTTGTATTTCATTCTTCTTGCTGGGGTGGAGAATGTGATGGACTGTGTTTCTCACCTATGGAATTGGAGGGGTGGCGGCCTCCTTGTCCAATCCATGACTGTCTGTAAAAAGGTATAAATATAAGAATAAAGAGAGGCTGGGGCTCTTTTTGCTCTCTGCCCAGCCTTGGTGGCTGACCTCCTGAGTTGCCTATTTGTCTCGTGTCCGACAGAGCAACAGAACTGTCCTGGACATCACAGTAATACAGTATGGCAAACTACCTGCAACACTGCAGAATTTTCAATTCCCATTTCTTTTATATTTTCAGTGCTGGAAACATGAAACCTGAAGGACTGATTATCAGATGCAATACTTTCATACACCCTTGTTTATACTGTGACATATATAGACATGAGCAAAATGTTATCTGTGAGTAATGTAAATCTGACTGCACATTGTATTGATGTCTTACAAAATCTATTTTAACTGATGTTAGTCCCCTTAGTGTGCCCAAGCTCCCACTGAGGTTTTTCATCACCTAGAATAAGAAAGAAATGATGGTAATTTTTTTGTGTGTTTAGCTCTGACTAAGCATTAGCTTTTATTTATCCCAAAGATGTAATAAAATAAAAAGAATAAGCAAATAAAAAGAAGAATCACTTCTGAGTGTGCTTCCAGACACCTGATGAATCAACATTATTATTTCTACAATGTCCTAGGAGTATGCAATGCTTTGCAATGCTAACAGCAAATGATCTGACTTTGCATCTCTGGCATCAGATAGGCCATAAAAAGAGAAGGCACTCTGTGGAACAAACTAATACAGTCTTGTTAGCTGATGGGGAAAAAATAGCTCCTGTTATTTTTGTGTGAGAGGCATGTAAAACAGTGGTGCTGTTTCTCTTAGGGCTGTTAAAGTGTCAATGGAAACTAATCAGTACCCCAGAGTCCACTGTACCTTTCTACTGGGATTTGTTACAATCCTACCTTTTGAGCAGTTCTAGCCAGCTCCCTTCTTTTACCATCTCTTCTTGGAGGCTAGAGCTCATTTCAATTTTCTGTCTACCTACAGTTTTCCCATCAGTACAGAACTCCACTACCTGAGCAGACCAACTCTTATTGGGAGGAACACATCAGAAGAGAAGATCTATTTAATGTGCCTAATCTTGAGCTTGAGAATTGAGTTCAAGGATTTCCATCTGGACTTTATTAGAGAGCACCAGCAAGAACCACATTTCCCTTGCATGCCCCACCCTATGCTCCATTGGAAACAAGGAAAGTAGAGATGCAGTCACTGCTGTGAGGCACCTCTGCCACTTCATGAGCTTCTGAGATGCCATTAAATCTTTCTGAGTCTCGCAGCAACCACATGCTCTCTGAGATCTCCATGCCTTCAGAACAATTATTTTGATTCTTGCAGACAGAAAAGTCTGCAAATGCATTTTCCTGAAAGTGAAAATAGAGCATATATATTACCCAGGATGTCTTTTTATCTTTTTTTGGATTAACTTCACCTTCGGAAGAGCTTCTATTGTAAACCTTTAACCATATATCATATTTTTCTCTGCTGTTGGTCTAGACTGAAGGTGCCATCCTCAAAACAGTTCATTCCACTTACAAAGCTGCAAGCAATTTTCATACTACATTTTCTACACTAATCCTGCAGTGTATCAGACATGAATGATGGATGGATTAAACTAATCTGTTACAAATTTTTAATGGTGACAGAGAAGAAAGGGGGAGGAGGGAATTCTAGGGGAAGGTGTTAAGTTTGGTTGTTGGTTACACAGAAATATTAGGTTGAGACAGAAGTTGAATAGATTAAACAACTTGTAGCAGAATCGACAGAAGAGTCTAAAATAAATAAAGAATTAATATTGGAAATTAAAAGAGAAAGTAACTTAAAACAGAAATTCAAGGCAAACAGTGTTAACAAGGTTGGGAAAACAGAGGGCTCCAAATAAGATACTACAGGAGTAGCCAATGTGTCAGGACAAGATCATGAAGAGAATGGAAGCTCAAAAGCAGAGAAGAGAAGGTAAGGCATGAAAGGAAGTCAAGGTACGAAAGCTGACTAAAAAGAGAAGTTCTGACTTCTCAGTGGCATAATTTAAAACTATAGTCAAAACTATGAAATGGGAGCTAAGGGGACCCCCAGCAGTGCAGAGGAGAGGATCAAGAAGTGAAAAACAAAAGCAGAAGGAAAAAGAGCAGAAGTTAAGGAAATTTGCAAAAAGAATATAATGGAGTATAATATAATGGAGTATGTGTGTCATTGTGGGAATTTTTATTCAACACTTACATCCTGCCTATGAAAGCAAGGTGGGAAAGATCCCAAAAACCTACTTGGAATTCTGTCAAGAATCTCATTGTAGGAAAATCTTTATCTTTGTTGCAGAATTGGTCTGTCACCCCAGGCCCACTGTTTTCTTTCCAATAAGACATCTGAACACTTTGCCTTTCTATTGTGCCAAAAAGTCATTTTCTTTTCCTGTAGTAAGAACATAGGAACTGATTTCATTACAATAGAACAAATTTCTATTGTTACATTGGAAGTTGTATTATAGCTTAGAGATAGTTTCATAAAATGTGTTTTCAACAATGGATAGTAGTTGATTTTAAACTTACTTCTTAAGAATGGTTGCTTGTGTTTCTGTGCAAATAAATATAAGTTCTTCCTTTCTATCCATGAAGTTATTTGGTTTGACATGAAGAAAACATGAGTAAGAATATGATAAAATGTGATTAAAAAAGCTAAGTAATTTGTGTCCCATATAGGCTCTTTCTTTTGGGATACATTGCAAATTAAAGAATTTTAAAAACCATTAGTTGCTTTTAAAACAATAATATTCAAAGTTGATAGCTAGGATCACAAAGTATTTGAATATTCTTAAAAGGAAGTAATTGTATAATATCTGCAGCACCTCTGTGATATTTACATAGTTTTTATGCCACCTGGTGGTCAGATTTCTAATAGGATCACCCTGGGTGGAACAGCCCAGGCACAGACTGTCCTGCGGGAAGGTGGATGCGGCCGTGGTGCCATGCCAAGGGTGGCTGACTGGGGCAGGCTCACACAGGGAACAGCTGACAGCCACACCAGCTTTCTCCAGGCCAAAGAGAACGACTGTGGCTACAAAAACTCCCAGACAACAAGGGAAGTGGTAGCTGGTCTGTCTCGTGCCTTGGGATACATTCAGGGTAAGCTCTTCTTTCTGTCTTTTGTCACTGGGGCTTTATTTCATGTGATTGCATCAACACAGGCGACTCCCATAAGTCATCAATTAACCATAGGTCAAATTTGTGCAGTTTCTTCCTGAATCAGAAGAAAAAACTCCAATAGCAGGTGGTATCTTAGAGTTTAATACACATTCCTGAAGAGATAAAGACAAGAATTCTCTTTCTTTTGTAAAGGTAAAGTGTATGTTTGGGACAGATGAATGTCAGCACTAAAAGTTTAAAGTCAAGTTTACCTTCAGGTCCATAAGAAGATAATAATTCCTGCATTGGGTCAGACTAAGGATCCAGCTGATCCAATACCTGTTTCTGGTACAGGATAGCACCACAAGTTAAGCAGTCAAGTTTCATGTACTTGCATGCTGAGAGCATAAGCCACCTACCTGAACATCTCTAGTGACTATTCCAGATTCTTTGCTTTAAACCTATGATTAGATAATTAATTTTTTATGGGTTAACTCCCAAATTAATTTTTCATATGATTTTAGTGCTTCCTTTTACAGAATCAAGGAGGTCTTTTAGCTTCAACAAGCCCACTTTTTAATACAGATCAACATGCAAAATGCTCGAGGAATGAGCATTATAAGGAAACAGAGAAAGTGTAGACTGATTTTTTTCCTTGAAATATCTCCCAGCTCTAGAGAATTTCTGAGCAGGGGGGTTGCATCTGAATCACTATGTTAAAATATATAAATTTTTAAAAACAAGAGTATTAATTTCCTTTATATCAGTAGAATATTTCTAGACTTCTAGGAGTTTGTTTTTTCTAAAATTCATTGGAATTCTAGAAATGAGTTTTCCCATGAATATTCTTAAAAGATCATAAAATGATGATCCATTCAATTCTAGCCCATGCTGATTGAACTCCTCATCACTGGGGAGTAAAGGAGTGTAGCTTGACCTTAGAACTCTCACAATGTTATGAAGTTGGCAGGTTGAAAGAGAGAGGAAAATGCAAAAGTATTTCATAACCCAGAAGATTTTCTGTTTGTGGAATGACAGCAGTATTTTGTATTCACATACTGCAATTCAATCTTGTTCAGCAATGTTAGTTTAACCTCCTGTCACTCCTGATAGCATTAGTATAATTTTTCTTATGTCACAAATGAGGAAACAAGCCTAAAGAGAGTAAATAATCTGCCTTTAACTATTTTGGTGAACATAAGAGAGAATGAAAGTTAATACAATGCCTCAGTCCCAGTCCTGTGCCTTACACACAGGACAGTATTCCAGCCAAGAATAACACACAATTACCATTTTGCCAGGCTTTTTATCTGACACATACTATGTGTGAACTCTATTAAAACCTGTAAATCTCAGTAACTGAAACAGTGGTGTCAGCTACACAGGTCATTGTCTGGTGATGGCTAATGAACGCAGTACTTGTCTTATGATAGTTGCGGGCTACATTCTTTGTTATGTTGCTTCATATGTTGGTTTCAGCTAATAAATCACAAACACCATCTTCATCTTGTCCTGCTTGTAAAGCTGATTAGGTCCTCAACATCAACAGCTTTTCAATAAATACTCTATTATTTGGCATTAAGAAAAGCTGCATCATTGGCCAAGGAGGACAGTAAGATAACTGCTTTTGAGCAGTCTGGACAAATACATCTGTCACTGTGTTTGAAGAATACATCCAAGTTTATGCCCCATGAGGAAGATTATACAGTTTAAAAATAGGATTCTCAGACTTAATAAAGAAGTTTATATCCCTTTTCCACTGTCTGCCTAAGTCAGTGATGGTGGAACTTGTCTTTTTAGAGGCAGCTTTCTGAGAGCTTTTTCAGTGTCACAGGCACATTCTTGACATAGTGGTAGATGGCCAACAACAGAGCAACAGTTTCTCTGAATCAGTTCCCTAAATCAAGAACATATACTTACTTAATTTGAATTCTGAAGTGTCACCACCAGACCCATATTTGACATGGCACTATCTAAGAATGTTGGGTGTTCGGATGTCAAAATGTCATTTGCTCAATCAATTGTTAGCCTCATTGCTGCAGTGGAACTTTGTCACCCACAGCAGTTTAAAATGATTTTTTTGTAGATGTTCATAGAAGTTCAGGTAGGTGTTGCTTCATAAACCCATAAAAGTTAAAATCACAAAATCACATAATCATTTAGGTTGGAAAAGACTTCCAAGATTATCAAGTCCAATCTTTGTCCCATCACCACCTTGTAAACTAGACCATGGCCCTAAGTGCCACATCCAGGCATTTCTTGAACACCCCCAGGGACAGTGACTCTGCCACCTCCCTGGGCAGTCATTGGATTTGCAGGAGATATTGGGGAGAACAGGAAATTCAGTGTAAGAACTGCAAACGTCTGATGTGCATGGCAAGCCCCTGTGAGGTTTTCTGACTGTTCTCTAGTGAGGGATTTGTTTGTCTGTTTGACTGCGGCTGCCTCTTACAGAGCATTTTTATCAGATTAAGACCACAGTGGTGAGCTGTGCCACCTGTGCCAATTGGCACCTACAGTAATAGACAGTGCTGTATTTATATGAGTCAGCAGATTCAATTCTTACCTCGAGCAGTATCTTGCAAGAGCTCCATAAAGAAATTGGTGGAGATTGTTAGATCAGTTGCTTTCATCTTCAACTTAAAAATAGGTATAATTTCTCCAACATTACTAAAAAAAATCATAGAAAAGGATAAATGGCAAATTAAAAAGTTAGAGTGGATTGAAGGGAGCAAAAAGGCTTGAGAGGGAGCTGATATCAAAAGATTCACAATTATGAAACAGAAAATTGGTGTAAGACCAGCCAATTGCAGACTGCAGTTACAGCTTTCTCCTAGTTCCCAACCCTTTGTAGTTGAGTTGAAGATGCTGAGATCATAGTGATTCTGCTTATAAAAGCTGCTGCCATGAAATGGTCCCAGACTTGATATAACTTCCCACAGTGGCCAGGTTGTATCTCTTTATTTCAAAATGTGACCATCATAATCCAATGTGCCTCTCACAGTGAACACCCAGCTGGCTCCAGGGACACATTCTAACTCACAGAGATTCAAAATACTGGTGCTATCCTAGTCTGAAGAGGAGAATAACACAATAACCTTATCTTCAGCATACTTTCCCAAAGTTCCCACTAAAAGTTAAAGTTTTTTTTTTAATCTCCATTAATGCAGAATTGATTTTGTGTGGGAAGATAGAGAATTAGTTATCCAGACAGAATATTGTCACTCTAAATATTGCAAGAAAGATTAATTGTCTAAAATTGCAGAGGCTGTGCTACAACTAATTCATTTGCCACTGCCATCCTTAAACTTTAACAAATGAATATGTTAAGATAAATCAGGCACTTCAACATGCCCCAGCTAAAGCAAACTATCCTGATGTTCCTCAAACATTTAATTCATCACTGAACTTAGTTCTGCATTGCTTTATAATGACCAACTTAGGTTTCTCTAAAAACATGATGAGGCCAACCTTGGGCTAAAAAGAATTCAAATCCCAGGAAGTGCTCAAGAATTAGGACCTAGTATCTTTCACATTCCCAGATTCACTTGGAAAGCTCTCACAATCCAAAATTCTACTCCCTGAGGCCATCAGCTTCCAACCAAATATCATCAAAAAGAAAACTGAGCAGAAGATATTTATCCTAGGCCTCGCCCAGTTGCCACCAGAGGCAATTCTGTGTGACCCCAATGTCATCTGCATCACTTTTATATAAATCAGTGTAGCCTCCAGCTTTTTCCTAGCCCACCTCTAACCTAACTTACAGGTTACAGAAACTCATACTGAAAACTATTGCAAAGTAAGCCAGAAAGTATAAAAAGGTGAAAAGATGATATGGCCTTACTCTGTTCAGACATCAGATGAAGAAAATACATCCAATGAACACAAAAACTCTGATAACATTAAATATTTTATGAAGTAAGAGAAGAAAACTAGTGGGTACTGTTTGTCAACTGAAAGCTACTGGTGCAACTGATTCCTTGCTTTTACGAGGTATTTTTACTGAAGGTCTTTTCTGAGGTCTCCCAAGGGCTTACATAAAAATGTCACAAATATACTTGGACCTGATATGTTACATGGAAAGCAAAAAAATCAGAAATATGGCAAACCTATAGCTGACGTAGGAATATTTGTAGGATAATGAACATTCCAGACCCCTTGATGAAAAATTGCTCCATCCAGTTGAAAACACTACATTTTTCAAACTGTGTTTATGGCAGTTTTAATGAGTGAAAACGTATCCTCATGTATGTTCAGACTACATTAAAATGATACACCAGCCAAGGGTGAGCCCAGTGAGCTGACATTTATAAAGATTAAGCATGCAGGTCAAGTGGTCAGATATACAAGTGTCAAATCAGCTCAGAATCCTTCCACAGATCCACTGAGGTTGTGTGGGACCTCTGGAGATGATCTGATCCAACAGCCTAAGAGTGGGGTCAGCCAGGCCAGGCTGCCCAGAACTGCATCCGGATGGGTTTTAAATTTGAAGGACAGAAACTCCACAACCTATTGGGGCAACCTGTTCCAGTGTCAAACCTCCCTCATGGGAGAAAGAATATTTTCTTATGCTTAAAGAGTATTTCCCATGTTTGAGCATCACGGAATCATAGAATTCATTCCAGGCTGAATGCTGTATGTGGCATAATTGATGTCCTGTTGCAGCTATGGCTGGCTTTGAAATAGACTGGCCCTGAGAAGGGGCTTGACACCCGTCTTCAATTGTTTGTGAAATGTGGTCCTTTTTCACATAAACCCTTTATATGGATGGGAAATCCAGGAAAAGTCACAGCACTCTGTAGCTTTGGCCAGCTTCCCACAGTTATCTGTCCTGGCCAGCAATGTCTCATTTCATAGCCAGTAGCTCTCTATATGCCTTTCAGTCAGCTTAACCTCAACTGAGGACCTTGTCAGGGACCTCATCATCTTCTGGCAGCCCTAACACATACTAGGGAGAAATTTCCAGTATTTTTAATATGAAATATGGACTGAGGTCTGTAGCAGACAGCAATGATTTTTCTGTCTCTTATAAATTAATATGTCCAGTTTATAGCCACCTCCTCAAAACTGTACAAATCCAGGTCCTTAATTTAATTCAACTGATTTCTACCTTCTCATGCTTAAGGCTGAATTTGAAGGATTTTTAAGAGGTGTGTTGTACTCTGCTTCAAAAAGCTCATCGCAAAAGTTTCAGAGGATCTGCTCTTCCCTATTCTTTTAAAATGAAAATAGAATAACACAGAGCTATAGGGATTTCTCTGCTTGGGAGATGTTGGGGTGGTTTATTTTGGTGTAATTAAATGTGCTTGCAAAAGGGCAGATCTTGCCCTATTTTTTTCTGCTCCTATGTTTCTGCGGTTATTCCTCATATTTTATCTCTATTTTTCAAGTAAGTATATTTTTTCAATATAAGAATTTTCCATTGAAGATGAAAAACATTAAAGCATTTCCAGTTAAAAAGACATGAACAAGTTTTTATTTACTGCTATTTACTAAACACGAGGGATTGGAAGAAGGCTGAGAGGCACAAGATACATGACCACATATATCACTTTCTTAGAAAACTCAACTAAAAATGACATAATACATTGGCATTGCAGCTGTCTTCTCCCCTTGTTTCTATATCACTCTTTTTTAAAATCAAGTATCCTGTTATCCAAACTACTGCTGACACTAAAATACATGCTATCTACATTTTCTTGTAGCCAGAACTGGGACTGAATGAATCATTCCTATGACTCATCATAACTCTTTTTTTGCATACCAATGTTACAATGTACTGAAAAATTTAACATAAAAAGTGGAGTTATCCCCCTGTTCTGATAGAATCTTTTTGCTAAAGATTCAAATTTCTGTCTTTCAAATTATTTTAACTTTGTTCTTCCTGGGATTTTGTTTTATTGGCAGCAGAAACAACAGCAATTAAAGTTTAAAAGTTCATATTTTAATCTTTGTGGACAGCCCTGATGAAATAGACACAGTCCCCATACATCGAGTGATATTCTAGTTTAAAATGTCAAAAGTTATCAATAATTAATTTTTTTTACACAGTTCTAAGGCCTAAATGAATGCCTGGTTTAAGCAAGATTTTATATTCCTGCACCAGAGAATCTTTTCTCAGCACAGTTATCCAAGCAGTACAAACTACAAGAAGCACTATAAAGCCTCCAGTTCAATTCACAGAAGTCATACACCAGCTATCCTTCCTTGATGAAAGACTATATGGTGCTCCTGGGACACTAATAGTGGGATTTGTATTCTGGTACCCTGTAGATACTCAGGAAAGCAAAAGGGAAAATAAATCACTTTCAATCACCTGGATAATTTAGAAGATCTACTCAGATCAGAAATTCAGGTCCCAGACCTGATATTTTCCCCATAGTTTCCTGTGGAACATTATCACACTCAGCTACTTACTCAGAAGGACATTTAACAGGAATTTCCCTCTGGAGCAACATGACAGCATGTGAGATAGGAGACATTTGAAGGCTGGTAAAGAGGATTAATCTGTGTTGAGTGTACAGTATGAGGAAACAAAAGTGCTTGGAGGAAACCAGAGGAAATCACAAAATGGCAGGAGGTGGTAGAATGAGTGAGTTGCTTTCCTCAGTGCACAGATTACTAGGGCTACTCACAGGAAAAGGGTTTGCTTAGGTAAGCAAACACTCAGAGGTATTCAATGACTGTATTTTCTTACTACAAAGAGGTCAGAAGTGTCCAAGAGCAGTGGGTGGTAACAAGCTATGAAGCATGTGCTGAGAAGGAAGTGAATGCAGCATTTGCAGTGAGTCCTGCTGCAGGCAGGTTACAGCCATCTGAAACACATCTTCTGCACAATGTACATGCAGCTATGGAGGCTGCTGTTATGACCTTAAACCCTGAAAATGGCAATGCATTTTTTGTGTGTCGCTGTGTAGAGCCACCCTGCTAGCAGCTGAAAGTCTTTAGAGAAATAAGAAGTTGTTTGGTGTATGGTATCCCATGAGCACAGTCTTCCGGTGAGATGTCTGATGAAGGCAAAAAGCTTGTTAAGTAAGTTCTCATAAATTGAACTAAAGAAATGCACTTCTAAATAAAGTTCATATAAATAAATCTAAATAAACACAGCTGTGATATTTCAGAGAGTAATGTTCTTTCTATGCCTCCTTAATGTATGAGATGAGCATATCAGTGTCAGAGTTTAACCTTTTCATGCTAGATAGTAACAGTTTAACCAAAGGTTTAGCAAAACTTTTTTTGCCAGTTTTGCCATGCCTCTAGTGCCCCACCTGTTGATATGTCTGCTATAGATCTTATATGGGACACAGGCAATGTCCTTTTGACTGCTTTTTCTAGGACCATTTCCATGGTGCAAGATCCCCCCCGTAGCCAACACAGTGCTGGGTCTAAGCTCCCCAGTCGCACAGGGAGGCAGAAGACATCCAGTGGGGCTTTCAGATACTGCACCATGGCTGAGGAAAGGGCTGCAACTTGAGCAGATTTGCCTGGAGAGTGGTGGGGGTGTCTCCACTGCTTGACAATACAATGCTCTGCAGCTCTCACTCACTATTTGTGCTGCATGATGGAACTTTGAACTTCGTGAAACAGCTAACCATTAGTGTCACGCCAGTCAGAAATGCTGCTCTGATGTAATTCACTTTTTTCTTGGAATAAAATGCTCCAAGTGATAATATGTTTGCTGGTTTTAAATGCCACCAAAATGTCCATAGCACCTTGAATAAGCATTTAGATATCATTTCCATTCATTGTAAAGGAAGCTTTTTCATAATCATTTGGATTTTAGAACCTGATCTAGATAATACAACTGTAGATGATATTTGCTGATTTAATAAAAAAAATAAGGTGGATTTTGGGGCTGAAATTGCCAAAGTTTTTCTTGCAGTCTTAGTACGTAATGTCCAGAAAGCTAGTTCAAACTTCCTGGATATTGTTGATGTTGAGCTGAAGATTCACTACACAGCTTAATACTTCTGTCCTATCCAAATTAAAAAAATCTTAGTCTGCTTGGAAACCCAGGATCTTTGTAGCAGGAGAGAAGGTATCTCCCAGGAACAGTGTAAGGGTGGATAATATTAATCCAGCTATCTCCTGCTTGGGGGACAGAATGGTTAATTTTGAATTAAGCTTTTTCTGCTTTCTCTATAAGGTATTAAATAATATCAAATTACATTGTAATACTATCACAGTGCAGAGAATGCACTATGAATTTCCAAAGACCAAATAGCTGAGTGATTTTGTTTCATTCCCACCCCTCTCAGAAAAGGTCATGGTTGCTTGACACTGCAGCTCACTTGCAAGGAGCAGTTCAAATGGGTCATCCAAGTAAGCATGTTAAGAGAAGAAAGTACCTTGATCACTTATTTGAAACTTGCCAATACCATTTCTATGTATGTCTATTATTCTATAATATGTATGTAGTCTATTATTACATGGCCAGAAATAGCCATAACAATAACACACCACCATCTCCCCTAGCTTACAGCCAAACAATCTGAAAATGTGGAGTTGGTCCCACTAACAGGGATCACCTTCCAATTAAAGAAATGAAAACATGCAGACTTCAGAGTAATTAAGATCATGTCATTTTAAAACCCTCAATGCTTTCCAGAGTCCTCTTGTTCTCTGGCACCCTTTTTGCTTTTGTAGTTTCTCAGGCTTGGTAATGTGCTCAGAGGTCTCTTACACAAACATATAGGAACATTAAAAAGTTTCTGTGATGAAAATTATGGAGGCTAGAAACTGTTTCTTCTGTGAGTGATATATGGACATGGAAAATCTCCAGAGGGAGAACACCAGGTGATGCATAAGTTGGAGAAATCCTGAAGGCAGAGAATCTCTCCCCCATGATTTCATGGACCATGCATCCCTGAGGGTAATGTCAGAAATTACTGCTGTGATTTTCAAGGGTACCTATCTTGTCTGCAGCTCCTGTGTTCTGAAGGAGCAGTGTGCCAGACCAGAGTGGATTCAGACTATCAGAATTTGACACTGACACAGTGCATTAGGGATAGGAAGGTTGGTAGAAGCCCCTCTAATTTTGTAAAACTCTCTAGCTGCCAAGAATACCATTACCCAAGTGTTAGATATTGCCAACACTTTATCTGTTTTCCAAGGAGAGGATCATGTTTGTGCTATACATTTGAATTTCAGCTTTCCCCACCTAGGAATTCAGTTATAAATTTCATATTTCTGTCAAATAGAAACAAGGAGAAAAATTAAATTAGATGAGGAAAGGATATATGATGTCTGAAGGATAAATGCTGGAGGCAACTGAGTTAGATTGTTTCTTTGATTTATTAAATAAATCAGCTGGTATTCCTAACCTAAGCACTATTTTTACTATACTTACTCTGTGTCATATTGATGGGTTCACTGATTTTTCTGAAATACCTCCCATAAACCTCCCTAAAGGTTTAGAAACCACAGGGAAATAAATCAATGACAACTTGCCAAAGTCCATCACAATGGCTGCTGTTCTAATTCATTTGATACAGGTCAGTTCAGATCATGCAGTTGGAAAGCTAGACATTGATTTAATTAACTGCAGTACACTGTATTGTTTTAAAAGGAGATATTCTTCCCATGTTTTACATATACATTTTATGACATACCCAAAGCAAAAAGCTGCACTTGAAACATTGGAAAAGAATAGAGCAAAATTGAGTCACTGAAAAAAAAAGCTTGTTCCAGTTTAGTCTGATTTAAGAAAGAGAGGTAGAGATTATTTCACTGAGAGCTAAAGAATGAGAAAATAGCAGTGAAGTGATGATCAATTTTTGTTTCAAACTTAAAACATGTAGAGCAGAGGAGAATACAAAAGCTCTGAACCTAAAACTACAAAAGTCAGGAGGGGAAAAAATTACTTCTTTAATCAAAATCTAGGAAGAGATATAGTAACATTGATTGTGATGCCCAGCTGGACTTGAAACATGTGTTCTTCATTTATTTTAGACTGTTAAATTGATGCTCAGGTCTGAGCCCAGATTGTCTGCTGCCACCTTGGCACTGGCCTTTCCTTGACATTGGAAGAAGTCAATGAGATAAGTAGTAAACATAAAAGGTTACCAAGCCTCGGCTGTGACAGCCAAAAGCTGATTTCAGCCAGGGAAGAGCCCTGTGACCCTCTGACAGGATGATCTCCTTTAGTATGGGTCCACTGTTTCTGTGGTTTGAGTAGGTACTAATATGGGATCACAGAATCATAGAATTGCTTCGTTTAGAAAAGACCTTTAAGATAATTGAGTCCCATTGTAAATCTGACACTGCCAAATCCACCACTAAACCGTGTCCCTAAGTACCACCTCTACACAACTTTTAAGTACTTCCACAGAAACCCTTCCTTGGGCAGTCTATTCCAATACTTGACAACCCTGTCACTGAAGAAATTTTTCCTAATGTCCAATCTAAATCTCCCCTGATGCAATAGGAGCCATTTCCTTTTGTGCTATGGCTTACCTGAGAGGAGACCAACACCCACCTGGCTCCAGCCTCCTTTCAAGTAGTAGTAGAGAGCAATAAGGTCTCCAGGCTTAACTCAGCTGCTTACTGTTAGATTTGTGCCCCAGACCCTTCATCAGCTAATGAGAAAAAGGAGTTGTGAGGGGCCCAAAATCGAACACAGCATTCAAGGTACACACTTACCAGTGCTGAGTGCAGGGAGATGATCCCTTCCCTACCCAGGCAGCTGTCCAGCCACTCTTCCGAAGCCAGTAGCATTGCATGTTGGGGTTACTGAGAAGGAGTTCTAGAGCATCACCTGGGGCAATGTGGGGCTCATGAGCTGCCTGCTGCTGCTGGGAAAGCTGCAGGAGGTACATGTGGCTTTTTCCTCCTTCTCCTCTCTTTCCTTTCTGCCCTTCCACAGGCAAAAGAGGAGAGGGAGCAGAAATGAAACCAGAGCTTGCACATGTTCACTGCTTATTAGGCTGTGCACTCCTGCCAGAGGGCACAACCAATCCATAGCCAGGCTCTGGCTACAGCTGCCACTCTGAAAGTGTTCAACTGGTGTCTGAGGTGGAGCATCCATCACATTCCCACGACCCTGCCTTTACTCCTCAGTGTCACAATCAGCTGCTGCTCACCCTGGATGCACATCTGGTGTGGCATTTGGAGGTGGTCTCACAACACTGCAGCAGCATGACTGCACTGCCTGTACTGACATACAGCGCCGAGACAGACCAACTGCCACCTGCAGCACAGGCACAGCATGACCCAGGCCCACAAGCACAGACAAACAGTTTAACAGGTATCTGGAGGAGCAGAAATAAAGCTGGGCTTTAATCCACACGTATAAAAAGGAACAATAACGTTTCTGCAACAGAATCCACATGCTGGTCAAAATTAAATGAATGATTCACACCAACCACTATAGCTGATTCAAACCAATATTTTATGTTGAAAATTGGATTCTTCCCCAGATATTCCCTGGTTCTAGTTCTATACACTTTAGTACTGTGAGAATCTGGGTAATTCACTGTGGGATCCCCTTTCTGTTTGAGAATGTATGTGAGCTAGCCTCAGGCTCAGATTTTGTCAACACCTGTGAAACAGTATTTCCTTTTTCTGTTCCCTCTCCCCTAACTGGAATTGTTATTCCCAGTGTCCCTGGGGCTCATTCACTCACAATTAGGATCAATGAAGAGACATGAAAAGGAGACTCAGAGTATTTAGTCTTTTCTGTGAAGACAGTCCTGAAACCAAGTAATTCAAAACAAAAAAAGAAAATGTCACCGTGTCTTAAAGCGCCTTTCTCCCTTCTGCTTTTCCAAATATTTTTGCTTTTATTAGAATGTGCTTGATTCCCTTTTGTAAGGATTTTCAATTTTAAAATATGTGTCCAAAATAATATGTACTGCAGAAGAAAAATAAATTCATACCAAATCTAACAACCCCATCCTTTCAATAACCAAGGAAATGACCACACACACATGCACATACAGAGTGTAAACCTGTATCTATCAGAAATATATATCAGGGTACATTGGATTTTTTACATCAGCATTAACACCAGTTCAACACTGATGAGATGGCAAACAAAGTAAACATGAAAAATGCATAAAATTATGAACTTTATTTTGATCTCAACCATATAACTTCAGGCCCAGGCTTTTTAAATTGATAGAGATTTATTCCAGATTTAAACTGTTTTAATGGATCTGTAAGGGTTGATGATTACAGCAGTTAATTACTCAGATTGGAATAATCAGGATGCACTAAATTCAGCAGCATGAAGCAGTCTAGTCTTGACTTGGCTAGAGATTGGGCTCCAGAGTGGAAATAACATAAATAAAGAACATCCAGACTTAAATTATTTTGGTATGTAACTTTTTTCTTGGTCTCCTTGAAGAGAAGCCATTTTAAGTAAATGAGGAGGAACAAATGCCTAAATGAATTTTTGGGAGGTATAACAGATACATGCAACAAAATGGAGTTTTGTCCAAAGAATTACTTTGTTGTCAGGTTGGAAATGCTTTTATTAATGTGATAAAAAGCCTCAAGGTTGTTTTAAGCCAGTATGTAAAAACTGATACCTTTTGAAAGTATACAGACTTCCAGAATGACAGATATCACCGCATTTGAATTTCAAAAGCTGTCAAAGTAACATGTTTAGGAAATACGTTCAAGCCTACCTATCAGCTATGAGATAAAAAAAGAAATAACTAAACATGTACAGCCCATGCTACCTACGTGAACAACATTTAACAAAATATTTTTATCAGATGGTAATGTGTTAGAAGGAGCTGATAAGACAAAACAGATGAGATTTATTTCTTTGTTCTAGAGGTGCAAAGACTTCAGACATTTTGGTAGCATTGCAAGTCAAACTGTAACTCCCTGGTGCTTTTCTGGCATGTAAAATAAAATAGACAACACCTGCCATTACATGGAATGCTTAGAAGAAGAAAAATTACCATGGAGAATGAACTGCCCTGTTTCCTGTCTCTGGGTAGAGGACTGTGTTTGAGATTTCTCTTTTGGGTCAATATCCAGCTGATAGGCCTCAGAAACAGCAGGGCCAAGATCCAAATTTTTAGGAGCTGGGAAACCATTAGAAGTTTTTAGGGGAGACAATTTACAAACAGTCTTTAAAGCCAGACATGTACTTTTTAGATTAATGTGGTCTCAGTTACTGACTGTGATGAGAGATCAGACTGCTAGAAAAGCTGGAAAATAGCCCTTATGCTCCAAAATGGCAAGGATTTGGCAGTGTATTATTTCTGATGCAGAAGGACAGCAGGATTAAGAAAAAACCAAACCCAAAACCGAAAAGCTCTATTTCTCCAAAAACATGATTTCAGGGCACCCAGAGTATTTAGGTCCTTATTCTAAACAATCTAGATTTTTTTTCTCCCATAGTTCAAGCAAGCAACCCAACTGCAAGAAACCTTGAAATTCTGGTATGGGTTAACTAGGAGGTTTTTTCTAATTTATTTGGTGTAAGAAACAACCCCAACAAAAACCATTATTTCAGCTTAATTATTTTTAAAAAATACTTCAGACTTAATGAATGATTTTTTCAATGGAAATAAAGGGGATATTTAAATCTTTTTGTGCTATATTTAGTGTTCAAGTGACATATTACTTTCTTTACCACAGAGATTTTAATATTCAAAGCCCAAATGAAGGTTTGCAAATCCTCTATATGTAACAGAAAACAAAAAACACAATTTCATGATACAAGAAACTTAATCACATTTTTTTTTCTCCTACATTACCTCAACAATATAATTTGTCCCACTGCTCAGTCCTCCTTAAATAAAAAACCTTGTGTGAAGAATTTTAGAAAGCACAGAGAACTGTTACACAACAAGCCAGGTATTAGGAAGGTGTTAAGTCTGAAACATTTTCCAATTCACTTCTTTACAAGAAAATGGCCAACTGTGTGTGACAAAGAAATAGTTTGTCATAATTGCATTCTCTTTCTAAAAATAAAAAATGGTACTAGCTAGATATTAATTTTCTCTTTTTCAATTACAGGGAAGCATACAGGATCACCAAACATTGATTAGAAATTCCTGATAATTAATACAAAGTCATTGGAATCAGTTGCAAACTTTAAAGTTAAATGTGTATTGCTATTTATGATTAATATGAGCAATCATAGCCATTGACAAACTTTTTCTAATTCAGAGAAAGGAGATGAAACAACACTGTTATTACTTCTGGTCTCTTCTTTCCTTGGTAAAGGTGAAGAATGCTACGAGAGATAAGGACATGACCTGCTGCAGTGAGTGCAGAGGAGGGTCATGAGGATGCTTAGAGGGATGAAGCACCTCTCCTATGATGACAGGCTGAGAGAATTTGGGTTGTTTAGTCTGGAGAAGAGAAGGCTCTGGGCAGACCTTAGAGCATCTTCTCACACCTATAATGAACCTACAGGAGAGCTGGACAGGAACTGTTAACAAGGACCTGCAGTGGTAGGACAAGGGGAAATGGCTTCAAATTGAAAGAGGGAAAGTTTAGATTAGATATTAAAAAGAAATTCTTTACTGTGAAAGGGGTGAGACACTGGAACAGGCTGCTCAGAGAAGCTGTGGAAGCCCTACCCTAGAAGCTCAAGGCTAGGCTGGGCAGGGTTTTGAGCAATCTGGTTTAGTGGACATTTCCCTGTCCATGGCAAGAGGGGTTGGAACTAGATGATCTTGAAGGTCCTTTTCAACCCAAACCATTCTATGATTTGATGATAAGTGACACTCTTGTGACTGCACAGAGAGGAGGCAGCAGTAGAGTGGCAGCAGCAGAATAGCAGCAGGAGAGCTGCCCTCCCCCAGGGACAGGGACAGGCACTGCCACACTGTGGGGATGCACACTCAGGATGCTCAGAGAGCTGGTCAGTCACAAGGCTGACCAAGAACAAATGAACCCTGAACCACTGCAACCTTGTGTAAAGGCACTTGCTAATGGAGGAGTACTTGCACCCTCGCAGTAACGCCATGCACCAAAGGCACATCACACAGCTCATCTCTTCCACCCCAGATCACTCTCACCCTGGAAGAGTTTGCTGACAAACCACTGCCTTTGCTGGCACAGCACAACCTACTGAAATATATCTTTTAATATAAAATCTGAGACAGTCTTCAGTATTTCTGAATCCTGCAACATTGTGGGAAAGTTCAAAGAACATCTCTGATCACTATGACTTTGAATTTCTAAGAAACCTATACAGAATTAAGGGAAATAAATATGAATTATATTATTTAAAGAAAAAGAATAAGAAGAAAATATCTGGAGGGATTTTTTAGAGCTTTTGGATAGAAGTGATCTAAGAAGATTATGATAAAGGAAGCAGCCAAAATTGTAACTAGGGACAGAGGTTAAAAGTTTCCCTTTAAAATACTTTCAAATTTTAGCTACAACTTATAAGAGATTTAAGAGAGTGATTTAAGAGATTTTGGAGTGAAATCACTGAGCTCAAGCTGACTTCATTAGAGCTACTCATGTGAGGAAAGTGAGTAGGATTTGGCCATAAAACAGAAAGGCCTTTGGCCTTGTTTTCATTGCCAAGTATTTTCTAATTGATACTGCATGTAAACTCTGCCCTCTGCTAATACACTGAATAATCAATGCTATCCAAACCCATGGCTCATTTTCTGCCTAAAATGTGCTTTTGTTTGTATCACTGGCACAGGAATGATGAGGGAGCCAGGGAGGGGCTGTGTGTTTGGATGTCTCCCTGCTCATGCTGCACTGTTTGTGTTATTCTGTGCTCACTAATGGAGAGGTTGTAGCCCTCTTAGTGTAGTCCCCTGGTAAATCCCCACCCAGCTGTAATCCCCTGCACCTTGAAGAGGATGGGATTCCTCTGCTTTTCTGAACATTGCCTTATGCCCATGAAACTACCAGCCAGCTTTAAAGTGACTGATATCCAAATCCTTACTAATTTCATGTGACCTTCAGATATCTATCTAATTAGGGAGAATGTACTCTAGGATTTGGAAAGCCAAAATGCCATGAAGAGAAATGGGGAGTACTTAGGGCATCTCAAATAATTTTGGTAAACTGTAGTATAAACTTTAAAACAGTATTATGAGTTACAGTGATTCAGGTTTTTTAATTAATCTTGTTATTTTGCAGCATTAAACTCTCACTAAAAAAAACATGTTGAGATTCACTGTGTAATGCAAGAGTATTTTCAGTACACAAACTCATGAGTTAAGGCTGGTCTCTGAAGTCAAATTTTGTTTCCCAACAGTTGCTTATTCCCTGATGGTATCCCTATACATTATGACACCTGATGTAGGTAGAAGCTGCTTTAATATTACAATCACCTCTCAGAAGCTGAAAAAACCATCTCTTGTGCAAAGAGACTTGCACTTTGTGGTGGTGCTTGATGCTAAGTCTAGAAACTCACTGTATCAGGTACTGATGATAGATAATGACTTGTGAAAACAAGGTCTTTCTTTTAAGATTTTCCGCACTTGTCTTATAATTTAGTAATATTTACATTTGTTTCACAGGTGGATTCAAAATTTAAGGAATTAAAATATCAGAAAGTTTTTCTTCCATCAAACAATCTCCTATCAGAAAGAGACTTCTAAAACACCTTTGAATTAATTTTTGTTTGAAGTCGAAAGATCTTAAAATACCCAAAATCATGCAGTGTCGGTGAAAAAAACCCAATACTGGGTTTACTGACAATACTGACAATGTCTACACATTTTTCCTATAATAAATTGTCTTTGTAGTCAAAGATATACATCTTATTTCTTATCTAATTGTGACTTCCATCCACTACAGTTTCACTGGTTGTTCTTGCTACATTCGAATGGTTATTTCCCTCACCTTGTGTTGCTCTCTGGTAAGTGAAACGGGGAGAGTGCTTTGAGTGTTGCACAGAAACATCATCTCCTTTGCTTTCTAGTCATTCTTCCATGAACACTCTTCAGTGACGAGCAGTCAGTGTGGGCCACACACTCCAAAACAACACAGAGGGGGTGGGATTGCTCTCAAAACACAACCCAGACGGCTCCCTGCAAGGTAGTCACACTAAGCTCTTGTTATAGTCAGTGAGGCCTCCTTTTCATGTGTGATTCACAGTGTGCTTTGTACATTTGAGATGAGGTGAATCATACCCTAAAGATGCTTATTTGAAGATAATGACATCGTTTGGATAAATTCTTCTATTCCAGAAGTGGCAGCATCAGTAAAATTACATATGGAAATTTTTTTCATCCTACACAATTGCCTCAGTTTACCTACTCAGCAGTTGTGTTTGCCTATTTATCCAGTCTTTCCAGAGTGTGCTCCATCCTTCTGATCATCCTCATGGCCCTCTTCTGGACTTATTCCAACAGGTTCATGTCCTTCTTATGTTGGGGGTCCCAGAGCTGGAACCAGTACTCAAGGGGGGTCTCACGAGAGCAGAGTAATGGGGGAGACTCCCCTCCCTCAGCCTACTGCCCATGCTGCTTTGGATGCAGCCCAGGATACAATTGGCTTTCTGGGCTACAAGGACACATTTGCAGGTTGTGTCCAGTCTGTCATCCACCAACACCACCCAACATCCACCAACACCTCCAAATCCTTCTCAGCGGATATGCTTTCAATCCATTCTCCACCCATCCTGTGTTTCTGCTTGTGATTGCCCCAGCCCAGCTGCAGCCTCTTGAACTCAGCCTTGTTGAACTTCAGGAGGTCTGCAAGGGCTTCTCAAGCCTGTCCAAGTGCCTCTGGATGGCATCCCCTTCCCTCCAATCTGGTGACCACACCACATAAAGCTTGGTGTTTTCACATGATGTCAGTCTCTCTGTACTCTTCCCAGGTTACCCATCCTAGATTCCACGCTCTGTAGGCTTAACACAGACATATATAAAAGTAGAGTTGATATTCTCCCACCTGTTCAAACACAGAATGCATACACATGCAGGAGTGATGTTCCATATATGTGAATGTGTGTGTTGAATCTAAAGTCTCAGCACAAATTTAGTCTCAGACTTCAAAGCCTGTTGATTCCAATATCCAAAGAAGAAATTTCTAACATATTCATAGGTCTTCTGACTTGTTATCTAGGTAATCAAGAGCATTGAGTCATGGCACAGCTATGTGTTAACATAAAAAATGTCCTGAAGACAAGGTCCTCGTCCAATGTATACTTTCAGTATGCTTTCATTAGAATAATGGGATTTTTAAATTCAAATTAATTTCTAAAACATTAGCAATTGCTCTATCATCTAAACCATCATGGTTTAGAATAATCTTGTTAGTATTTTTTTCCTTAGAAATACCAATTTAACCAAATTGATCCAGTTTACCAGAAAGGAAAATTGGCAAATTTCTATTACCACTATTTGCGTTGTTTTTTGAAATTCTGAAATGTTCTGTTACAACTTGTTCTCAAAGCAAAGGACTGCATTTTTTAATGATTAAGAGAATCTTATTTTTAGAAGCTAAGGAAAATATTTCATAAACCTTCTAATAAATATTTTTTTTCAAAATTTGCAGAAGGGAACAATCTAATTTGATATTATTTTAATGCGCATCTGTGTGAGTGCATTTTACATATGATAAACAAAAAAGTGAATTTTTTGTGTTAAGTCATCTGAGAAGTATTGAATAGCACAATATAAAAACACACAAAAAGTTTAGCTTCTTCAGACTACCATTAGAAATGCAGGATTTTATTGCTCAACAACTACTAAACATTTAATAAGCATGGATAACTTTCATCCAGGATGCAATTTTTTTTTTTAACATATGCAAATTTTTTGCTGCTACAGCATCTTAAAATCGAGCTTTTAAAGTGTAACTACACATTTTATGCCACTTGCAAACCTCATTTCATGCTCCCAATATTTTTTTCATTTGAAGCAATGAATAATTGCCTATCTACCTTCTCAGCAGCTATCACAGACAGCCATAGATGTTTCCTAAGCTGAAAAGCCCTTGAAAACTCTACTTATTGTTTCTTATACAGAATCTGTTCTTTATCTTTTAATTTCAGTTCTTAAACTCTTTTGACAGTCTAATTTTTCATCCTGGTATAGTCTGGGAAAAATGTTGAAATATTAAAAAAAATTCTTTGGGGATGGGAAAATCATTTTCTGTCCAGCTCTAACTTTCAGCTCCATTTTACTACCAAAAACAAAGCATCTAAAATCCACAAATATGTATAATACATCTGGAAGCAGGTACTTCAACACTGAGAGATTCTTAGACAATGAAATAAATTTAATCTCCATGACTTCCACAGGTGATTTGTTGCCACACAACCATCTTCTATTTTATTTTCATTAAATGTATTTACCATTAACAATTATTACCATCTGTTCAAGTTGGGATCTGATTTGTAGTGCTATAAATTAGAAGTAGCTTTACAGAAATCAGTCTGATTTTTGCTTTAGATGATAAACTCAGTCATATTCTACTGGTTTTATTCATGCCTGCTGCAACTTTATAAAAACAGTAGAGTCTGTAGAAAGAAATTGGGATAACCTCAGAAATCAAGTCACTTTAAGGAGTCACAAAATTTCCAAAGGACAATAACATTTATAGACACATAAATTAAAACATGCACCATTGGGAAATATTTAGCACATCTACATTTTTGTTTATGTGTATGTATTAAAAACCAAACAAATAAAACAATTATAATTTAAGAAAATCAAATGGTCTCATGCACTGATTCTGCTAACTTATAATTCTGACCATACCAAAGCTGCTAATGTTAGTAACCAAGATGATTCTAGATGTGTTATGTACCGTGTGCATAAAAATTAGATGTTTTTATATTTCTTTGCTTAAGGGTGAAGCAAAATAAGCAAGATATAAGATATAGATATATAGATATAAGAGAAAGCCAATTGGTTGAAAGGGAACACCTATAGGAAAATAAACTGAAAAAAGTGGCTGTATGTGCTTTTTCCTAGTATCTTCAAATCAAGGATATGTGCCTGTCCATGTTTCACCAAGAGTAGATAATAAGAGATGGATTTAACAGTAACTGTGCCATAGTGATAATTTCTGTGAAAGATTCTGACCCCTATTGCCTTACCTTATTTGCAATTTTTGAGGATTTACCCACAGGATAAGGCATCACAAGTGTCTTCATAGAATATGATGGATTGAAGTGCACCTCAAATATGGATACACAGACTGAATGACAAAAGCAACAAAATTACATTTGAAATACAGAAGAAAATTGGGGAAGAAACAAAATATTTTTGCATAGGAGTAGCATTGGATAAACTAAATAAATTATTATTGAGCAACTATTTCTTAGTTGAGCACAATTAATTAATCTGCAGCTTATTTAAAGAGATCTATTTTTTCCTGTTACTTTAGTACTATAAGGCAGTTGCTTTCAAACATTCTAGTAATAAAATACTTCATCAGAGACTGTGGTGGATGCAACTTTGCATTGTTGCTATATTTTGTGTCATAAAAAGTATTCAAGACAAAGACCAGCTCTGTAATTGTGCTTAAGACTGGCCAGCATATCAGAAAACAAATTCTACAATATTAATGATGTAATTTCCAGTAGTCTTATTAATCATCTGTCAGAAAATTTACTATTACTCTATACCAAAATGGCAGCATGTATTGCAGAATAAAAAATTGGGCAGTATAGTGCAGATATTGTGACAGTGATTTTACTGACTCAAATGCTAAAGAAATAAATTAACTTTTTTACTATGAAGTGCCAGAGAGAGCAGAAGAACTAACTTACCAGAATACAGGGAAAAAGTGTACACTGCTAGAATGAGAATGCAAGGAAAGTTTTCATTCTGTCTGGCACTTCAAATACAATTTCAGTGTTCCAGTTACCCTCAACCATAATACTTTCTCTATTTCAGTTAGAAGAACTCATCCTTTCCGTCCAAAAAGCTTGTAATTTGGGAGTCAGTTTGACAGCTTGCCTCTAGATCCCACATCCAAGCTAGGATCTAATTCTTCTACATCAAGCTCCTAGAATACAGACTTCCTGTACTCCATGTCAGTCCCTTCATGTACCCAACAGCCTGGTTCACACAGAAGTTTCTTTGTTGCTAGTGTTTAGGATGCCATTGCATTAACATCCCTTATTACAGCACAACTGTGATGACTTGCTGGGAGGAGCTGTGTATCTGTCTCTTAAGGCATAATATACTGCATAAGTTCAAGGATCCATTTGGCAAAATATGCAATATCACAATAAAATATGCTAATATGCATGTCAGAAAGAAATACTAGAGAACAGAGGAAGTAAATTTAGTGCTAGACACATACTTTTGATATAACTTTTCTTAAAATGCAGAATTCAGTGATAGTCTATAAACTTTAAATATATTTACTTTGATATTACAGACATTAGTATATCCATCAAGTCTTTTTCACATTAGTATATGCACCCATATTCCTTTCAAAATCTTAATATTCTACATGCTAGTATATGATCTTGAAATATATTTTAATATAAAGTTTATATTTTTTATATAAAATATTATGTTTAATAGCATTCCAAAATAATTAAAAGGCCACTGGAGAGGAATGTAAAGGAAAAAACTCGCATCCCTGTTGTGGGTCAGAAAAAATTCAGATGAAAAATCTTGCCTGTTTTCAATCAGGAAAAACAGGAAAAAGTATTTCACAAGTCAGATGCAGAAACCTTTTCCTCAGCTTGAAAAACTCCATTTCCACTTTCATATTCTGTTGTTCACATGATGGCTCCACCAGATGTTTTCTCATGGAGCACCAGAGCACAAGCAAACTGTGAAATTCTTAAAGCTGTTGTAAAAGAGAATTGCCACCCTCTGGTTGGCTTTTCTGCCTGCAGGACATCCATAACAGAAGGGAGGCAAAAAAATAGACAAGAGGGAAAGGACAAATCTTAGCATTGCAAGTCTTTCTGCTAATTACAAAACCATTTTGTGGTAATTTGCATCTAGGAAATCAAAAAGTTTAATAAGTAAGCAAGGTGAGCATTACATTACGCTAGGTTTCAGCAGAACTACTGTATTGATTCAGTTGATTACACAGAATACCAGCACAATGTCCCTGAAATGCATTCATATTTGAGAATGTCCTTTTAGGTAAAAATATCTCCTCTTGTAAGACAGTTGTTTCTGGACCACTGTTACATGTATCAATGCAATATGGAACAACAACAGGAAGAGCTGAATTACTGCTGAGCAACCTAAAGCAAAGATATGTCCAAGATTAAAGGCTCAGGTTCTGGAAGCAGTAAAGGCTGGTTAATGCATCACTGCCTCTTGCAGCATCTCACTAGGACTGAAACATGACTACACCTTCTCTCTTTCCAGAACTATCATGTTCAGCAGACCCTACAAATACTGATATGCAGGCTAGAGTCAAGCCTCAAAGGCAGTGAATTTCATTTTACAGATACCTCTTTTCTCTGTTCTTGTACAACAATAATAAAAAAAGTGACTGAGGGTGACATGATTTGGTGTGATTGAGTAGTTAAATGTTTAAAGGGCTTATGGCACATTTGTAATACTGAAAATGATTGAAGGGGTGAGATGAGGACATTGGTGGAGTGGAAGATGAGAGGCAGATTCCTTCATTCCGTTTCACATCCAAGTCCCCTCCAGGCAGCAACAATACCTTATAAAAGCTTTTTCATAGACTGTGCAGCTGCCTCTACTGGTTCTTCTTTTTTCCCTAGCTGTATTCTGTCTCATCTCATAAGGCTCATTTCAGGTGACTTTCAAGAAATATTCAAGGAATATTCAAGAAATATTCAAAAAATATTAGAACTTCATAGGATTTCATCAGGACAATGTGCTGCATTCCTCTTTTGCAAACTAACCTGACTTAGGAGGCCTATAATAGTTTTTTTCTCTAAATATTATTTTACTCTGATGAGAATGAAAAAAGGAGAGATTACAGAATATTCTGATTTGGAAGGTACTCACAAGGATTATCAAATCCAAATCTTAAGTGAATGGCCCATGTGGAGATCAAACACACAACTTTGGTGCCATTAGCACCATGCTCTTACTAACCGAGCTAATTTCAGGGTAAGATGATTTAATAAATAGAAGGAAAGAAAAAAGTGAAAACTTGGGTTATTTTAGAGCATAGAGAATGGGGAAGAGAATGGGGAATGAAGGACAAGCATATATTTGCTGCCTTGAACATTTATTTACTTAACTACATTCTGACAATGACAGCCAGGGAGTGAAGAAATCCACAATGTTAATGAAATGTGTGATATTTTAAGTCATAAACCTAGGCTGAGAAATGAAGAGATAACTTGCATGTCAGGTTTTGAATTGCTACCAGTAGTTAACGTTTATGAAAGCTCATACTTTTCTCAGAGTGGGATTCACTGCTTCCATCCCACACTGTATTGCTGAAACTTGAAACTTGTGTAACATCCCACATTTTGCCTAATTCTGAATGCTTAAGTCTCTGTGCTACTGACAAAAAAAAAAAACCAAAAAAAAAACCAAAAACGTATTTGCTGGAAGCAAAATGGCCAGAAACACTCTAGATTTGGGTCCATTTTTGTCATTTGGGAAGGTGTGTGTGAAAAAACTTAACAATATTCTAAAATTATACTAGTTACCCAAATAACTGACAATCTGTTCTCAAAAATTCAATATCTGGATTTCTCCTTAGGGCAAAAGTCACATTATTCAACCTAATGAAAATAAAAGTCATAGTGTGGAGGAGTAAAGTATCTCTCAAAAATCTTAAAGCCATCACTCTCTAAGCAGTCCCTTTTAGCCCTGTTTCCAAAGAGAGACAGCTATTTTCAAGGTCTCACTGGAATATTTTCTTCAGCAGCAACTCGCAGAAGACTCCCTAAATGCAACACACATGTTCTCATGTAGTCTGCAGCTATTCAAGTCATGGCTCATAACAGATTATGAAAACTGTAAGACTCCTGATGGAGATACTTTCATGCAAAAAAACCTTGGGCTATTTACCAGCCTTCTGTTGTGTGACTACTAATGTCACAGATAGGCTGGGCAAGGGTTTGTAGGGGAACACAGCTGGTACAGCTGATCCCAACTGACCAAAGGAATAGTCTACAATACATGATGTCAAGCTCTGGAATGGAGGGAAAAAAGGGTGCTCATGGTAATGACATTTGCATTGCCAAGTATATATTACAGGTGCTGTTCATATACAGCTCTGCTTTACAGTATGGGACTGGACACCTGCCAAAGGTGAGCAGTGAATTAATTCCTCTTTTTCCTTGGCTTGCGTACATTCATTTTGCTTTCCCTATTAAAATATCATTAACTTTATCCATGAGTCTTCTTGCCTTCATTCTATCTTCATCCTGGCCATCAGGAAAGGGGATTGGGCAAGGGGTTGGGTGGGTGTTTGCAGCTGGGTAGCTGCAGCCACTTCACAATGCTAAAATAGAGTGTTATATACAGACTTTTCAGTGAATTACTTATTCCTTCAGATTTATTTTTACAACATTCTTGTTGCCCTATGCCAACTTTTTTGTCTAACCTGGAAAATGAAAAAAGACAATTCAACTGCTCTAAGAGGTAAGCCTTTCTTCAATCCCAATGCTACTTACAAGTATGTCATTAAAGTAAGTCAGAGATTTTAATTTGCAATCATATGCTATAAAAATATAATCATAGATTCATAAAATCATGGAATGGCTTGCTTTGGGAGGGTCCTTAAAAATCATCCAGTTCCAATCTCTCAACCATGAGCAGGGACACTTTTCACTAGACCAGGTTGCTCAGAGCCCTATCCAACCTGGCTTTGAACACCTCCAGGGCACCCACAGCTTCTCTGGGCAACCTGTTTCAGTCCCTCATCACCCACACAATAAAGAATTTCTTCCTAATATCTAATTTAAACCTACTCTCTTTCACTTTGAAGCCATTCCCCCTTGTCCTGTCTCTACATGCCCTTGTATAGTCCCTCTCCAGCTTTCTTGTAGGTTCACCTTAGGTACTGGAATGTCACAATTACGTCACCTCTAAGCCTTCTCTTTTCCAGGCTGAATAATCCCAATTCTCTGAGCATTTCCTCATAGGAGTGGTGCTCCATCCCTCCGATCATCTTGGTGACCTCCTCTGGACTCACTCCAACAGGTCCATGTCCTTCCTGTGCTGGAGGACCCAGAGCTGATGCAGCACTGCAGGTGGGGTTTCACCAAGGCAGAGAAGAGGGAGAGAATCTTCTCCAATTTTTTTGCACAGCTTTGTTGTGCTGTGAGATGGCGCCATCAACTTACATCTTCAGCAGGCCTAAACAGTCCTGACCCTGGGCTGAGGGTCACTACATGAAATTCAGAAACCTTCTGGCTGATGAGAGGAGAGTTCAATTGTTCCTATGTAACCATGCTGATCTCAATCAAGATTCCAAATGAATATACAGTTCTTTATTGGCTATTTCTGACAATTAATCCAAATTTTCAGCAATACAGAAGACCTACAAATGAAACATGTATCTGTGTAAGATTACTAGGGGATCTTAAGGTTGTTCTTGGATTTTTGTATCCTTTATTTGAGTAACAAAAGACTTAGAAAACTTGCCTGTTATAAACTTTTCACTTTCTTCCAAGTCATAGTTTTGCATTTTAACATAAAGGAGATATATTCCCCAGAGATAGTTTATGAGCAGTTAAAATAGGCACGAAATTCTCAGTTATTATAATATCCACCTGTATGCCCTTAAAATAATTATGTCTATGCAGCTTTTACATGTTTTACCCCAACAAGCTTTAAAATACCTATAGTTTAAGTAAGGAAATCCATTATTTTGTGAGAATAGTGAAAGTAAAACCCCAGACTTGTAATTTTTAGGCATATGCTCCCAAAAGATTAATTTTAGAAAAGAATAGCTTAGGGATTATCTTAAAGTCTTAGTCATCAGAAACCATGTAACCTATAATGAGTAAATCTCAAAAAGAACAGAGTAGGAACATCCAAATATAAAACCTGTTTTATTTTTTATATATGTGGTTTTATTTGAATAACAACACCAAGTGAATTGGATTTAGGCACCTAAAGCTGCCAATGCCTCCTGAAAATCCCATCTTCATTGATGGACCCTTAGTGACCAAACTGCATGTCCAGCAGTGTCCTCTGGAGACCCACAAATCCCTTCACCTGCGACGGCCAGATGACAGGACTGGTTCCCTAAGTGCTTAAAACCAGGCACAAATAAAATGTTTATATTAGGTGGGTTAGGTTACACCTACAAATAATATCTTCATATATGTCAAAGTTATTTTGATGATTGTTCACACAGCACAGGTATCCAATGGCAAACAGAAAACTGTGAAGTGTTTGTTGAGGCATTCAAAAAGTCCTTGGAAATAAAAAGGTTCCTGACTAGCTCATCACAAGTTCGTCTGCTACAGGAAACTAACCCTTGAACAAATATTATTAAGAAAGAGCTATTTGACCAGGTGTAGCTTGCAGGTGGATTTCATTTCAGGTAACAGCCTCAAAATGACAACAATCATCCGTGACTTATTTGCCTATCTAAACTTCTGTTTGCAGAAAATAAACAATCTAGCAAAGAGCCATTGACACATTTGCAGTATTTCCTACATTTATCAGAGGTAATTCTTGTTTTAAGCACACTTGTGGTCTAGTTTCATTCAGTCTATTCAGTCATTGAAATTTACATTTATCTCCCAGTTCTTTAAAGTGACAGGAATACATATAACATGAAAAACTGAAGTATGAGGCATCATTTCCCTCTACATTTCTCCTTAACCATTTCTTTTTGCCCTTCCTGTTTATTGACCTTTTCCCCTCTTTGTCTTGTATTATTCTTTATAGGGCTTGATACTTTCATTAATTTTTTGCTTACAGTTTTTTTTCTGTGGAAACTTTCTGTGCTTATCTTCCTTCTCATTTCCCAGTGACAGGACTCCTTTCTTTCATTTCAAACTTTTCTTTTATTTTGCCACAACAGGGGTGTCCAATCAGCTCCCTCCACTTTCAGATGCCTTCTGTACCTTTTCAATAGCCTTCCTTATCCCTTTGTTTCTGCTTCAGCCCAATCCTACTGTATCAAGATTTCTTGGGGATTTGTGGGTTTTCTTTGGTTTTATGGTTGATGTTTTTTGTTTGGGAAGGTATTTGTGTGTGACATTTGGGTAGTGCAGAAGGTGCATCCCTTTTTTCCTGTTCATATCTCAATGGATTAGACAGAATAAAACCTTCTGTGTTGGGTAATGGAACACAAACCTGGGAATCATTTGCACCAGAGATGAGCAGACTTTTTATTATCACATGGTCTTGGTTTATCAGAAGGAACATAACTGTTGATCTGATGGGATTTATGTTGGGTAGCACTTCCACACCATGGGACTTTTCAGAAATATTGTAAGGTTATATAGCCAGCTGGAAGAAAACCCTAAGGTAGGATGGGCTGCTGAATGTGTGTTCTAGGAATTAGACTGTGAACTGAGCAGTTCCTTGGTGTGACTGGGAGAATAAGGGTAGTGAATAAGACCGGTTTCCAAATGGGTCCCAGTTGTGCAATTAAACAGCTGAGTTGCTGGAATTCCCTTCTGTCGTTCCTGCTGTTCCAGTCCATGGTATGAACAATTGAATGTCCTGGCAGTCATCTATTTCATTTCCTGCTCAATTTAGCTTTCAAACGAAAAAGAAGTATGAATTTTGTACTGAAACTGAGACACAAAATGAAATGCAATGAATTGGCACTCAAGTGGACTCTTTGTTGCTTCCCTAGTCTACAGATAGAGAAGGCAAATTGGTAATGACAACCTATAAATGTCAGTATCAGGGTGCTTATGAGCCATTTTTCTGCCCCTCCATTTCACTACTGAGCTTCAGGCAAAGTTGTGTACTATGACAAACTGGCTGCTAACAGCTGTGAAGTACAAATCTTCCAAACAAGCAAAGCATATATAAATAGATGGCATATGTTTCCTTCTGTGTAGACTTTAGTAGGGCATAGAAGGAAAAAAATCTTCCCAGCCCCAAAACTGTTTTTTTTTTTTAGAACAAATATTAGATTTTCAATCAATCAAATTTTAATATTCACGACAGAGAATGAGAGTCACTTGATGTATTCTGAAAAAATTGCTATTGAGAACTTGCTGTGTTATGAGGGGCAAGGTCAAAAAATTAAAACCAAATAAAAATCCCACCTCCAAAACCAACCAAAGAAAGAAGAAGTAAGAAGAAAAAACATAGAGTTATTCTTTCTATTTGGCAAACTAATGCTTCAGAGAAGGAAAAAATCCAGGAAGTTTTCTCAGCCTATATGCCACAAAAAAGAGGGTCTGAATATTACCAGAAAAAAGAAACTGGGGTCATTCTCATCCAAGTTATGACTTTGATTGGTTTTTTCTGCTATAGGTTGAATTCATGTAACTTTGGGAATCATGTCTGGTGTTCGTACCATTTGTCCACGTTATAATGTCCTCCACCACAACATTTCTGCTCCTTGTATAGTCATTCTGAAATTTCTGAGGGGAACTTAGAGTGTATCATTGCCTTTAGTAAGCTAACCAAGCCAAACTTTTAAATTTTTTTGCTAGGAGACACATTTTTCAATTCAGTGGTCATGGTCATAGCTTTCCTTGGCAGCCTCCAGTTTTTAAATCTTGTCCAAACATTTTCTGTACATTCTGAAAGCGATGTATTAGTGAAAGAATCCCTTTATTCAGACACAATGGGTTGTGTGAATAATGTGATACATGCTTATGCAGTACACCTCTGCAAAACTTAGTGGGAAATAAAGCTGATTAAAATTGAACATCAAAGTCACTTTGGAAGGAAGGAACATGAATGGATTCCTCAGAAGCTTTTTAGAAACTGTGTACAAAAAACAACTAAGCAAAACATGCTTATGGGGGAAGGATACAAGCAGCTACAGCATGATTTGAATTAATTATTAGTCTGAAACATCATAACAATGTATTTGGATAATTGTCAATAAATGGAGATTGGCAGTTCATGGTTAACTCCATGTGTTGGTGTTCAGATTATAGAAAAACCACTGCCGATATATGGAGATAACCAGAAACAGAGAAACAACTCCAGTTAAATGTGTGGCTGTGATCAGGGCTTTTCACACTGCACTTGATAGTGCTAATTAGGGAGCTTTCTCCACCTTCAAGAATAGGTGTAAGGATAACATTACACACCTCTTAAAAAACCCCAAACAAACAAACAAACAAACAAAACATATGGTAAGAGTCTAATAAAGTGTAAGTATCAGACTGTGGGATTCCTTAAAGAAGTTGAGTTGCTAAGAAAGCTTTTAATGGCTTACAACTCAAACAGTTTTAGCATAACAAATCAGAAAGATGGAACTTATTTACTGATTGAATTCTGTGGGAAAATACTACAGAAATGTTTTCCTTGGATGTGAAAGGTTAGCGTTTTTACAGAATATACAGAAAACCCGTAGGGAATTCCAGCACAGGGAATACAAGCTCTCTTATGATTTGGACTGAAAGAAACTCTGTAAAAGCACCCAGTGAATGCTCAAGGCACTCTTGCCTGTGCTCCTAAACTGAAGAAAAAAACCCAACCAAACTCACAGATTTAGTGACACTAAATGAATTTATTCAAAGTAGTAACACCTGTTGTCTTTCACTCCAAGCCCACAATTTTCCCAGTCTCAAACTCTCATCTCATTACAGTGTGTTGATATGCATGGGGTTTTGAACAAGTCCCTCTCACGAACAGGGAGCATGAGATGTGGAATAAGGCACTGGTCTGAAATTGGGAACAGCTCAGCCTGTGTCTCACTGCTGTAGCTCAGACAAGTAGCTGATCATGTCCATGTGTAGATCATCAAATGGTAACTTAGCATCTTCTCATGACTCCCAAATCATTACTATTTTGCATTTCTACAGTTAGGCTGCTGAAATATTTTGAGTTCCTTGTAAAGTGCGTGAGCAGATCTGAGGTGCAGATCAAGGTCAGTCTTCCAATGAAAGAGAATTAATGATCAGAGTTAGTTATGTTCCTAGGATTTTTTCTCCACAATGTGTGACTTAAGTTATCTATGGACAGGTCAACTTTTCTTGAGACAGCTTAGGATAAATGAGAGTAATCACACATCAAAACAATGTTCAAGCCATACCAAATCATACACTTGTCTCCAGTACAATCTATCACTTACTTCAAGCTACAGAATCCCATGTGTGTCCAGATGTCAGATAACAGGTAACACAAACAACACTCCAGAGTAGCTTAGCACTGAAAACAAGCCCTACATCTTGAATAAAATTAATCCTATGCAACTTTACATATTTACTCTATGAGAAGATGAACTTCTCTGGAAGTGGTGGTTCTTTTCTATTGAATATAAAAGGAGTTCAATATTATTGCTTTAGACCTGGACAATAGATTTTAAATTAATTTAAATTTTAAATGTCTAAGATGATAAAGATAAATCTCTGTCCTGTATCATAATCTTCAAAGAAAAATGATCATACATGGTGCTGCTATACATAGTTAGAATAATCCCAGCAGAATAAAATACTTAGTTCCAAAAGGTGTTTTTAGGAATTTGATGAAACCCCAAATCTGAAATACCCACAGAGTTGCTAACATCACAACCTTCTCATCGCTATGGAAACAAATCCAGTGGGAAATGACTGCATATTTCTTTTTAAGTACCAGTAATTTCTAACAACATAACTTCAAGTCCTCAGTTAGTGAAAACACTAACAATTATTTTTAACACAACACAATTATTTTTAATCTGTTGTCACATTCAGAACGTCTGGTCAGTTTATTCAAGGAAACAGCTGTCTTTATACAGATATGGTAAATATAGCATAGGTGAACTTCATATAGATGTGACCAAGGAAAAGCTATGAAGATACAAACACAGAGATATAATTAATAAGCTTACTAAAATAAAGACATAAAAATATAAAATAAAAAAATATAAAAATAAAGATATGTTCAGGAAAAATGTTTTATCATGCTCTCTCTAAACCCAAAGACACAGAACCAGTTTCATAAGTGTCTAAAAAAGGTCGATGAATTATGTGACCAGTCATAACCTGGAAGAGGTAACTGTAAACAAGTCCAGGCAAGATGTGCTGCAATAGAATTTGCCACTAAAATGTATATCACAGGGAAACCAGAACTAAAAAAGCCCTATATAATTTTTAGAGGTTGTAGCTATAGATTATAGATTCTATAACTAAAATTTTCACATTAATATTTTCCTTAAAATAGCACAGAATGCAGCTAGTCACAACACTAGAGCCAAATCAGTATTTCCCTGTCTGTCAATAAAATGGCCTTGTTGTCAACCCTCACCATTTCACTGGCAGTATGGGATGGAAGCTACTTATTTATTATTCTTCCAGCGGGAGAGTGTTTGTTATGCTGTAAAGAATTCTTCATATATTTGTCTGGGCAAGTACTGGATGATTTTTAAATATATAACAATGTTGGGATTAATCACTAATTTAATATTAGTCTCAAAGTCAGCAAATAGAAAATACCTTCCCCTATAAATTTTAAAAATGAGACAGAGAGAGAGAAATGGCAATATTAACAAAGATGTAAATTTGGAATACAAGAAGCTTGTGCAGTGGTGAGAAAAAACCACAGGAACAATTGAATAAATTAATCATATCACATGGTATAATGGCAAATATTCACCATGTATTTCTAGAGCAAATATTTCTCTTGAGGGAATAAACACCTTTTTTTTTTTTAAGCAGAAGAAGAAACAATATAATAAGTTAGTACAAGTCCATGGAATGAATCACAAAAGAATATCTAATACACAAAAGTTATAAAAACTTAGCAAAAAACAGGGTAAAGAAAAGCAATTTGGACAAATTTTCCAAAATAAAATAGAATTGCAAGAAAACTGTCTTACAGAGTAGAAGACTATATAACAAAATAGTCTTATATCAAAAATACACCTGCTAATTCATTAAAAAAAATTATTGCAGAACAGTCTATTCTTAACTCTATCCGGAAGTAGCTGCTGAGCATCTGTACCGATGACGTCCGTTCCAGTACGTACTTTCCTTGGGGACAGCAGAGCACAGAAAAACAATGATGTGAGCACTACAATATCCTCCCACTGCAATCCTATGGTTTGTTTGTCTGCTTGTTTTTAATAAAACTGTAGTAATTTCTTCTATTGTCTAAGGGATCTCACAGACTCCTGGCAGCAGATACAGTATTAGCCCAGCAGCAATCTGTCTTGTTTTGGATATGAGGAAGCATTTCATAGAAACATAAGCATAAAAAATAGATTTAAGAGAGGTTTATTTAGAAGCTGGTATTTGACTGAACATAATCAATTTAATTTATTTGTTCAGACATGTATAGCTTCACTGTGCAGATTTTGGAGTGTTGATTCACAGATGAAATAGATGAGTATTCACCTGAAGGTACTTTCACAAGTTAGTCACTATGTTTTTAATCAGCTGATGCCACATTCTCCAAAACAAAGCCACCAGGCTTGGCCAGCTGGCTCTGAGAATTGATGGAGAAATACATGGAAGAGGAGGGTACTCAGAGAATTTTCACCCTCCACACTTACCAGAAAGTGTGTTGATGAGAAACTATTGTTTAAAATAGCCCACCTTCTAACTCTAGTGCACTCATATGCTTAGAAGCATAAGAAGTCTGCTGGATTTTATAAAGTAACTGTAAAGTCCTGGCAGACCTCCTTACCAGAGAAGAGTTAAGTAAATTCAAACAAAAGTCTTGTTGGCATTTAGACAGAGTTATCTGGGTCATCAGAAAATAGTTGACCTCAAATAGACCAGGCAACGTCTTGGAGATAGTTCCTGAAAAGGGATGGCATATACTGGCCTGCAAAGGCACCTGCCAGACATCCAAAGCTGCCAGACTAGAAAAACCCTCTTCATAAGCAAGGATGCTAACTCCAGAATCCTACTTCAATGCTAAATTCAAGTTCAGAATGCTGACTTTTAAGAACTGAAAAATGCTTGAATTAAAAATTAAGTAATTTATTTATTTAAAATAGAAATAATGTACTGTTCACTTGAGCTGTCTGTGATGGGTTGAACTTGGCTGCCTGGCAGGCCACTACTCAGCTGCTCTCTCACTCCGTCTCCTCAAAAGGACAGTTGGAAAATTAAGATATAAAAGATCTGTTCAGATAAAGGTAAAGGATAAGATAAGCTACCATCATGGGCAAAACAGATTCACCTTGAAGAAAAACTAATTTAGTTTCTTGTCAATTAAAAAAATGCAGGTAGTGAGGAAAAAAAAAGACAAAAGATAAAATACCTTCTCTCCACCCACCCCTTCTTCCCAGGATCAGTGTTAGCCCTTCATTTCCAACTCCTCTAATTCCTCCTCAGACTCAGTAGTGCAATCTGGGTCCTCCCCACTGTGGGCTGCAGTCTTACAGTATAAACCTGCTCTACCACGGGCTCTCCATGAGCTGCAGTTCCTTTGGAAAATATCCACCTGGCCCAGTGTGGGGATCCTCCATAGGCTGTTGTCGTGGTTTTACCTCATCCAGCAACCAAGTGCCATGCAGCCAGACTCACTCCCCACACTGCCCCCTACCCCTCAGTACTGGGGAGAGAATCAGAAGAGTAACATCTAGAAAACTCATGGGATGAGACAAAGATGGTTTAATAGGAAAAGAAAAAGCCAGATGCGCAAGCAAAGCAAAACAAGGAATTAATTCACTGCTTCCCATGGGCACGCAGGTGTTCATCCATCTCCAGGAGAGCAGGGCCCCATCATAGCTACTTGAGAAGACAAATGCCATCACTCCAAATGTTCCACCCCTTCCTCCTTTTTCCCTCTCCTTTATCTACTGAGCATGATGTCGTATGCTCTGGAATATCCCTCTGGTCAGTTTGGATTACCTGTCCTGGCTGTGTTTCCTCCCAACCTCCCATAACAAAAACATCTCTATTATCAACCCTGTGTTCAGCACAAAACACAGCGTCATACCAGCCACTGGGAAGAAAAGTAACCCTACCTTAGACAAAACCAACACAACTCTGACACGAATATCTGCTCCAACATGGTCCTCTCTACCGGCTGCCAGGGAATCTCTGCTCCAGGGCCTGGAGCAGCATCGCCCTCTCCCTCTGTTCTCACCTCAGTGCTCATGGGGCTGTTTCTCTTACCTGCTCTTTCCTCAGAATCCTCTGTGTCGTCTTTTGCCCTTTCTTGAATTTGTTCTCCTGCGATGCCCCTGCTCTGGCTGTGGGCTCAGCCATGCCCTGCGGTTGGATCTGGCTGGAACCGGCTGTGTCTGGTTGGGACCGGCTGTGTCGGGCTGGAACTGGCTGTATCCAGCTGGAACTGGCTGTGTCCAGCTGGGACTGGCTGTGTCCGGCTGTGCCCGGCTGTGTCCGGCTGTGTCCGGTTGGGACCGGCTGTGTCAGGCTGGAACTGGCTGTATCCAGCTGGAACCGGCTGTGTTCACCTGGAACCGGCTGTGTCCGGCTGGAACCGGCTGTGTTCACCTGGAACCGGCTGTGTCTGGCTGGAACTGGCTGTGTCCGGCTGGGGCAGCCCCGGCCTCCCCTCACAGAGGCCCTGCTGCTGCCAGGGCCTGGGCACCCGCACCCTGTACAGTGCTATTTAATGGAGAGTGCAGTGCTTAGCCCACACGGTGCATGTGCTGCCAGTGGCTGCAGTGGAAGCATTTCCCCCTAACCATCACGGTTGTTTGAGTTGACTCCAGCAGTCACAAAATTTGAGAGCCAATATCTTCCACCACAGTTTACTTAGCCTTTAGCCTTTCAATTGGTAAGGCCAACAGGGATGTCAAATACTAACTGTGGTTATTTCAAAAATGTCATACTGGGACTGGACCAGCTGCTTCCAGGGAAGCCTGTGGACACCCATAGGGGAGTAACGAGGCGCACTCGCTGCAATCCTGCCCCCAGCAGAGAGGCTGCATCCGCCCTCTCCTACATGCTGATCCATTGAGTCATCCTGCAAACCCAGCCTCACTATTTTAAGACTCCATTGAACATACCATGTGGCCATAAATAGAAACATGTCTGAAGGCAAATAAATACAAAATAAATTGCTCATTTTAGTTCGCTGCAGAAACTGTAGGAAATAACCACCCTTTCAACATGATAGTCAAGGCAGTTTTTTGCCATTTTTAGCTAACAGTTCATCTGTTTCCTTTGAATTAAAGCATATTTCTGTACTTCGAAAGTTCTGTAATCTGAATAAATTAGAATCTATTTTGTCTCTTTCCAATATCTTAACAATTTTCCTCTTCTTTATTTTTTTCAAATAATTTCCATTTCAATTCTGTACAGATGATAAGATTCAAGTTTTTAATTTCTGGAAAAATTAGCCATCCTGTTTGGTTTCTGATGGCAGGAACTGATGAAGTATGCAGCCACAGATTACACCTGCTGGCTTTGCCTTTCTTGAGTTTCCAGTCTCTGCTTTACCCTGTATCAAACAGGGGTTTCTAACACCATGTGAGCATGACTCTAGCTGGAGTTGACTGGGGTGTAATGGTGTTCAGGATAGATATCTGATATGCTGAAAACTGTATTTTGGGGACACGTAGATTGGTGCAGTTTAAAGATATCTCTCTTCATACACTGTAAGATCACTTTCAGGACTTTTAAAGTGTGGAGAAATTGGTGGTGTATTTCTGTCATGGTTTAAACCCAGCAGGCAAACAAGCCATACACAGCCACTTGCTCAACCCCTACCCATGGGGGGATGGAGAATAGAATCAAAATGGTAAAATTGAGAAAAAATCTTGAGTTGAGATAAAGACAGTTTAAGTAAAGCAAACAAAAGCTGCATACATAAGCAAAGCAAAACAAGGAATTCACTTGCCCCTTCCCACTTACAGACAGGTGTTCAGCCATCCCCAGGAGAGCAGGGCTCCATCATGCATAACAGTGACTTGGGTAGACAAGTACCATCACTGTGAACATCTCCTCCCCCTTCCTCTTTCTTGCCCCAGCTCTATATGCTGAACGTGACACCATATGTTGTGGCATATCCCTTGGGTCAGGAGGGATCAGCTGTTCCAGCTGTGTCCCCTCCCAACCTCTTGTGCACTCACATCCTCCCCACTGGTGGGCTGAGGTAAGAAGCAGAAAAGGCCTTGATGCTGTGCAAACAAACACTACCTAATGAAGGCAAAAGCAACTATATTTATACCAGAAATCCAAAACACAGCCCCAAACCAGCTTCTATGAAAAAAACAAACAAAAAAAAAACAACAAAAAAAACCTCTATCCCAGCCAAAACCAGCACAATGGCAAAAACCTGTAAGGTTCAGAAGGGCTAAAGTGAATATTCAGATATACAGCTCTCATAGCCCCAGTCTGTCAATGTGACAGTTTATGAAAATTGAAGCTCTTTTCCTCAATGAGAAGCAGAAGGACCATATTAAATTGTAAAGAAAGCAGTGTTAATTATGACAGGCAACAACATTACAGGAAATTTGAAAGGCAGTACTAGAAATCATACAAGCCAATATTAACAGAATAGCAGAAGTGGAAGCTTTAAGTAATTCTAGCTTTGCTTGGCCCAAAGAGGCATATTATATAATTTAGTTGGAAATCCACCAGAAATATCCTTGCCTTGGTAACCCCATCTGTTTGTTCATTTCCTACCTATTAACAACCCAAAGATGTCCAATTATTTTCAGGTGTCATCTTGAAGACTCTGCAGTGAAACATGCACATTCTTGCAAGTTTGCTCAAGGTCTGACAGGCACACTACGTTTACATCACCCACAGTTTTCAACATACAGAAGGTTAGGTGCCAAGGCTTGGGCATCTTCCTTCCAGTCAGAAGAGCTCTTTTCCTTCTGAATCAGTCAATAATTTTTTCAAAGTTAAATTAAGCACTACATATTTTTGTAATAAGTTTTGGTTTTAGTCTTCCCAGGAGATGATTCACTCCAGCCCAGGGGCAGCAGCAATGTCAACATCAGGTAAAGGCAATCCATAATCCTTTTGGAGAAGTACTAGAACTAGAAATGCATAACGAATTTGGGACTCACAAAAAAAAAAAAAAAAACCTTGGGGGAAAGATTTGAAACTGAACAAAACAGAAAAAAAACCCAAGGAAATGCAATGAAGGGAACTAATGATTTTATACCATGATTTACTTTGTTGAAAGTGATACCCAGGATGGTGGCTTATCTTTTGACATAAAGCTAAGGACCCACTTTACACAGAAGCATACAGAAAGGCAGTTAAGAAACTAAATTGGATGGTCACATCTGGAGAGTAGTGGTCAATGGCTTAATGTCTGGATGGAGATCAGTTATGAGTGGTGCCCCTCAAGACCTGTACTGGGACCAATACTGTTTAATGTCTTCATCAATGACATAGACAGTAGAGTCAAAGGTACCCTTAGCAGGTTTCCAGATGACAACAAAATGAGTGGTTTGATTGACACAACTGAGATACAAGATGCTAGACAGAGGGAGCTGGACAAGCTTAAAAAGTGGGCCCATGGGAGTCTCATGAGATTCAATAAGGTTAAGTGCAAGATCCTGTATTGGGTCAGGGTAATTCCAAGCATAAATACAGTTTGGGCAGAGAATGGATTGAGAGTAGCCTTGAGGAGAAGGACTTAAGGTGGATGAAAATCTGGACATGACCCAGCAATATGGTCTTGTAGCCCAGAAGGCCAATCATATGCTCTGGTGCATCAAAAGTAGAATGGCCAGTTGGTCAAGGGAATGATTCTGGCCCTCTATTCCACTTTCATGAGACCCCACCTGGAGTGCTGCATCCAATTCTGGGGTCCTCAGCACACGAAAAGCATAGACCTATTGGAGTCCAGGACACAAAGATGATCAGAGGCCTGGAGCACCTCTCCTATGCAGACAGGCTGAAAGAGCAGGGGTGGTTCATCCTGGAGAAGACTCCAGGGACACCTCATTGCAACCTTTCAATACTTAAAGGGGCCTTATAAGAACGTTGTGAACAGACTTTTTAATATGTCCTGTAGCAATTGGACAATCGGAAATGGCTTTAAACTAAAAGAGGGTATATTCAGACTGGAAATATGGAAGAATTTTGTTGCAATGAGGTACGTGAAGCACTGGAACAGGGTGGCTAGAGAGGTTGTACGTGACCCTCCTTGGAAACATTCAGAGTCGGGTTGGACAGGGCTATGAATGACCTGATCTAGTTGAAGATGTTCCTGCTCACTGCAGGGAGATTGGAAATATATGATCTTCCAAGGTCTCTTCCAACACAAACCATTCTACGATTTTGGATGATTAATGAATATTACAGCATAGAGAGTCCATGGCATAACAAGCCAGCTTTCCTCTGACAGTGCTGAAAGTATTTTACAGTCAAATAGCTGAGTTGCTTTTTTACAAAAATTAGTGACAAATGTGAACAATCAAATCTGTGACAACCTCTAATGTACCACCAAAAATGAACAGAATGAATCTGAGCAGGAAGCCTGAAAATAAAATTGAAGTGAGAATTGTAAATCACCTTGTTAAAATCATATGGGTTTTTAATGGATAATAATGGTTGTAATATTTCAGATAAACAGTCAACATAGGATAGACAACTAATTTATTTGTACTTCAGAAAGCATTTCAAATAACCTACTAAACAGGCAATTACGAAACTAAATAGCCACAGGGTAAGAGATAATGAGCTTCCAAGGGAGAAACCAGTCAACTTATAAGAAAAAAGATATACTAGAACACAATCTACAGATTTAGGTGCCTTAAACTGTCTTTTCATATACATCCACAAAATTGCTTTTCATTAAGCAAGGAAGAAAGAAAGGGGAAAAGCATATTTTAAAAAAAATTGTTCAACAATACTAAAAACATCCAGAATGCTGTAAATTGTCAAAGAGACTGTTTCTTGGGAAGTTAACCTTGTTAAAAACAGATTCAAATCTTTGTGCAACCTCTTGGAGGCTTCTTAAGCAACTAGCTGGGAAATAAAAAATATTAAAACACTAACATGGAAAACTGATTCATGTGAAAGACTCTTACAACAACGTCTTAATGCCAAAACAATGCCATGCCTTAACAAGTCTGACTTGGTCAGTTCAAACAAATTATTAAATAATATTACAGTGGAGTTATAAGGAAATGCACATGGTAAAAATAATAAGAGTCATGAAAACCACTCTATTAAAGAAGAGCCTGAAAGATTAGAAAATATATAAAATAAAGGTTAATAATATTTTCTGATTTTACATACCTCAGCATGTGTAATTGCATAGAAAGGAACACAAGATAGCATTTGTTTACAAACTGTGTAAATGACCCATATAATTGCCACATGGTGTTTAATAGTACAAAAATATTAAAAGCATGTTTATATGGGTCACCACAAATAAAATCACTTATAAGGGGAATGGCTCTTATGCTTCAGGGCATAATCAAACCAGGAAACAATGGGGCTAGAAAGAAAGTTGGTGTTGGGGAAATAATACTTATGTCTGCTAAGTATATCTGGGCTTCCTGCTTCACACATTCATAAGTTCTTGTGATAAAATGTTGTATATTTTCTCACATTGCAAGCCAAAAACACTGTGTCTGGCTAGGTTTATTGCTTGCTCTGTTCCAAATTGAAACTTCCTTTTTGTAACTCTTTAGTTCCCTACATTATTTTAACAGCTCAACTGGGCCCTGGAGATCCTACATCCTGCATCTCAGAACACCATCAGAGCTGCACAATATTGGTCACTCTTACAAAATTATCCGACTTCACAAGGTTCCCTTTTTTTTCTCATTTCTTCCTTTGAGCTCAGTATGTCATTGCTTTTATATATATAAATCTGCCAGTCATGTAATCTCTAATTTTAATCTCTGTGCTGTTTTGGGGATTTGAGAGTGTGCAGGGAGCTCAGGATTGCTTTCCACATGCATTCTGCCTCTTACACAGACCTATGCCAGCTAAAGATTATCATCCCTGCCAGCCAGCATTGCATGCTGCAGTGAAGTTAAAGATCCATCTAGAACCATCTAGTCAAGCTGCTGAAATCGAACAGATTAGGTTAGTGCCATTACAAACTGCAAATGATGAAGAAGAGAAAATCTCTGAATCCTTCTCTATTAGACAATGCTCAAACTGAAGCCTCTTGTTTTCCTTTTCTCTTGTCAAGTATTAAAGATTTTGATATGTATGTAGACAGTGAAAAAAACCTCTCAGTCCTGGTAGTGAGCTGACCTCAGGTTGCTTACTCAAGAAAGGGCACATAGGATGCCTGGAGTGTGGCCATATTTACAAGACTAAAGAAGCTGTAAATCATCTGTTTTAAAGCTCTTTGGTCTTCTCTTGCTGACAATTAACTGACTTTTGCACAATGTTTTATTCCAGGAGGTGCTGGTTATTTATGAATCCAAATAAGAAAGTCACACAGATTTACAAAAAAGGTAACTATTTTATTAACATCTCAGAAAATATATACTAAATTACAAAATATTATGCCCATTCTGGCTCTGGGAATGCTGTGACGACACAGCATCTGACAGACCTCTGGTCAGGGTACTGCATACAGTAATACCTGTGCATGGTGAAGTTCACCAGCATTAAAGCCTTTATTGGGTTTTCCTACAAGTAAACAACTCTATTCATCATTTCTGCTGTTGAGCAGAAGGATGTTTATATGAAAACATCCTGTTTCACTTTGAGATGACATGCTGGTGGCGTCATTACAAGTGATCCCACGTCAAGAGATTTGTGCCATTTAGCACAGCCCTAAAGGCCAAGTACTATCTGGAGTAAAGCACAGACCTGAACCTACTCAGGTCAGCTGCTGTGTGGATCAATAACACCTCATCCTACAGCAGTCTTTGTTAAGGATCATGACAGAAGTCACAGTATCTGGGATTGAAAAACCAGACACAGTGCTTTCTTGGAAACCCATTATAGGATTATCGTCCTCATAGGACTTGGGCATTTATTTATTTATTTATTTATCTAGGTTTCTTCATTGAAAAGATGCATTTTGTTCTAAGGTCTGAAGAGCTATGCCTTTTGGTTTATTACACAATTCCCAGCTGACACTCTCCTGCCACAGTAAGACATACAGATTTCTGGAAATTCGCACTTTCTGATTAGTTTGTATAGTTTTCAGTATGATATCTCGAATTATAGATATAGCCAGATGGAATATTATGTCAGTGAACACTTCTTTACTGAGATCCTCTGGGCAATGTCTTTCAACACTGCTGAAATGGTGCAAGGGCATGGAAGAATTCAGTACAAATGTGACTTTTTCCTTGTGGGTCTTAGGCCACAACCTAAGTGATGATCATGGACTTGTCATTGCTTCCACTTCAATAAGAAGATACGAATGCTAACCTTTTGGCTAAGTTATTTATAAGCCTGTAAAATCTCTCTTAAAGTCAGAGGTTCTTGGGGTTAGTTTTCTGTTTTCTATACGTATAGGATATATGTCATCTTTTTCCTCCAAATTAAATAACAAGGAAAGAGAATTACTCTTTAGCATCCATATACTCTCTCTCCTTTTCTCTGTTGTTGTATTTACCTAATGATATCTTTTCCCTTGGTTAGGATTGTAGGATCATGGGATAGCTAAGGCTGAGAGGGAGGGCCCTCAGGAGGTTTCTAGTTCAACCTATTGCTTAAAAGCTGGGTCAGCTCTGAGTTCAGGCCAGGTTGTTCAGGGCTTTATCCAGTTAGGTCTTGAAAAACTGCAAGGATGGAAGCAGCAAGTGCTAGGGAGGGAGGGATAGGCCCTTCCCTCAATGAGCTGGCTGTGCTTCTGCTAATACAGCCCAGGAGATGCTCTTGGCCACCACTGCTGCTGGAGCTCACTGCTGGCTCAGGCTCAGGTCGCTGCCCACCAGGACCCCCAGGACATCTTCAGCAGAGTTGCCCTGGGCAGGCAGGCCCCAGCTGGGATCACTCCAAGAAGATTCATTTCATTTGATGTACTGATTTGAAGAGCTGTTCTTATTGTGGAAAAGTGATTTTAACAATTTACTGACTCATCATAATAGCATTATCCATGACACTGAAGCACAGGGAAATGTAACCATCTCCCCACAGGTCACCAGCCTCTGAATCCATACCTTCGGGCTTGCCTCAAAGTACACGGTGATAAGTGGATTCCTATTTCAGTCCTTTTCCAAAGGATTTTGGACCAGTTTACTACTGCAGCTGGTATTACTTTTATATCTAACATTCTTCAATAACTCTGGTGTCTGAACTACACATCTTTTATCACTCACCATCAGGTAAGACATCTATGTCCTTTAATATTATACTCTATCATGGAAAAGAATGTAAAAAGTTTTTTTCTTGTAGAGTCCCTTTTTAAAAATGATTTCTTTTGCTATGGCATCTTCAATCCATCCTTCAGTCAAATTCATGCACACAGAGTACTGTTAGTGTTACTGATAACCATTAAGCCTTTCTATGTGTGAATTACTTACATTCTGAAAAAAAATTTCTTTATACATAGCTTTGGTTTGTATCCAGCACTGTATCTGAAGACCCTTCCAACTGGGCATTTACTACTGACATTCTGAATGTTGCCTCAATTCACATACCTTCCTGTTTACCAGTACTGTTTGACTTTTGTATACTTGATGGCAGCTCTCATTTCCTTAGTAATGAATGCCCTTGCATCCCATCCAAGTATTATTTCAACCATTGTGGATTATTTCCATGCATGTAGCAGAGATCACAGCTGAATATCCCACAGGCATTTTTTTAAAGAAAATCTGTGAAGTCCTTAACAATTCTTATATTTTCAATATCACAAAGTTTGGGCAATGAGTATAAGTATTCCCTGAAGTTACCCTTTCTTCAAGAGCAGACTATTTCAATTTATAGTTATCAAATTGCTTCCCTTGTTGCATTCATCCTAGGAGTGAATTTATTTTGCTTGGGCAATTTATTTTACTTCATGATGGTAATATCTTGTTTCTTTCTCTTTATAAACAGATTGCCTGATGTTTACTCAGAGTGGCCTTAAGCATTTTCATTTTTCCTGGTTTTATTTATTTTATTCTTTTTACTATTGCTCCATTTCTATGCCACAGGCCAAGTTCTTTTTTTTTTCCAAAATAGAATTTTTTTATAAACTTATTTTTTTAAGGAGGGGTTCAGGTCAGTTCTTATACTCTCATGGGGCATATGAGGGAGAAAAAAAGAAAAGAGGAAAAGTATAAAAGAAACAATTGAGACTGATACTTTGGCCCTAAAAATGGATTCTGTATGCTGTGATGGAAACGTAAGCTTTTCAGGGAATCCATTGCATATGCTAGAAAATCTGGTTCAGTTCTTCTGGTTTCTTGAGCTATTTTTTACATGAATATAGATAGTTTTGTGTTATAAATAATAAAAACTTAGGATTCTTCTAAATTTAAGCAATGAGAGATCATGTCTCTACTCAGTTTAGGTGTTCCAACCTTGAACTAGTCACATGGAATCACAAGTGTATTTCTGGCTTTCAGTAACCCCAAGTGGCTCTGTTTCCTTTTAGATATCCCAGCCTAATAAAATCTACCTTGCCTTCTTGTGTAAAATTGTCAAACCACCTGTGATCCTGTGATCATCTAAACAAGGACTTGCCAGGTTTGAAACTTTCTGAGGCTTTTTGTCTAGGGCTTTATTTTCAGTAGGTTTCATCAATTCAGTTTCCATAATCTTTATAGTGTTTTTTTGTCACTTGTGATTTTGTTATTTCCCAGACTACAAGACCCAGGATGCTATGTCTTGTAGTCTGAGAAATAACAAAATTCTTCTTCTTAACAAGACTCACACTTCCTTCCCATATAGCTCCTTACAAGATGTGTAGCTTGTGAGAACTGATTCTGCCTATGATGATCCAGACAGGGAAACTTGGGCATTTTTTTAACCTTTGTGGAAACAGACTATTCCTTGCCACAGACAGCAGTAAAGGAAATTTCCATAGCTTGCAGTTGCTTGAGCACACCTTGTGATGAGCAAGGACACAGTCAGTGCTATGCCAGCCTGCTCTCATCCCAGGCAACAAAATCTCAATCTTCACCATTGCATGGCTTATTCAGTTGCATTCCTCTGGAACAAATAATGGTACTGGAGCTTTCGGATGTGTTAAACTCAGCTATTTAAGGAGTCCTTTTTTTATACTGGGATGGGAATATGTTGGGTTTTGATTAATTTTTAACAAGCTTCTCATGGATTGTGACCGCCATGGTCCATAGCGAGAAGCCAGCACCCCTCTAGCTGTCACTCACATTAATCTCTGACTTCATTCTTCTTTTCTTAAAGGAACTGTTCCCTCTCCTCATGTTATGTTGTACATAACATTATTAAAAGATAAAGTCAATATACTGATTGCTTCACTAAAAATTAACAACATGAAGTTCTTTGCAAAGGCCTTCTGGGATTAGCTCATTTTGGCTTGCTGGTATCCTTTTCCTTTAAACTTCATTCAGTAGGAGATATGTTTGTGGGGGGTTTAGAAACAATTACCTGTGTAAGTGTTAGTCTCAATTTATGTGCACCAAATGGAACTAATTTCAATTTATGCTAATAAAGGAATAGTTGCAACTGTATAGGGGCATTTCTTCATGTAACAAATGAGATTTCACCCTGGTGAAACAAAGAGCAGACCCATATTTGTTTAACCAGCATGCAGATTTCAAACAAAACACCTCTCACAGCTCAAGATGCATTCTTGCATTTACCAAGACAGGAAAAGTAGGAGAATATCCTTTCAGTATGGTGCGTTTATTATTATGTAACAAAATTGTCTCTGTAAAATGTCCTCATAACAGAGGACCATTTGCTGACAAACTTCCTCTAGCAGAGAGCTGATCTATCACTTACAAAAAGTTTCCAGCTTTCTGAACGGAACACTGAGGCTGAGTCATATGTAGCTGTATACAATAGGTCCAAGTGCAGACAAAATATCTACTAAGAACCAGCTCTACCCCATTATGTCCTTACCTGAAGTGTGGGATGTAATTTCTGCCAACATAACTATGAGACACCTTAAAGACTGTACCACCACTGCTAGAAGTTTCAGAGAGAGATCTTGATGTATTACCTGTACAAAGAAATGGTGTGTGATATCCATCTATCCGTGAATAGTTAGATCAGGTCTGTTTTGAGACTATGGTTGATAATGATTTGTGAAGTGTTTGCACATCTGTCTTTCCATCTAGACACTGGACATTTTTTCCAGAGGCTTCATAGACTGGGAAGACAAAGAAATGAAAGACTCTCTGATGGCCTCAAAGGAAAAAATTATCACAGGTATCTGAAATTCTCTGAGATTGCCTTGCATGCTAATCTTTCCAGACAAAAAACCATAAGCAATATGGGAAAACACCTGGTAGAGTCCTCAATATCACTGAAGTTTTGACTTTCTCAAATATTCCTGCCTTCTGTCATCATTCCTGTTTACTTACTGCAACTTTGATTTGCAATTTTATCATCGTCCAAAGCATGACTATAAACAAAATTATTATAATTTTTCCCCTAAAAGTATGCCCACCTTGTCCTTTAGTGTTCTTGGTTTTAATCTACTTTTAGCTCTAATCTCTCTGTCCCAATTATTTGTTTCTGGTCCCTGCTCTTTTCTCTTTACTTCTTTTATTTCTTTTCTCCACTGATTTATCCTTATGTCAAATTGCTTTGCTTTGTTCTTTGCCTAAGGAAAATCATGTTCTGGATCCTATGTAGTAAGCACATACTTACACCCCTGCATTGTTTGGCAGTAATGTTGGATTGGTTCCTGCCACTTTCCAGATACAAATTTGAGGTGGATTTTCCAGAGAAAGAGCTCAGGGGAAAGGGTCAAAGATACAAAAAAATCTCTTTTTTTTTGTTTTCTCTGTTCCCCTTCACAGATACAATAGAAAGAGTCAAAAGGTAAAAATGCATTTCCTAAGTTTGAGGTCAGCAATGTGGTATAAAAGATATGTATGTGGTAGTCAGAATATGCTTACATTTTGACACTATTTTGACAACAATTACCTATAAAAATGAAGCAGGGAAAAGGCAAGTGTTATTACTATCAATTACTAGTGTACCACAGTGTAAAAACACTAACAATGCAAGCATGTAGAAGCTGTAAAAATGTACCCACAGTAGAGCTCAGTTTGTGAAGATGGTGGGAAAGAGACTCCACGTCTAAATGCAAGGCTGAAAGGAACATGCTAATCCCATACAAAGGAGTATAGGCTCCTCTCAAACCAGAAGCAGAGCCAGACAAATTGCAAAGGGAGGGCAAAATCCCCCTTTCCTAAGTGACACTGACCACCAAGAGTTCAAGTCTATGTCCTGTTTAACACCAGTTTGGAAAGAGAAGATGCATGGCTGCTGAATTTTCCTTCTTGGACTATACTTGCCATAGCCTGTGAAGAACTGAAGTTCAACCCTTCTCAACCTTGAAGTCCTACAGTAACCCATGGGTTGTTCTAACCCCAGGGCAGCCTTCCACCCCTCTGCTTTATTGTTGTCCCTGCAATCTCCCTTGTTGAGATGTCTCCTGCCCTTTCTGAGGAAATTTAACCTGCTGAGATGACATCTACTCCTCCCTTTTCACTCTGCCCATCCCACCTCACAATCTGAAGTGACCCTCCTGTGAAGCATTCCTGTTACTATAGGAGAGAACGTCTCCCTTCTTGCAGCCAGCTCCCAGTGCAATCCAGTGTGCAGCAGGCAGAAAAAATACCCCCCCAGCCTTCCTCCCTGCAGCCTGGCCTACACTTTTTGAAGAAACATAATGTAGCATAACTGTGAGTAAAACCATTCAATAGTTGCACAACCCACAACAAATATTAAAGAACATTTTATGATTTTTGAACTTTATGTCACAGAATTTGGATATGCACAGTCATCCTTGCAGGACTGATTTGTAATACATCCATCACTGAATCTCTCTTGAGAATATTGCCACTGTATTTCTATGGACTGATCCATCACCGTGTAATTTTGATGAGACTTGCATCACACCCTTAGTCTTTTACACTTTTATGTACTAATGTGACTGTATTTCCAGGAAATCTGAGCTGGGTAATTTTCACAAAAGCTTTCTATCAGGTATGTTCCTTGTGGAGTCCTTAGGTCTTCATAAGCAATCAGCAGTGCATCATACCTATCTATGAGACAGATAAAGTGGGATTTTCAAAATACCTAAGGGAATCTGACTTCTACTGGTTTAGAGAAACCTGTCCTAAATTACAAGATAAAGGGCTTTTGCTGCATACTGCTTTTCCAGTTCTGCTTTTTTCTCACTTATGATCCCTGATCCCATTCCCACTTTACCTTGATGCATTTAATAGTTCTTTCAGGTTTCATTTCATGATTGAAAGGAGATAAAGGCAAAGAGAAGAATAATTAGAAAATACAGACACCAGCTATATTATAAGTATCATATGTACACTAGTTAAAAGCATCTTGTGAATGAGTGTACACGTCTATATGGTCTCAGTCAGCCAGCATTAACCTAAGTGGAAAGGTTGGCAATATCTTTGATGCCTTAGGATTTAGCTTTTATATTTTTCAGATCCTGTACTGCTTTAGTGTGTAACTTTAAAACTCCATAGCCTGACAGCTACAGTTCTCCCATTTTATTCAGACAAAACAATTCCTCTCCAGACCTGGGACCCAAGGACACCTTGCTGTCTCAGGCTCTGAAAAGTATAAACAAAATTGAGTTGGTGGGGGAGCAAAATGGGTTATATGATTTAATTAGCTGAAGCTGTAATTGGAGGATTAACACCTGATATGTAAATGGACCAAACCTGTATCTGTCTGAAAAGCTCATGACCATTGTCCATCTTGGGTGTAGCCTCTCAGAGGCTTCTGACTGCCCAAGGTGTACCTATTGAAGGCCTTCAATAAATACCCACTTTGATTCTCCTAATCTTGTCTAGCCTCTGTTCCAGGTAGCCACTCCAACACATCATCAGTAGAAAAGATTAGGAATTGTGTGTGCTTGTAAGCCACATGTCTATGTGACACTTAGGGACACAGTCAAGTGCTGCATTTGGCAGTGCTAGGTTTACAGCTGGATATTATATGACAAACAAACCTTACTCACTTTTTTTGAGTTTTGGAAGGCAGAGTTTCCATACACAGTGTATTAGGATACCCAGACCATTCCACTACTTTCACATCTTGCTATCCAGGAAGGACATGCATCTTAACCCCTTCAAGCATTCAAAATACAGAATTGTGCCTAAAAGTGTGGCAGCATGGACCACTGTGCTTAATGGAACAGAAATGGTAAATTACCATAACTGTACCCAGAAACTATAAGGCTGTGGTCTTCTGAAGCTTACAAATCTCCTTGTACATAACCAAATTGAGAATTCATCCTTCATTCAGATGATACTCAAGACTTTTTTCTTTTTTCCTGGTGTTTATTAAAGTGACACACCCCTGCAATGACACCATCCCCTGGGGATGTGGATCACTCTGCAGTGGAAGTGCTGGGAGTCATAAGGTAGCCTCTAGATAGTAATAACTTTATTATAACAATCAGTGTTCTTCTAGCTTATACACTAGTATTGTAAAATGCTTGTCCAAAGTGTTTTTAGAGTAAATTGCTAATGAGAAATAATGAAATGATGAAAATTCTTCCTTCCGCAATTTCTTTTTTAAGGCACCAAACTCCCAGCATTAACTTATTCCCTTCAGAGCCATACGACAGACTCTGGCTTACTAACTTCCTGCCTAATGGGTCTTTCTACACAAATTGGGCTTATGTGGGTTTATTTTTTCCTGCAGAGAAGATAGCTGGATTATGCTTTTTTTGTTGTTCTTTATCTATTATTTACACAGAAAAACATTCCTTTTTTTTTTTCCTTGCTGAAAATATGCAGTTATTCCTGGCACCAATAAAAGTGGTTTTGTTAGTGTAATAAATGATCAGTTACTGTATTTTCTTTAAACTGGTATATTACTGAAATACATGTTGGATGTACAGCAAATCAAATTTTGACTCATATAATTGACATAGGAGTTCAGCTATTGCATATTTTATGGGAGTGTCCCAGGTTTTGAGATACCCATGCATATTTCTTCTGATCCACAAGAACTGTTTCTCCATGATTCTCCTTCCTATACTTGTACAACATTAGGCTTTGCTTTAAAACACAGATAACATGTAATATTTGTTAACCACACCTAACACATATTCACAAAACACAATACATTTCTGTTTAGCTAAAAGAAGATTAAGTATTACTATGTTTAAGTATTAAAGGGTGGGGTTTTTACTGACAGAGAAATTCCATAACATTGGGAATCGGAAGGGGTTTTTAGCTATTGCTGTTCTAAATGCAGGTTCCATTAGGCCCATGGAATTTTCTCTGCTGACATTTAGCTGTTAGCAAGGGTGATCTAAGTGTCTGACTAATGCAGATATCATGATTAATGGAGGCATTCAGTCATGGGCCCAAGGAGATGACGTGCTTCAGGTGAGACTGCATCACCAGAAATGACTAGACACAAATTGACAGAAACCTGTCAATATGATATTTAACCAGACACAGAATCTACCAGACGACTCCTCAGCCATGCTTGGAGTTTAGTTTTAGGTAGTCGTGCGTGAAACAAGGAGTTGGACTCAATGATCCCTATGGGTCCCTTCCAACTTGAGATACTCCATGAGTCTGTGAGTCTAAGAGAGCTACTTTAAAGGTAGCAGCTTCCTCTAAAGGAAGTCCAAATTTGACTGTATGTGTATCACCCGTCTGAAAGAGGTAAGAATACAGTAAGCAATTTAAATGTGAACAAAGTAAGGCATTGTTGATTCAATAAGGATTGCACAACAAACAGGAGACAGACACTGGGAAAAAGTCTGGTCCCACTAAAATAGAAAAAAAAATTCAAGTATTGCCTCTTTTACTTGAAAATCAGGAGTTCGTCCCTCCTGTACAACATTGTTGCATTCAATATCAACAGCTCACCTGACTAGGCAGACACAGAAACATTTGTATTTCTAAAAGTACCCTGAAGTGGTTTGAAGTAATGCACAAATATAATACTCGACCCAAGAAAATACATGTTCTGCATGGTGTTTTTAAACTTAGGTAAAATATTCTGAGCAAAGTGTACAAAAATGCTCAAAGAAATTATTACTGTATTTGTTGGTCTATATTCCAGCATCGAATGCATGTGCATTTGTGACAAGGATATAAAATCAAAGTCAAAGGTCAGTCTAAGATTAGTGACTGCCTAGTAAAATTGTACTGGTTTCTGTAGCTGATAGGGAAACTCATCCTTTGGAACAAGATGAAGTATAAATGTGGCAGTAATTTAGACATCATCTTTAATAAGTGCGTGTACAAACACCTCTTCTTTGTTATCCCCTTTTGCACTGGTTTATCTTAGCCAAACCACAGCAGCACACATCTATAGTATTGCAACACTGCTGTTGACTGCTTGGCCACTATGAGAGACTGAAAATTAACGGCGTGAGCATCGCTAAGAAGGACTTCTGCCCATCATGGCAAAACTGTATAAAGGAGCTGTGACCACTGAAGCCCACCCTTCCCTGAATATGCTTCCTGACTGGAACTGGAATGTGAGTTATGCCACCTAACAGTGACTCTATTGCCCAATTATCTCAGGCTGGGGAAAAGTAAACAAGGCTGAGGAGAAGAATGTATCCAGAAGGAAAGCCAAACCCAGCAGCTGTCCTCAAAATCAGCTCTGGCTGGGTTTGGGGTGGAGGAGGCCATGGCCCACAGACTCATTTGCTGAGGCCAGGTTTGCACACATTCCCCTCAAACCAAGGGGAGAGAAGGAAAGTTTTGGGGTGTGTGGTGAGCACCCATCCTCCCTTGCACAAACTGGCTGGCAAATTTACTGATTGCAAAATCCCCACATCCCAGGAAGGCCACACACACACATGAAACATTCACAGTGCAGATCATAAACCATCAAAGACCCCCAAAGCACCCCCAGACTCATTGCTGAGGCCTTGCACCAGAGGACTGCACGTGATGCAAAGTGATGCAACCAATCCAGAGTCTATGGCAAGAGATGGTGTAAAGCTTTCCCCTCCAAGGAGGTACCTGGGCATTCCCATGTACACCAGAATGCATTTAGATCTACTGAACTCTGGGTTTTGTGGGACCCTCACCACTGAGAAGACCAGAAGAGGGTCAACAGGATGCCATCAGGATCCACCAAGTAGTGATATTTTCTACTTAATTAGTCTTTCTGTCAGGCCCTCTCCACCTCCCCCCCACCTTTTTCTATTTCTTACTCTCTCTTTTCTCTCTCTCTCACACATTTACTCTTAAATGAAATCCATGCTATTGGCTTTGGCATGTGGTCATGTTTGCACCTTAAATCAGGCAGAGGCATCTCCCTAGCAATTTTAATAACTGGATCCTAACAGTCATAGAGGCTGACATTATAATTTTTACATTATGCATAAAGAGCCTTATAGGATATACTGTTTCACTTTTTTATATATAACTTCCTATATTCTTAAGAAATTCAATCTCAAAAACACAAAAAAAGAGCTTGTTTCTCACTGCTCCTCAAAAGTACAATTAATAGTCCTTACATGCTTTCACTATTTTAAAAATCTGGTGTTTTTGAATTTCTTTAAAACTTTCCAAGAACTAGTTTTTCAGAGAAAAATATATTAAATTATCTGGGAAATCAATGTAATTCATTAAAGTGGAAAAGTCACGTATCAAAGAAAGAAAGAGTGCAAAACAGCTTCAGAAGAACATCACAAAATTAGATTCTGAGAATATACTGATAAAGTGAAGAGCAATTTTCAGTAATACTTTTTGCCAGTACCATGGTATGTATCGATTTGCTCATTTATTAACCACATGATTTATGGAAAAACCATGGACATCTCTTGATATGTTCTATTTTCCACACATTTACAAGTCTACTAGCAGAAAAGTTCTATCAGTTTCATGAAGGCACAGAAAAAGGAGTGATTGTATTTTGATAAAACCTTTCACAATGGAAAATCCACATAAGTAATATGTTATTTCTTATCAACTAAATCTTTTATAATCCTTGATTTTGACATTGTCAGAACTGTAGTTATTTTGTTAAGATCTACCAAGAAAGCTAGAAACAGTCCAACTGTAAATCCCCCAACCATGAAAGTATTTTGAAAAGTAGCTCAGTTTTGCACTCTCTCAGATACTTTCTCTGCCCTACTTTTTATTATTGATCACCTGTTTCTGAAGAGTAAGCCTACTGTTCTTGTCTTTCAGGTGCTGTAATTTGTTTGCCAAATTAGCAGGTTTTAGACTCTTCTGGTAAACTTAATTCTTCTAGAAGCTCTACCATCAATTTCTGCCGTGAGTGCTGTTTTAAAACAGACTGGAATGTCTCTACTATTTAATACCAGAAATCTCATTAGATAGCAGCACACCATTATTACAGATGGCTAGATTGAAGACTATATTGCTAAAAAAGAAAAAAAAAATAGTTAAAAAGAATTGGTTAGATGGCATGATATTTCAGTCAACCATATCTAAACAGTAAATCCCAACATCCTACAGTGGTAATGATGAGGTCAGCAGTTCTTGAGCTGTTACAGAAGGGAACAAGAGAAATCAAGTTTCCTAAGTACAGGAGTCCATACCTATGACATTTATAAAGGGAAAGTTTAAATCACTTTGTGATTAAACTTCAGGGCTGAAAAGCTTGAAACTACCACATCAGGTATTTATGGAGCACATTGTTTGATGAAAAGTTCCCTGACTTTTACATTCCAAAAATAGAGTAATTAGGATAATTCTCAGTCGTTGAAAGTGAAATGAAATTGCTTTATATCTGTGGCACTGAAGTGGGCAAAATTCTACTGGAGTGCAGTTAGCTGATGCAGGAAAGATCAGCGTCAAATAAAACTTGCATAATATTTTCTATCCCGAATCCTCAGAAGCAGAGTGAAATGAAAGGTAAATTCAATAAGAATCCTGGGAAAGATTTCTGATCTTTCACTTCTTTCCACTAGTAAGTTGTTCTCATTCTCTGACCAGATATTTTGAGAAAACCTCATGTTATTAGATAAAATTATCTTAAATTGAAAAGATAAAAACCACAAGATAGTTACAAAAATTAAAAGGTTTTATTTTTTTCTAAATAAAAGAGAAAAAAGCAACACCATTGGATTTTCCATGATCAGCTTCTCAGCTGAATATAACTATTTTGTACAGCTCTATGTTGATAGCTTCCTGTTTACCCAAGCTGAGAACATGACACATAAAATCATGTTCCTAAGTATCAGGATGGACCCTTCTTTTACTACAAGGAGGTTGTCCTTAAGGATGCTAACAGAGTGGAGAAAGGAAATATCCCCCTTCCTGAAGAAAAAAAAAAGGAAAACATTTACAGATCCAACTAAAATGTTTATTCAGTTCCTTCCACCTGCCATCCAATGTGAAGCAGGAGCTATGGTCAAGGTATCAATATATTCCATCATTAAATTAATTCATTTTAAGTAATAGAAGTCAGAAATTTTAACTGTGGCATTGGTAATCACCAAGTCCTTTAACTATTATGTCTCATTATAAAGGAAGAACTCCACCTACCTGCTAAAAAAGCAATTAAAATGCAAAAGTGTAGAGCTGACTCTATGAAAATATCTGAAATGACCGAAAACAGGTACTCAGAATATGAAGCATATATGATACATCTATTAAGATGTGAGAAGTTTTTCTTATTTACATATGGAATATTATTAATTCTATATTGTAGAACACAGATATAAAATATGAACATCAAAAAACAAGTAAGTCCAACTACCTAATTCTAATTTATTTTAAAAAATCAAGTGTTTATTCAAATACATTTAAATTTATTTACTTTTACTTCTGCTTTTGTATTGTGTCAGATACATTTAGCCCAAAAATGAAGGGTTGTACACAAGTAGACCCAGATTAATATGGTCTTTTTCCTATGGCAAAGTAATAAATTAGGATTATTAAAAAAAAATCTAAACCCCCCAAATATTCTTTACAATTGATTATGAAATTTCAGAATGTCTGTACATTAAATCCTGTTAACCACTCCATTGTGGAAAATAATATCTGACTAAAAAAATTGCCTAATTTCAAAATAAACAATAACAAAAAATCTACATTGGCATTAGCCAACATTAGAAACATTAATAATTTTAACACTACATTCAATGTCAGGGCACAAAATTCCGTTAGTTACCATAACAATATGAACAATTGGAAGAAGGTAAGTAATTTTTCAAAAAAATTGTTATCATCTTTTTGGGGATTTTAATTTACTTTTTCCTCCAGGCATTTTGCTATCTTTTATCCAATGATATAAATAACAATTCGATATTTACCAGGCCACTCTTAAACAAAATAGTTGGATGATACTGGTATTTTGTGCTAAGCTCCTATTACAGGAAAGAATATGGAAATTGGATACCTTTAGTACCTCAGCTACCAATTACCTCTAAAAAATTGTTTTCTGGTGCCTAGTTCTGTGGAATCCTGTTCTCTTCTCTCCTTACTCACTTACATGAAGACCCACAAAAGAGTTTCCAGCTTCCTGAATAAAACTGATGAATTGCTTTTATAAATAAATTCTGACACTTTCAATCTCAGCATTTTCTTGCAGAAATATTGTCCTTCCTGCTGAAGTGAAAATGGAACCTCAAAAATGCTGTTTGAAGTTCTTCATGCCATGGTTTATTTTGGTTTTACCATTGTTGTTTCTGATAGAAGGGACAGAAGAGAACATTTATTGCAATTTAAAAAAGGGGAACATTCTAAAAGGCTTGGTCAAAAATACCCTTTCACTTCTCTTAATCTATTTACTATTCCATTTTTGTTTGAAAAGCTTTTACAATACAACAGAAATCTACACAATTCAGCTCTTTACCTTTGCTAGTCTGCTTGCAAGTCAGAGCATTACCCAGAAAGCTCATGATCTGAATTTTGTGATCTTTTCTGAATTACGTGCTAAAATTATCACCCAGCTTCATTAGATAATGCACATGCTGAGATGTTGATACACCTGCTATCCACAGGAGCAGCTGCTCAGTGACACCATTTGGTACTGGCAGAATAAAGACATTTGGGAGAAAGACACTCTCAACTCTGATGTTCCTCACTGTGGTGCCATGGGAAGGCCCGGACAAAATTATTTTGATTATGAATCTTGCAGCAGTAACTACAGAAAGGAGAGCAGGAACCACAAACATGGTACTTATGATTGACATTGAGTGTCATGATCAGTATATAAAAGGGATTGTCCTTATGCTGCTCCTAAAACATCATGGTTTGTCCATGCTTTTCTTTGAAGTGAATGTTTTCTTGAGCAACTGATGCCTTACTGAAAAGAATTTCAAGATTTTGCCAAGTTACTGAACTCAAATGAATGCTACATTTTTAAGATACCATCATGATTTTGAGAGTACTCATGCTAAGAAAGTTAACAAGAAATAAAAGTAAAGCAATGTTAGCTTATAAAAATTAATACCATGTTAAAGCCAATGTTCAACATTAAGGCCACCATGGCAGCAAAAGGATCAAATTTTCAGCTGGTTTTAATCAGCTAAATTCTCTGGGTTCCAATAGAGCTCTTCTGATTAAAAGCATCTGAGAATCTGGACCAATTATTTCCAGATAAATTATTCACAAAATAATGGGCAAAATTGCAAATAATTAATTTTATTAATATGGTCTGACCATCTATAGAGTTAGTTGAGAAGAGAAAACATTTTTGTAAAAAAAGTACTTGATAATTCATTGACAAAAACATAAGTTGTCACTGTTATTTATTCCATGTAAAAAGGAAGACAAAATACTCTAATAAAATGATGATAATAACTTCAGGATTTCTTATGGGATAATTAAAAAACATAGATGTGGAATGCATGTATACAACTTGCACTGAGACAGAAGAGTTATTGCTTAATTATGTTACAATTACATGCCTATTAATGAGACTAATATGAAACAGGGATCAGTTTGACTCCAAACATCCAAACAAAGTATTTCAGAAGAGAATGTGGGACAAGTCTTGACATATTGCAAATGATGTAACTATATGGCTGGATTTGAACTCATGCCTCTGAAAGACAGCCTGTTTATATCTGAGAATAGCAAGGAAAAATAAAGTAGAAGAAAATAAGTATCAGCTACATTAACTATCACCGGGTTCCAAGAACAACACAGTACATTACTCCTAACATCAGGCCGAGCGTCAACAGAGGAAATAAGCTGAAAGTTTGAAATTAATTAAACTTGCCATGTTTCCACTGCATCCTGGTTATGTCCCAAGTAAGTATAAACAAATTTAAATATATCGAATAAACATCTGGACCATTAATATTGTCACACATAATCGAATTAGAAAACAGTTGCTTAGACTCAGTCAGCTTTCCCAGGTACTAAAAGCACAAGCAAAAGAGTCTTAATTGTGTGAGCCAACACATGTTAGACATTACTGTATTGCAGAATTGCTCAACAAAGCAATTAAAGATTCTCTTAGAGAAAATTGCTACTAAAACCAAAGGCTTTAGTTTTCATAACTATCTCTGCTTCAGTTCCCAGGCAATTTATTTTTGAGATTTCTTTAGCTTCTGTATGCATCAGTAACTCTGCTAGTCTGGAAGACTCACAGAGCATTAGGCCCTGAAGTTTTTGTTCAGTTGAATATTCAGACATGACTTTAAAATAAAAGTCTCCTGGTGTCTACTAGCATACTGTTAGGGATAGGAGAGCCCCAGCATCAGCAGAATCCATTATTTTTGTAATCTTCATACCTGAGAGTGATGAAAGTTGTTGCTGGGCATGTCACTGGGTTCAGCTCTTCCTTTTGCTTCCATCCTGTTCTGGCTCCAGGTCTCCTACACAGCCAGCACAGGTCAGGCTGTAACTGTTAGCTTGTACTACATGTTAACAAGGCCCTCATGTTCCTGGGGACCACAGTTGTAGACAGAAAAAGTCTCAAAAAAGGAATTTGTCTCGTCCTGGGCCTAGATTTTTAGTATCCTTTTATCAAACACTCTCTGGTAATTACTAAGAAAAGGAAACCAGAAACATCTTTCCTAGTCAAGCCACCTTATAATTTTTTCCTCCCCTAAAGAGCCTTCAGAGTCTGCACTGACACACTGAGACATAAGTACAAGTTCAGGACTTGGTCTCATGGAAAAGTTTGAAAAATAGGAGAGTAATTTTGTTTTAAATTCTTTTCTACTTGCATTTCTTCTGTTTGGTTTACAAAATTGTTATTTCTCTTTCAATCTCAAAAAGCATATTTGGAAATATTTTTGTGGAGAGGAAAACATTGTTCTGCCAGTTCTCTTATTCTCATTTTGTTCTGCTACAATAAGTGCAGCTAACTCTGACTATGGAAATAGCAAAGGGTAGCTAGTCTTACTTATTTTATATCCTATCAAGTATTAAATACTAAAACTATGTTAGTCTGGAGGCCATGACACCATTCTTTGTGCTTTACAGCCACCCACATACCTGAGAATAACTCATCTGATTTCAGTAGAATTACATTTTATCTTCACTGGTGCAAATAACATTGCAATCCTGGGTAGGATTAGAAAGGTGCTTATATGCTTTCTGTCACTTTGGTATTACATAATTCTAAATCTCTTACAAATCACTTTCAGTTAAATAGGGAAAAAAATATGCATTATTCGATTTCTGCCCTTGCTCAAACTGAGAAGTAGCTCAGTGTTTTGGCTGCAGTTAAAATCAGAGGAACAAACTGCATATTGATTTCACTGAACATTAAAAAAACCCATGGCATTTAAGGTAGAATACAAGCACAACTCAAGGCATTCAAGGTCAAAGATGAGACCCATGAATTTTAAGCTCTTTGATACCTGAAAGCTCATAGCTCCTGTGTTTTCTCCAGAAAATTTTAAAAGGTTAAACTTCTCTGCAGATATTGAACTACCACCTTAATATACAGCCTAGTAAGCAGAAACTAATGATGACTGTCTAATGCACACACAGTCCATTTTATTTACAAACATGTTTGGAAGAGATGATAATGCCAACTTCTGGTATCCACATGCAGGTTTAGAACCTTCCTCAGTGGGGTCTGCAGATTCCTGGAAGTCCAGAAAAGTTGGGGACAGAAACAAACACTTCTGCACAGAAGGATGCAAAATTTTCAACTTGAGAGGGGAGCAGCAAGAAGAAAACTCTGCATGTGCTTGTCTTCCTAATGTGGTAGTATACAGCTGCTCACTTGAGAAAGGGGCACTGCTCTCCACAGACTTGTTCATGCTTATTGTCACTTTAAAAGTAATTATATAGAATGTAGCTGAAACAAAACATTCTTTCTAAAACATTTTTCCTAAGTGTGATTGTGCATGTGTGTTTTCTCCACTGCTCAGAGTTAAAGATGGCAGAGTTGGGGCCTCTGTAGAGGAAAAGCATTTTTCTGCCATTTTTCTGTCTGGATATAGCCAGCAGCTCCTGAAACACAACTCTTTGCTTTCAAAGAGCAAATATGATTTGACCAGGGAGACTGTGTTGTGTTTTCTCAGCTGCTTTGATTATTTCACACTTTTTTTTGCAGCTAGTTCTGCCCAACTAGGGGAGCAGGGAGTCTGGCTCACAACATTTCCTGGTGTATTTTAGCAAATCAAATTGCTATGACCACTGCTGAAAAAGAGGCCTTAGGTGGTCAAGAATCTGTGATGACAGAAAAGGAAACATAAGATTCATGTCTTTAAAGTTTGGACTGGAAGTGACATTAGAGAGCTGTTCCCAGGGCTTGTGAAGAAAGCTGGTCATGTGGAAACATTGTGTTTATGTTTAATGCAGTCAAAATCTTTAAAACAGCTAGTTTTATACATCTAGAGTTGTCTACATAGAAACTAAATCTGTATTCTTTTATTATGACCTACAGTCCAAAAATATCTACTGTAATATGCTTCTCTTTTTCATGACATGTGATACCATAATATAGTTGATATTGGTGTACTATGATTCGGAGGCTTGTAAGAATTCTAATATCACTATAGGCATATATTTGCATTTTCAATGTAAAAATAGTCTTATTTGTTGGAAATTTTCCAATTAACTTGATTTGTTTTCTAACTCATGTTGTCATTCTCTGTCACCATTTGATATTTCCTCATTTGTGAGCAACTCACATAAATATTCCTCTAGTCCTTTTCTAATGTATCCAAATGATTAATTAGAAGGCTCAGACACTCTGTGGGAAGTTGAAAAGACACTCTTAAGGTCATCTGGTCCTAATGACAATCTGCATTTTTTTCCCTCCTAAACTGGTTGCAAATGCCTTACACATGTTTGTCATAAAGTCAAGCCCACTGTTTGCATGAGAAAGTAGAAATTGAAGTTGGTGCTGTTTCCCACCTGTTGTTATTCTTGTTCAGTAAGAAAAACTATGTGTGAAATATATTACTGTAATTGCCTAACTATTTGCAGAAGATTTTATTTCTCCCAGGCAAGACTTCTAACATCATCCTAAAGCTTTTGTGGACCTAAATCTTTAAGAACATAAAAAGTTTATGAAGAACCAGAACCAGAGAGAGACAATACATGAATTTTGTGAAAGCAGCAAAAGAAAAAAAATTAAAACATCAGGCTACAGCAAGTACCAGAGGCTGCAGGCTGACTCATGTAGATCCCATATACATATAGTAAGAAATAATATCAAGAGGAAACTGAATGGACTAATTAAATGAAGGTCATACTTGATGAATATTTCTGATGGCATTGGAATAATGCAGCAGAAGTCAAACAGTACACAGCATGGATCTTCATTTTAGATTTACTGCACAAACAATACACACAAATCAGATTTCAGAACCTCTCTGTTGAGGTAATAGTGTACAGCTGCCAAAAACAGACTGCTATTTTTTTTTTTAATGGCTCTAGTTGGAAAAAAGTAATAATGGAGACAGGTATATAGGATCATCACTACAATTTATGTGCATCACTTCTATAGTTGAAATTCAGGAGGCTAAGAAATGAATCACCAGAGACTGGATGTTGGCTCAAGGGTTTACCTTAGCTGGGGTAAAACTCAGCACCTGGTGACTGAGGGCCACATGAACATATCCCATTTTTTCAGCTTGCAAATTTGGACTGTAGCTGTTTGATTTATAGAAAAAAAAAAAGTTCTATGTTAATTGAGCAAAAAGTAATGTAAAAATTTCCAACATCGATGTTATAATAAGATCAGCATGATGTAGAATTTGGGTAGCCTGGTCCATCTTCAAATATTTATCTTAATCTGATAAGCTTTTATTTTAGCAGATTCATTCATCTGTTGGCTTATCTAAAACTGTGCTGCAATGTCTGTACACCCCTAGGCACATGAGTTTGACTAAAATAAACATACTGGCATGGCCTGGACTCCCAGGAACAAAGAAGACAAGCTGGCATAGAAGCCCGCCCCCCAAAAAATGGTGGCCTCCATAGAAGACCACGTGGCCCAGGGGACAAAGGCAAGATAGCAGATAAGCCCCAGCCATGTGGTGGACAGAGAGAAACAAGTTAAAAATAAAACAACACAGCAACCAAGCTTCCGCAATCACAAAACTCCCTCCAAACAACAACCAACAGGGAACAAGGACAAAAGCAAAGGAAACCTGGAGTCCAGAACCAGTCAAAAGCTCCCACGATGTTCACTCCACGCCACCTGGCAGGGCTCTCCCAGTGGCAGCAGCTCTGAACCCGTGGTGACAATTTCTCTGGTACGTTTTGGCCCCCTGGACCCAGCTGGTGTTGCCCTGCAGGTCTGAGTCATTGCCACATTGTGGGGCATGGGGCGGGAAGAAGCGACTCCACAGGGCACCAAAACCAGCAGCCCTGACCCCACCAGTCCCAGCTAGAGCCCACGAACAAGTATATGTGAAATTTGCCCTGAAACGGTTTAGGATTGTGAAATGCAGTTTCTTGGAGGCCTGGGCCAGGCAAGGAGTTTAGAGAGAAACAAAAGGCTTCTGCCTTGTGCTGCCTTTGCTTAGAGAGGCAACTCTCTTAGCAGCCCTGCAAGAATGAAACAAAAGCCCTCCTGGAGTGTTCCTGACTCCAAAAGGAATCCAAACATCCCCCACCTCTGCAAAACCGGGACAAGACATTCCAATTCTGGTTTTGGCCCCTGAAGCTTAAAGGGACATAACAATCTTGGGCAGATTAGCGTATGACAGATATGGAATACAATATACATTTTTTGAGTTACCAGGACACAATGTGAAAAGCCTCCTACAAAATTGACCAAACATAATAATTTCTAAAGTATTTTCTGCTGAAAGTTAATCATCAAGAACAACTTCATATATGACAGAACAGTCAATCCCACACTCTGATGAGAAAATTCAGAGATGCATCTCTTGGATTTGCATGTAATCACAACCTTTTGATCATAAGTCCTCTTGTGTTCTTCGGTATTCCTTTCAAGGTTCCTTCATGCTGTAAGAAACACTTGCAAGGATTCACACAATGCATTGTAGAATATACTTTCAGTTACAGTACTGAAAATCTAAAGAAAAGATATGAACACCACATGAAGAAATTATCAGCACATTCCATATTGCCATGGTTTAACCCCAGCCAGCAACTAAGCCCCACACAGCTGTTCATTCACTTCACCCTGTGGGATAGGAAAGAGAATTGGAAGGGTAAAAGTAAGAAAACTCATGCGTAGAGACTAAGACACTTTTACAATTGAAATTAAATAATAATAAACAATAACAACAACAAAACAGCAACAGCAATAATAATAATAATATAACAAAGAGGAATAAAATCCAAGAAAAACAGGTGATACAAATGAAAACAATTTCACAGTATTAACCAACCTATGCCTATTCAGTCCCTGAGCAGCACCTCCCCACACCAAGCTTTTCCACTAGGTTTATTGCAGAGTGCAATGTCATATGGTGTGGAATATCCCTATGATCAGTTGGGATCAGCTGTCCCAGCAGTGTCCCCTCCCTACTCCTTGTGCACCACCAGCCCACTCGTTGGGGTTGGATAAGAAGCAGAAAAGGCCTTGATGCTGTGTGAGCACTGCTCAGCAATAACAAAAATATCACTGGATTATCAACAGGTTGTGCTGTTTTCAGCACAAGCTCAAAACACAGCCCCATACCAGCTATTGTGAAAGAAAGCAACTCTGTCAGCCAAAATCAGCATGTACATACGTGGCTTTGGCCCCTTTTCTATTGCTCCCATAGAAGCCGTGCTGCCTGCTGGAAGTACAATGGGAAAAGGCTCAGGACCAATGTGAGTTTTTCAGTTCCATTGACTAATTGATTTATCCAGAAATGAGACACCAGAGCTTGAAGCTTTTCTCTGTCTGTGAGTCAGCTCTCCTCTCCCAGCAGACAGCTGGGATCAGATAGTGGGTGATCAGAAACACCAGAAGAAAACCTGCAGAATTGGGACAACCACACATTAGCAAACCTAGGGTTCTCAGGGAGAGCATGATTACTAACTGCAAGAAGATGAATGTGAAGCTGTTCCTAGCATCCTTCAGTGAAAAAGGTGCTAGGAACAGCACTTGTCTTTTGCATTAAGGAAATCTTGTGCAAAATGTAGTGGCAGACAGACTTAGTTCCTGAGAATTATGTTTTGTCTTTCTTTGGCTGCAAGGATTTCTGCAGATCCATGTCAGACTCAGCACAGAGGACAGGGAAACTGCCAAAGCACTGCAGTCTGGCCTGGTACAACCAAGACATGCTGCCACATGGGTTTCAGCCTTGGAGGTTTAAACCAAAGGTAGCCTAAAATGCAGATCTCCCAAATTCTGATAGTCCTAGCATACACATCATTCCGAGGTCAGTGTTATCTGTGTCTTATAGGAGACTCTAAATATGTGCATCAATAAAGATCCCTTTGAGGACAGTTCTGGCAATATCTATTTTGTGACTCCTTAATAGCTCTGATGTCTCTTGCCAGACAAAGTGGTGGTGCACAAAAATTGAAGACATCAAAAGATACTAAGGGAGGTAGGCATGGAATATTCATTTTATTGCTTTGTTAAAAGTCAGCATTTAAAACACATCTAAAGTAGTCCTAAGGCATTTATGTTCTTTTAGTCTTGCTTCAAAAGATGGTAAAAATATAAGGCAAAGAAATACATACTTAGGACTGAAAAGACTTTTGGGGGAAGTTAAAATTGTGTTTCTGGTCAGAGTTTTCCTCCTAATCCTATATCTCTGACATTTCTTTAATTACTCCTTTCATGATATATGTTAACAGAACTATGTGGTGATTTTATTCTGTTCTTTATTACTCCAATGCCAAAATCTGTGAACTGAGCTAAATAATTTAGTATTCTTACCCTTTAAACTAAGAGATGTGAAAGGATCAGTGCAGCCAGGGATTTCTTCAATTATTTAATTCACCCACCTGAAAATATGATACAGTCAAGCAACAGGGCCACCAATTGAACACTCATATAAATTATATCTCTTTATTTAAAGTGTTTTGCCACCAAGCAGTACTAAAAGCACTCTGGTTCTGATTAAAATGACAACTTTTATCCTGGCAATCTTCCTCCTCTCCTAACATACTTCAATTATTTATTGAAGGGTTTTTCTCATGAGGTAAAAAATATAATACTAAGGTTAACTGTATTTCTCCTGTCTTTCCCATATTCTCACCACTGATACTAAATAATGTAATTAGTGCAAGCATCATAAATTGTAAATATCAATGCTGAGTAGGGACTCAATCCAGCCCTAAAGCCAGAGACCACTGCAGCCCCAAAAACTGTCAAAACACAAGTGAACAGCTTCAGTATAAGGAGAATTTTTGGCTGGTGCACAACTGTCTATTTTCATTCTGTGATCTTCATATTCCTACTCCACTTTCCCTAACAGTGGCTGGCACTGTAGACGTGTCTTTATTGTGACTTAGTGGTTTTGTGGATGGTTTTGACAAGCACTGCTGGTTTAAGTACTTTTTACATGAGTTATAGCAATAAATAAAAGGCCTTAGGTAACCTTTCCCCCTCTCCAGAGCTTATTATACAGTGTTTTGATGCAGACAGAGTTAATACTTTTATTTTCATCATCCTTGTAACATGGTGCTGTTAGCATTTTAGGAAAGATTGGTTTATCTACTTGCAATATCTACAGACCTTATATCATAATGTCAGATCCCATGTACAGTCTCCAGAGGTAGCTGCAGTTAATTCACACACAGCCATCTGTTTGCCAGAGCTGAGCACACACCTGGAATTTGGCACCCTCTGTGTGGAGTCTGCAGATGGTTAGTTCCCCTGTGGAATCCTCAAGCCTCTGAAGGAGGGGTCAGCTCTCGTCCCACCTACTTCTGCCATTCGAGCCCCCTGAGGGACACAGAGGGCTGGTCCATTCATCTCTGTGCCTCTCCTGATGAAACTGTTTACCCTGAAAATTGCAACAGCCACAGACAGCAAAGATCAAAGAAAGGAGAGCGTGGCACAGTCTAGTGAAGAATGCATATGGCTAAAGGCTAGAGGGCAAGAGCTCCCTGCTACAAAAAATACTTCAAATCTTTTTTTTTCACCTGAAATGCAAAGGCATTCCTTGAACTAAGACCCAAACCCTGGACATTCTAGTAGCAATTTCCAGCCACTAAGCTACAAAAACCTTCTTGTTTATATTTGCTGTCATTTGGTCTCTTCTCTTTAAGAAATGGAAGGAGCATCTTTATCATTTAAAAGATAGAAGCTTTTTCTTGGCCTCTGGTGTTCTTTGATTATTTTTCTGTTAAGAACTTGCCACCTATCAGGCCCTTCTAATGCAAGTGCAAACAGCAATAGTCTCAGCTAGTGGAACTGTCCCAAGAGTGTTGAGAAATGTGTTTGCTCTGCACCTGTGGGAATCCAAGAAACTAGTTAGGAAAAAACAAAATTGAAAATGTTCAGTACTTTAGAGCTGTTCACATTTCATTGAGTTCTTTTTCTTTAGTTTCAAAACACTTTTAGATATTTTTATTGACTCTTTTTTCTCGTTTAACAGAAGCAGCAATGAGGAACCTCCAGCACATAACAATCAATTTATATTTTTTTAAAAAGAAGGCAATAGTGTGCAGCTCTGCAATGTGCCATTTCTATTTGTAATATGTTTCTGGCATGTAATAGGTTAATAATAGATTAATGTATTTCATACCTGTGAAGAAGTTAAACTTTTCAGTGTCCTTTTCCACAAATCTGTAATATCATACTGAATGATTGTGTATTTCAGTGTAGAAATTTGGCCTATGATAACATGAATAGAAACATAAAGATATCTGAGAAATCAACAAGCTTAGACTGTCCTTCTATAACATGCCAATATAGACAATCCACATAAAACTTTTACTAAAAATTACTAATCTGGCATTTTAAAAAGTAAATATTTGTATGTGTGCAAAGCGGAAAGTACCAAATGTCTGGCTACTTTACCAGAATAGCACTTTACATCTTTTAAGAAGCCATCAGGCTATTACCTATGTCTAATATATCAAGTTTTAATGCAGCTTTTATTCAAAATTTAGTAGAGATAATAGTAACATAAAAGCTACCCTCTGGATCTTATAATTAAAAGGACAAGAGCCTGAGAGTCATAAGAAGGGAACGTAAAGTTAATTACTTGCTTGTGTGCAGAATAAGAAGTCTATAATCCTAAGTAGTAGCCAATTTATAGGTTTGAATTCCTGAACACTAATGTATTAGGAGAATCATTTCTACTTCTGATAATTTCTTCATATAATTATGATTAGACTCTTAGCTGTAGTTTAATTTACTATGCCACTTCCCAACACGCCCCTTTCTCTATGGTTTTGTTTACCAGAGCAAAGATTTCAGGCACTAATATTGTCTGAAAGCTTACAGTAAATCTAAACAGTAAATATGTTTTACAGTCAATTGTAGCAGAAAATAAAAAGCAATAGTACTGTGAATTTCTTAGTAGATATAAAATCCAGTGGGGGTAAAATATATTCTGAAATATTATCTTTATTCTGCTTACTCTATGGGTAAAATTAAGGTTGAATTTAAAAATAAATATTTATGTTTTCTCCAGAAATAATTTTTGGCTAAAGTTTGGTTTCCATGGCAATTTTCCAAGTTTTCCAAGTTTTCTTTTCAGTGCTAACTGCTCTGGGACAAATTAAATCTGAGATATGTGTTTGTCCTTGATTGTTACGTGAGTAATACACTTTCAAAATCCTCATGTAAGTCTGAATGTCACCTTACATTTCCAGAAAATATAAAGATTAATTAAAAAGTACCATTATGTTGAAGTCCCACAGATCTTCTTGAATTCTGATTCAGTAAATATGCTATTTTCTCTTGTTTTTAATTTGACTCCCTTAATTCTTGTTTTTCTAAAATTCTATGTACTATCTTATTATGTCTATTCATGTAATAGTTAGATCTACTCAGCCACTTCCACTTTCATTTCCACTTATTTTGTATTTGTAATACAAATTAGATTGTTCTCTGTGCTTTCTAAAATAAAGTGTTGCCATGGCATGTAGTTTGAGATAAAATGCTGATACAATTACAGCTGTATAATATCTTGGATTAAAGTCAAATTAAATAAAATAATTTCCCAGAAGAGATATAATATCTTGGTGTATCTGTGTGCAATACTTAGTTATTAGGGCATAATTGCAGAGAGCATGATGTCTAACACAGAAAAAATTCACAAGATGGTGTGAAAATACAATTACTGGAATAACCTTTCCTTTCCCTGAAATAGACTAAGACAAAAAAAATATATTAGCATATGGAGGTTATACTTCTAGAAATCATTTAATAGTTTACTTTCACTCTCCTACAGATGTGTCCACAATTAATGTCATTACATAACAATTGATGTCACAGCCAGTAACAATGGTATTACCCAGAATTGGCATGTGCAGAAGTTCTTTTGGGCTAAGCATCCCTTTGCATGATGAAGATACTGGACCCTATAAGGAATCCCTCTTAAATTCAATAGATCTACTATCTCATAAGACTGCAAAGAGGTCTTGATCATTATTTGTATTTTGGTTAGAAAGTGATTATAATGGAATAACAAATAGCTAATACAATTTTAACTACTGATCAAAGAGTAAGAGTATCAGTAAGGAGACGCCATCCACTGTTCTATATGGCTTAATCACACAGAAAGTGAATATTTGCTCTTCTAATAATGGTACATATTTTTATGGGTTTACATTTGTAATAAATATTGATGTATTAAAGACTTACAGTTGTTTTCATAACTTTAATACAGACTGAAGAGAGAGGATTGGTTTTATTCTATCAGAAGAATCACTGTATTTGACAGACCTGTAAAAATGTATCCATTGGAGTCACATTAAAAGGTATTTTGATGTAGAATTTTAAAAATCATAAATGGAAGACCAGTTCTCACTGGATTTGTATAACATTTTGGAATAAAGATGGTGTAATGACACTTCCTGATATCAGAGAGGATATACTAGTTTTCAGATTAAAAGAAGGTATTTCATCAGAGAAGCATAAACACAATGCCACAATTCACTTTCTCTTATACTCACTGATAAATAATACCACTAAAAGGAAACTTCCTTTCTGAAGAGAAAGCATATATATGAAACCAATTAAAATTCACACAAATTTAGACAATTGCACTATGACATCAGAGTGGGTATAAAATTATCTTGGAATGATTTGCATTAGCATATTCTTGCAGCACTGTGCCACAAGGTCACTCATGCTCATTCTGTCTTCCAAAGGACAGGATGAACATATGGGTGAGGGTTACAGCCACGCAGCTGCCTTGCCAGCACCTGCCTCCAAATCAATCAGTAACTGTGTTAAATCAATACCTGTCCTAATCATCCTAACCATGGCAGCCCACCAGTTTATCACTCCAGAGTAACGCACCTGTGCTGTGATATTTTCCGTGGCCCTGTGCCTCTCTTCATTAGGTACAATTCCACTGTTGCTACTTACTGTTCATTGGTAAGTGCCTCTCCTTCATTTTTTTTTTTTGGCACTCAGTTTTGCAACTCAGCAGGGCTCATTTCTCAGCTGTAGCAATGGAAGGAGGTGTGAATCAGATAGCTAAGGATAATTTCAATCACTCAATGCCCTGCCGTCACAGGATCAAGGAGGAAACAGTATAGTAGATAAGGTATACTGTCTTGGAGCAGGTGATTTTGTGGTTCTGTAATGCAATGACATGTATTTGCTGTATATGTCCAATAATGTACTTTCTGGAAACACTACCACATGATCTTCTGGTTTCAATGATTCTAAAACTGGATTTGTGTTATTGTCTGGATTGATGGGTCTGGATCTCAATATGTATTTCTAAGAATATGTAGTCCACTTGTATTTGGGTGAATCCTTTTTAAAATCTTTTTTTATTCAGGTTAAGGTACAGAGTCAGAATACTCTCACAATTAATCTCTTTATATTCTTAAATCTTGAATGTTATGTCAACCAGCCTGATAGCCTCCCACAAAGAGATGAGTGGCTTCATCAACAAGGGGAGAATAGCAGAGAAAATGCTGCTCTCCACAGCCTGAAGAACTTCTGGAGAGCAGAAGGCTCAGGAGGTGGAGATCTTATCAGTGTGTATAAATACACGATGAAAGGGAAAGGAGAAATGAGAGACAGGCTCTTCTCAGTAACACCAATGATAGAAGAGACAATGGGCACAAACTGAAACCCGGGATATTCTCTGTGAACATAAGAAACCTTTTTACAGTGTGACAGTGGCACAACTTATCCAGAGACACTGTGGAGTCTCCCTTCTTGGAAAAGTTCAGAAACAGGCATGACATGGTTCTAAGCATCCTGTTCAAGGTGACCTTGATCTAAGCAGCGGCTCAGACTGAATGGTCTCCTAAGGCCCCTTCTAATCTCAGCACTTCTGCAAGTCTATGTCCACTCTTCTTTCTTGCTCACTCACATCTTCTGTTGGTTTGTACCAAGGTCCATCAAAAGCAGAATAATTTTAGGAGACTTTCAGTGTTCTCAGAATCAATTAAATTAAAACATTATTTACTAAACCAAATTCTCCATTTTATATGCTGAATGCATACACTGAATAAGAGCACGTGTACAACTGAGGGTATAAACTGCCCCAGGTACAGTACATTATTTATGATGGAGTTCAACAGCTTTTTGTATTTCTCCTTCATCATTTAAGCCAGAGTGCTACTACTGAAGGCAAATGAAAATATTTACAGTAGTAGAAGATCAGGAGAGGTATTTTTTTAGGCTCATGATAAAAAAATAATGCATAGTTTTATGCTTTGGGAATTCATCTCCCAGTCCTGCAAAATATAGTAGTGAGGCAGGTTATAATGGATCTAGTTTATCTGGTGCAAATACTGTAAGATACGATTTCCCCTTCAGCTAACAAGAATTTGCTAATTATTAGCATGGATGGTTAAGTGTTCTGAAAGAACAGTGAGAAGGAAATTGCAGTGAAAAAAAATCATATTAGAAACTTGCAGCAACACTTATTATTTCCATTAAATATGAATCATTTATTAAGAAAAGTGACTGTAAGTGATACACATGCATTCACAGATAACCCAGTGTGAGGCTTATGAAATTAATGGGAAATAGAGCAATCTTTGTAATGTCCTGTGTAATGGCTAGATGGCTTGTCCCTGCTAATATAGCATGAAGCACTTCGAAGGGTCATGGCCTTATCTCCTTGCCTCACTTCTGGTCACTGTACAGCAAACTTGGTACTGTGACTTGCGCTGAAGTACCCAGGATCTGTGTCTTTTCCTTGATTAGATATATTCTATAGAAAAAAGCACAGTCAGACCTGGTTAAGAATGAAGGAACTTAGAAGGAATAAAAATTAAATCAGTTGCCCTGGAAACAAGTAGAAACACTATTGAGTAAGGTCCGTATCACAGCAGACATTTGGGTCCCCTACCTTTTATTTAAAAAAACAGGTATAAGGAACTCAAATTAAAAAAAAAATGAAATTATTTATTCAAATTCTATTTTACTAATATTATTAAGGAAGATCATAGAATCACAGAATGGTTTGGGTTGGAAGGGACCTTTAAAGGTCATCTACTCCAACCCCACTGCAATGGGGTTGCAGGGACAGCTTCAACTTGATCAGGTTGCTCAGAGCCCTGTCCAACCCGTGAATATTTCCCAGGGATGGGGTATGTACATAGGGATGTACCATGGAAATAAAGATTTTTGAAAGGATACAGTGTCAGATTACTTTCTCTGCATCTAATAGAGGGTGCCCATACATCTGCAATATTGAAGTTGTGTTTAAAAGAATTTTGAATCTTTTAGATGAAATTATGAAGATGTTTTTCCTAGGTTTTCAAGCATCACAGTGAGGCTTCCTCCCCCAAAAGACAGGCAAACATCGTGGTATTTGACAATACTGTGGAGGGAAGCTTATTATATATTGAAACCACTGGGATATTTCCTTGCCTTTAATCTCCTGTTCTCTGTACAATTCCTGAGTAGACTAAGTAACAGACCTAAGGACCACCATATCTTCTCACAAAATATTTGTATTTTTTTATGAAAAAAACCATGAAGAATATAAAGTAAAGCATAAAGAAAGAAATAGCACGACAATCTGACTTGAGCTCATTCTAGTGTTTGTTAGAGAATTTCTATTTGTTTTGTTGAGTGTGTACATCCATAAGCGGGTGCGGGTGCCCAGGCCCCGGCAGCAGCGGGGGCTCCGTGAGGGGAGGCCAGGGCTGCCCCAGCTGGACACAGCCGGTTCCAGCCAGGCACAGCCGGTTCCAGCCGGACACAGCCGGTTCCAGCCAGGCACAGCCGGTTCCAGCCGGACACAGCCGGTTCCAGCCAGACACAGCCGATCCCAGCCGGGCACAGCTGGGCACAGCCAGACACAGCCGGTTCCAGCCGGACACCGCCGGTTCCAGCCGGATCCAACTACCCACCACGGGGTGCGGCTCAGCTCACGGCTGGGGCAGGGGTGCGTTGAAGATTATTTAACAAAGGGAAATAAGCACTGCAGAGGCAGTGAGGAGTGAGGAAAAAAAGTGAGAAATGTTCCCTGTGAGGTGGGGAAAAGAGGAGTAAGAGGGGAGCAGGTGATCCAGGCACCAGAGCAGAGATTCTCCTGCAGCATGCGGAGGGAACAGGGGGGGAACAGACACTTCAGCCCATGGAAGACCCCCCATTAGGGCGGGGGGATACTCCCTGAAGAACTGCAGCTCATGGAGACCCCACACCAGAGCAGACTTAACCTGAGTGACTGCAGCCCATAAAAAGGACCCGTGACAAAGCAGAAAAAAAAAGTGAGGAGTAAGGAGCAGCAGAGAGGAACCACTGTTTACTGACCATAGACCCGTGCTCCCCATTTCCCCTGTGCTTCTCAGGGAACAAGAGAGCAGTCAGGAGAGGGAGGAGAAAAAGTGTAGGTTTAATGTATGTTTCTCACTATCTGAATCTATTTTTGTTGGCAACAAGTGAAATTATTTTTCCTCAAGTCAAACATGGTTTGTCTAAAATGGTCACTGGTAAGTGATCTTGAATTTAGCTCAGCCCACAAGCTCTCTCATCCTACTTTTTGCCCTGTCCCACTGAGGATGGGAAGTGAGTGAGCAGCTGGATGAGAGTTTGGCTGCTGGCCAAGGCTAATTTGCTATTGTACATGAGTCTTTTTCATCTTAAAATTTAGCTGACAGATGAGCAATCCTCGAATCAAAAATATTCCCACAAAGATTTGTCTGTAAAATCCTCATCAGAATATGAATGTTTTCCCCTGTGACAACAAAAAGATAGATATTTTATGTCCAACTTAGATCCCTTTCTGCAATCTAATTTAGCTAAGATTTCATTAGAGCTTTCTCACAAGCCTTAGTTTAAGAAATAACAGGGTTGAACAGTAAAGCACAACAGGGCTATAGTGTCTAAAAAACATTTCTAGCTCAGGAATTTTGTTATTAGTAAAGCTTATCCTTGATTTAATTTGTAAATCCAGATATAAAGTCTGCCTTCATTCCTTCCCGTTCATTTATAATGTCCAGATTCTTAAAAAAACAGGACTTATTATGCTATATTTTATTAGTCTATATTATATCAGTCTATATTTTGTATCTGACTCTTTTCTTCTGAGTAGACTGTTTATATTGGTTTTCTTCTTACTGTTACACATCATTTCTTCAATTTATCAAAATTGCTACGTGCCTCCCAAGGTTCTTGAGATCTCTCCAAAATTGGCCTTGTCAGCAAATTTTATCAAGCACTTTCATCTTTAATTCACTAAACACAGAGTTTCTATGTAACAAAAATTATAAACTAGAGCTTAGAGCTGGGAATTTCTCTGTGACAATATGACGAAGAGGCTTCTATTTCCATTAAAACCAAACATTGACTTTTATATTTAATTATAGTCAAAATTTGAATAGATGTGTGACATAATTTGTTACAACTATAGACATAAATGGAAAAGTGGTAATGTGTGGTCAATTTTCCAGTTTTTATAAGAATTATACCAGCCAGATTAGTGGTCTTGTATATTCCTACATCTGGTTCTTCATTACTGTTTCAGGACTACATTGACTCCTCTAACAGACTGAATCATAAACCAGAATAAAAATAAACAAAAAAAATGTACTTTATTATAAAGTTAGATCATTCAGCAAATGCAAAAAGTCTTCCCATATCAGGAAGTTGGGCAACAAATTACCTTCCATGGCTTCCAATGCTTTGTCGTTCATGATCTGAATCTTGAAATGATTATGAAGTGGAAAAAAAAGGTGGGGACAGAATAAACTTACAAAACCCAGTAATGAATACATGGGCATGTTTGTTGCTTAGGGAATCTACCCAATCTGAGAAGTCCCAATTTATGGTTAAATGCAACTTCCTTCAGCATAAGGCCTGGTGCACGCAGACGACATACCCCATTCTCCCTCCCCTCTTACCAGCTGTTCCTTCCTACCCTGCACTGTCACACAACAAAATCACACAGCTGTTTGTGAGGCTTCCTGTTCTATCATTTAAAAACCTGGCACCAATGAAAAATAACCCTTTAAAGATGACTCATTGAAGAAACAATTGCTTCAAGCATTATTTTCTGTTTTTCACTCAATCTACTCACATCTTAACATTTCGGATTTGTAGAATGATGGCCTCAAGTCCATCAAAATGTCCAAAGGAAAGCTGTTCCAACTGAAGAAATTATATTCATGTGTACAGCAGCTAAGGAAGACTTCTTCAGGGACAATAAAAACAGGTTTCAAATCTCAGCAATACATCTTGCCTCTGTGTGATCCACCACTTCAGAAATCCACAGATCCACTCACCAAAAACTGGTATGTTCAGTATTCAGCAAAATAAAATTTTTCCATTACATATACATCACATTTCTGTGTCTATTAATCTACAGGCAATTCAGCTTTATTAGAACAGATAATTCAAGGGCACATAAGTATGTATACATATATATATATATATGCATAGTGAAGAATACTGAGGAGAATAGGAAATAAGTCATGGTGTGGTTCCAGTTAGAAAAGATAAAGAAATTTGAGGAATACAGGAAAACTAGATAGGGAAATGAGAACAAAGAAGGCTGGTATCATCATCATCAGGATAAAGGAAATCCAAAGACCTTGGCAAAAACTGAGAGTAGAAATTGGCAGCAATGCACCTTACAAATTACTTCCAGAGACTTCTACTAAATATGCTGGGATGCAATTTTATATTTCTTAGACACGTATGACTATAACCACAGACATGATGTGACATATATTTAAAATAAAAAAATACTATGCTCCATTGCAGTTAAAGTGTAAGGCAATAATCTCAGGAAGTGGAGAGAGCATGAAGAGTCAGTCTTCTCATAGATGCTTTCAGTTACTGTGATATTGTAGCAGAGATTTTAATGGAATGCAAAACACACCTAAGTATGCAACTGTTTTTGTTTCAGAATCAAAATCAGCTATAATTTAATCTGTCTTTATTTCACTTATACTATGGCCTAGTTTTCCACACACATCCATATTTGTACTTCTAAATATATTTACCTGGGTTTTTTTTACTATATGCATAATTTAAACCACCACAAAAAGAACACAAGAAGAAATTAGTGTAAAGAAAAATGTACTCAGAGCTTTTCCAGTGAAATTCTGGTTCTGAACTGTGTCTTTAGTTGAATGATTTTTACTCTTTTTTTTATAATTTAGTAATCAATACTCCAATCAATAATATTAGGCATTCAGAATTTTAATGATGGAATCATTAAAGTTTTGTTTATTTCATACTGCCCAATTTTCATGGATGTTTTTAGGGGGAGAATTATTACCTGATATTCTCCTGATTGTGGGATATTTATTTCCATATCCTCTTTACCTCCCAATATGGCATTTTCTTCCTCTGTCTCTGATACTAACCCCATTCCCTGTTACATTTTGCCTATAACAGAACAACTTATTCTTTTGAAATCTACACTGGTTTTGGGTGGGGTAGAATTAATCTTCTTCCCAGTGGCTGGTATTGGGCTGTGTTTTGGGTTTGTGCTGAACACAAGGCTGATAACACAGAGATGTTTTTGTTATTGCTGAGCAGGGCTTGCACAGAGCCAAGGCCTTTCCTGCTTTTTGTACTGCCACACTGGTGAGGAGGCTGGGGGTGCAAGGGAGGCTGGGAGGAGACACAGCCAGGACAGGTGACCCAGACTGACCAGAGGGATATTCCAGAGCATTATGCTTTGTATATAAAGTGGAGGGGAGAAGGGAGAAGGGAGAAGGGAGAAGGGAGAAGGGAGAAGGGAGAAGAGAGAAGGGTGGAGGGGGACATTTGTAGTGGTGATGGTTTTCTTCCCAAGTAACTGCTGTGTGTGACAGGGCCCTGCTCTCCTGAACCTGGCTGAACACCTACCTGCCCTTGGGAAGCAGTGAATTAATTCCTTGCTTTGCTTTGCTTTGCCTGTGTGTGTGGCTTTTGCATTACCTATTAAACTGCCTTTGCGCAGTCCATGAAATCTCTATCTTTTACCCTTCCAGTTCTTCCCCCAGTCTTGCTGGTAGGGAAGAAAGTAAGTGCCTGCCTGGGGCCTGGTTGCTGGCTGGGACTAAATCATGACAAAATCCCAAATAATCTGCTTAAAACACATCCATTGCTACAAATGAAATAAAATGACAGAATCTTCCTCTGTTGATAAAGCAAAGCTAGCAGTATAATTTTTGTTGTCCTGTTGGATGCAGGAAGATGGAAGTATAGTGATTTGCCTCTACTTTCATTCAGATAAAAGCAATCCTATTTTCTCTATGACAAATCTATATTATGAGTCACTTTCTGTAAGGTCACTGTAGGTGCATTACATCACAGGGAGAGGTACAACTCAGCATTGCATTTCTGTATTATATCACTGGAACAATTCTGCCAAGTTTTGTCAGCAGGAGGAAGGGTCAGGTTCAAAATCTGTGAGTTCTTTGTAAAATAACAAAACAAAACCAGATGAGTATTTTTTCAAGCACCTGGGAAAATGAAACCCTTCCTCTCAAGGCCAAAGGTAGTCAATACTTTCCATTTCTCAAGGAGTGTATCTTTTCGTGCATATAATAAAACAAACAAAAATAAACCCAAAGCAGTTACATTAAGGTGGAAGAGAGCACAAGCAGCCAGGAATTAGCAAAATGTAATGCATAAAGCGCATAGTCCAAAATTAATTTTGACAATGAAATTTTTCCTTTACTTCTTTTTGTGCTGACACAAGTATCCCTTGAATAAATGCCTTGTTAGCACACTTATTTATTGGTTTTATTCTCTTGGACTTGGATTTATTTCTTTTCATTAGTGAATAGTCAGACTCAGGAATTCACTTGCATGGGTCCATTTCGAGCCCCTCAATGGAAACACTCAGTGGCTTCTTTGGACATACACACCTCTTCTGCTCTCATTAGCAGAGCTTTAGTACTAAAGTACCTAATTTATGATCAGCCCAGAGCCATCTTGTTCATGGTCTGCTCAGACAATGGAGAGAGGATCTTTCTAAACCCACTCCACAAGTGTAGCACACCCATTAAATGACCTCTTGACCACATCTTCAAGCAATAACCTGGTGAACCATGAGCATCTACTTTCAGATTTGTAAATGCTGTGCAGACAATCACTTGTATTTTTTTTCCAAGTGAGCTGTTGAGGATAACAATCTGTAACAACCTGCAGCAAAGAAGTGCCCTTTTATTTTTCATGCCAAAACTATGCTGATTTTAGCTCTTAGTGCTTATTTTGAGAACTGGATTAGATTCTCATTCAGCTCTTGATGCAATGTAGAGCTTCAGTAGAATGTCTTCCCCATGCTTTTTCCTCTTGATTCAGCTGTAAATTGCAGAGTACTCATTTGGTTTGGACCCATGAAAACAAATGGAGAAAAATGGTCCTTAGACACCAATTATTTGTTCTTTCTCATTTCTTTCAGCTGTGTCTAGAAGCTAGAAGATGGCAAACCTGGTTTCTTTGTTTAGTGTGGAAGAATGACTAGGGAAAGCTGAATGTTATCAGCCTTTAAGCCCTTTAGATTGGAAATGCAGAATCAGTTCTGAGCTTTAGTGTTTCTACTTGTTGGTTCATATTCCAGTTGAGGATCTGGACCATAGTGTAAATTAACCAAATGTGATCATCTAATAGGCATAGCAAAACAATAAAAACCTGAAATCTCATTATTTCAAGTTTCCACTGATCCATGACCCATATAACTTCTGATAGTAGAAATGCATTTGACAGCTTTCTATCAAAGAAGGTAGTTTGTCCAAGGTAAAAACAAAGCTACAGTTGGTTTCAGTGGTGAAGACCAATCTGAAGATGTTTAAATCTTAGAAGTGAAGTTCTGTTTCTGTTTGACCTCCTAGATGACCTAAGTTTATAGATGATTTGAAACAGATGATGCAGAAAGAAAAACAATGATACCACCAACAGTTAAAGATTGGGAATGAATTGAGGTTTTTGTCCATATGTTCTTCAGGAGGTAAAGGCAAGGTTCTTGGACTCACTAACCAGCAAATCTGTTCTTCTTGGTGGACAGTTTAATTCTTCATTCATTACTTGCCTTCATTTGGAGGCTCCTTTTTTCTCGTGTGATAATTCTTTTTCTGTGTAAATAAAATGAAATAGCATGAGGCAAAAGAAATAAAGGGAGTTTTAAGAAAATTATTTCCTTAAAAGTTCTCCATTTACACCTGTTGCCATTTTGTAACACTCTTATTCATGCCTATATTCCCCATGATACTTCATGAACTTGTAAATAGAAACGAGAAATAAGTCAAATCTGGAGAAAGATTTCACTCCTGAAAAATAACAGGTCTCTTCCTGAAAGTAAGAGCAAGAAAAACAAGACTAAAAAATGAAAAATTATGCATGATTTTTCACTAAAATATGTTAACAAAATACTGATTTAAAATCAGAAAAGACAGGAGATGTTCATAGTTTCAGTAAGTTTCAAAAAGTCAAAGAAAAGACATTTTGCTTGAAAACTGTCCAAACTAGAATAAGACAGGTTCAGGCCAGTATGGCTGCATCTCTCAGTACTCAGTAGAGGGCATAACAGGCAAATCATATGTTTGAAGAAATTATTTCTGATTTATTAGAAACATAGCTCTGCATCCATTCTGGCTGAAAACTTCCAATACAGAAGGACAAGGTCCATCAAGACAAGATCTTTGATAAGGATTCTGTTTGTTAGATGATCAAAAGTTGAATATACTGTTTTGAATTAATAAAAGGGATATTTCTGCTATCAGCAAACAGTATCTTCATTGCTGATAATCACAAAAAGCCTTCCCTCTATGCTGCTGCTCTTTTTCTGCAGAGTACTACTGTGACACATTTCCTACAATTTTTTTCCTGATCTATTTCCCTCTTTCCTAAATAAGCATGAAAAGCCAGCAGAAAGATTAAAGAGGAGACGTGGTCTAGGAAGCATATTTAGCATTGTATCTCTTCTACCAGATCTATCCAGAACTCCTGAGTGACTCAGAATGTGATGAAACTGGAATTGTGGCATTTTTTCAGTGAAAATAAAGAGCTACATCAGTCTTTGGGAGCCATGGAGAAAGTACTCCTGGACACTTGAAGGAATTTAAATTTATTTGTAAGGCATCCCCTGTTCTTTTCTTAAATTGATTTGGCAGGAGGAAGGGTTGGGGGCTGGGACTCTTCCCCTTTTCTAGACTGAGATTGGCAGCCCAAAGATGGATGCAGTTAAAAATCCACTCTGATGGCATTTGTTTCAGACCCTTCACTGGTAGAACTTGAGAAACAACCTCAGTTCCAGTGAAAATTCACCACAGCTAACCCAAATTTAGGAGCACATTAGATTCCTTACATTTATACACTCAGCTAAAATGACTGTTATCAGGTGGCTGAGTTATCTAATCACCCAGGACTTTCACCTTCAATGATGAAAAGAAATAGATGTCTCCAGTAATTCAGTCTTATCTAAGAACACCGATCAGAGAGAACAGCCTTCTGAAAATACCTGTCATTTTCTCTTTTCATTGAACAGCAAAGTTCCTCAGTTAGGCAGTTATGAGCAGTTATGAGAGGTAAATCTGGGTCTATTAGTCCCAGAGGCACTACAGCCTTTAAAAGTGCTAAGGGTCTGATTTAAATTTCTGCTAAAGGAATACCAGGGGTTTGCTCTTTTGCTTGTACAGAATTGTTTTTTTCATGGTCTTCTTTCTGGTTAATAAAATCATAATTTAAAATTCTATTAACTCTTTACATTTGCTAAGTTTATGCTTTATACTGGATACTTACCACATGTGTTACTACTTTGAAATCCAATACTATGAAAAAATGATGGTAACACAAGATAGGATCTTCATTTTGTGGGACAAAGTGCTGAATAACACAGTTATTTGATAGTTAGATCTAACATGTTCACATCAAATTGTGTTTGACTCCTTTTTGAAAGTTGACCACTAGTGAAATAAAGTAGCTGATTGAAAAAAAAAATTGATAATTTAAATTCAGTTGTCCAGGTTTTTCCTTATAATCTCAAAACTCAGTCCAAAGGGTTGTCTACAAATGGAAGAAGAAAAACTTAGCATCTGAGAGAAAGTCTAATGAAACCAATGACTGTTAGATTAGATTTTTCACACTAATCTGATCAATCCTGATTTACAACATCCATTTTTAAGAACCCTAACAGGTTCTGGGAGATGATAATCAACTGAGCAAGCAGTGAGAATACATTTAGGTTTTCCCAATTCACAGCATTGTTGTTGATAAAGAGCTTCACCAAATAACTTGGTTTTCTCCACATGGAAGCAAGTGACATATTTCTGGTTCTTCAATCAGGCTTCATCAAATAATTAATTTTTAAAACAAGGATTTTTTCATTCATACATTCTGCAGCCTACTACAAATAATAAACAATAAAAATATTTACAGTTCTCAAAGAACTTTGTGGATGATGTGTTTCTTTAGGCACTTTTACAATTTAAACTCTGGATTGAAAAAAAAGACATTACTGAAATAATACTGTCATTTTATTTGATACTCTTCAAAAAAATCACAGAAATGTTAAGTTTGGATGGCATCTCTGAAGATAGCCTACTCCAGCTTCCAACTTCGAGCTCAGAGTAGGGTCACCTGAACAGGGTGCCCAGGACTGACTAATCTGGTCCCTGTGATGGAAGTGTCTGCATGAGTGGCTGAGGAAGAGCAACTCATGTCATTTACCTGGACCTCTGTAAGGGCTTTGGCATGGTCTCACACATTAGCCTTGTCTCTAATAGGAGAGATGGATGATATATTTGATGGATAAGGGACAAGCTGGATGGATGCACACAAAGAGCTGCAGTCAATGATTCAATGTCCAAATACAAAACAGTATCAAGTGGTGTATCTCCACATCAGGACCAGTACTGTTCAATATCTTTATTAATGATACAGACAGTGATCAATAAAATCTCTTCAGTAAGAAACTTGAGGATTAGCACTTGTTTTCCATTCTTTTTTCAGCAATATCTGGAGAATGAGATTGTCACAAAATTCTATTTGTGCTACAAATACTGCAAATCTATGTGCACCCGTGCACTTTCATTTACTTGCATAAACATAAAAGATTAATAAACTGGCTAACTTATGCTAATCTTGAATGGAACTGGTTTTCTGATCCTTACTGATCCTTTGCTTTCAGAACATATTACTGAGACTTGCTAACAAAGCACATGCTTCACTCACCTCATGTGCTAGCCTGCATAAAGATGAGTAATCTGCCATTGCCTAGTGTTAATGGAGACAACTGTATTACCTTATTGCTTGTTGTTATTGCCTTAGATTTGCACAGCTTCCAAAATATAGTCTAATCACTTAATATCAAAGGGATGATTTGTGATTCATCTTACCTTTTTTTTCTATTTAAAGTGATAGAAAATTGGAAAATAATCTGTGCTCAGGCTCAAGTTGGTAAAAAAACATGGTTGTCCACATACTACCATTAAAATACATATATGAGAAGTTTACCCAGGTCCATTCACATGTGCTAAGAAATTTCTGCTTAGTGCTTTCTCTCAGTAAATCTGCTGAGTAAATAAAACCTTCATAGATTTTGTGGTCTCCTCTCATTTGTCCTGTATTGTGGCTTTGTAAGTAAAATCCTCGGACCGTGTAATCTCTATCTATAATGTCCAAAAATATCTTTGCCTTAAAAACAAATATCCAATTTTTTTTTCAACAGTAAGATCTTGTATGATTGACCCTCTGAATTTTGTAGACATCATGAGGTAAATAAAGAATTACATCTACAGTGCAATGCATCTTTATGGCATTTTTCAAAGTATGCTCAAAAACCCTGTCTGCTCAGTCATGAAAAACATCCAGTTGAGTAGTGAACAAAACAGCAAACAATTTTAAGCTGAATTTCCAGAATGTTCCCCACAAATCCTTTCTAATGAAGTTTTTCTGTCAGATGAGCAATGTCACTTGCTACAACAAAGCCAGGCAGATTCATGAGGCCATAGAAGGCACATGGCCTCTTCCAGCTGCAACAAGGCTGAAATGCATGGCCACAAAAAAAGCTAAGAATTTCTAATACTCAGGCTCTGAAGAGGTTTAATTTTGTCCTAGATTTTGTCAAGACTTGATATAAAAATAAAAGCAGGTGACAGAATCAGAGTAAATCTAAAGCAGAAAAGATTTTTTCTGCTCGCAAGCAAGCAATCAAGGAGTCAGCTTAGCAGAATGATCCTATATCAAGTTAGAATGACCTGCTGGAGGAACCAGAGTCTAACATGCACCTAAAATTCTGGCTTTTTCAGCTTTGAACAAGAATTGCTTTTCATTTACAAGAAAATGGAGGAGACAGGACACCACCACTTTAATTTGCCACAATAGCAAGTGTGGCAATTTTAATTCCCAGAGAAAGAAATACTAAAAGTATATAATGAAGAAATATTAAAGGTATATAATTTTATTTTGGATTCCTAACTCTTGTCATTGGTGATAAATCTTTGATCACCAGCAAGTCCCACAAAGAAAAAGACATGTTTGCTACCAGGATCAGCAATGGTCTTGTTATATTTAAGTCATCGTGGAATTTCAGGATGTTGATAGTCCAAGACTGAGAAGGCCACTGAGATCTCTGAAATCTAGTAAATCTGTGGCTACCAGGTTTACCTAAATTTTCATGTTTTCTTTATCTGAACTTTTTTCTTGTACCTAATTCACTCATGCCTTATGTCATAATTCAAATTTTACTGACTTCAGGCTTTAACATTTAGATTCTGTTATGACCTTGCTTACTAAATTTGCAAAGCTTTAAACTAGCAATTTGCTGTTCCTTATGTAGCTACTCATGGAAAAAAGTCAAGTCTCTCTTTTGCCTCTTCTATGGGCAACTTATCTCAGCATACAGCAGAAACATCTGAGCAGACTTTACATTAGTTTGAACTCATTCTTACACACTCTGCTGTGGAATCATGACCTGATTTTGCTCAACAAACTTCTGTTTCTAGAGTATAGATGTGCATTGTCAATGATTTTTTCAATCTCTTGTTGATAGCACAGTATCAAACATAGTAAGATTTTAGAAGAAACAAACATTTTACTTTCTATTCTAGAATTATGAAATCTATGACTCTAAACCCAAACAATTTCGGTACAAATACCTTTTACTTTCAGTGTTTTCTTTTTTGGTCTTTTATATTTATTTTTCTTTTTTTATTCCTTTTATTTTTCTTTTGTGTGTGTGAGGAGGAGGTGTTTCATTTACAAGACCTTTTCTCCTTTCTCAGAATTCCCCCCATCCCCCAAAGTTTTCAGTCTATGATTGATTCAACAGCTATTGAAATCAGTTGGAAAATTAAGTTCATCTTTGGTGGGTTTCAGACCAAAAATAAAAGCCAACATAAATTTACACTATGATGCTAAGTTACAGTGTTAGTTTTGAGTACAAAGAAGATTCATTCCACCTAAAATCTGTGTTCAAAAAGTTAAATGTTTAGGTCCAACTCAGTTACTCCATTTATATATAATGGTGTATAAGAAGTATCTTCACCAAATGACTCAAAGGATCATAAAATAGGTGTCTAAGATGAGTTAGTTACCTGAATCACCCTCTCCAAGTATATTTTTCTCTTCACTGACTATAGAAAGGATTATTATGCTAGATTTAGAAGAACAGCTTTTAGGTATTTCAGGAATGATTCAGGTGCCTATATGCTTAAGATTATCTGAGCTATCCTCATGAAGCCACCAGAGACAAGACAGAAGTGGAGGCCCACATCCATCTGCAGCACTCTGAGCACTCAAAGGTGAGTCTCCTGTGGTTTTGGGAGGGTAATTTGACCAGAGCCATGAAGGCCACGAGCATACTGGATGTATTTGGATGCAGGTTTGTGTGCCAAACCAGGCACTGAGCATAGCAGTGCACAGGCTTGCAAGTTAAAGCAACTTAATAGGAGATAAAAGCGAGGGCAGGTTTCCTCAAGGTTAGTGCTCCACAAACACGGTTGTCCTCTATCTGAGTGGCAATATTGCACAATGCTGTGCTCTGCAGTTCTACCAATCACTAAGACTATACACTACATATTAGTTCAAATTGAGGCATATAAAATCAAGCAGAACCTCAAAAGCTCTGCTTTATCTAGCTAATTTCTTGAGAAACCTACATTTCTTTTAATCTACCTTTCTTGAATTAAATCACCAGAACAGTGAAACAAGGACAAAAGAAATTCTCTCATAGTTCAAATAAATTGTCTGATCACTGGAATAATTTTCACTTTTTCTCCTTCTTTTCTGCTCAATAAATAGTAATTAAATAATGCAAAGTAGAAGAGTTTTGCATTTCCTTCTGACAACAAGAAGAATGACCTTAAATGGGCACGTTTTGGTCTCTTTCCACTCAGGGAGGACCAGTTCTAGTTTAGGCACTTAAATCAGGGACCTGATAAACAAAAATCAGCTCTAACTCAAGATTATTGCTTGAAGCTGTGCTAAGGCACATGGAGGACAGGAGGTGATTCAAGATAGCCAGCACAGCTTCACCAAGGGCATGGCCTGACCAACCCAGTGGCCTTTTTTCAGTGGAGTGACTACATAACTGGACAAAGAAAGAGCTACTGATATCATTTATCTGAACTTTTGTAAAGACTTTGACAAAACGTCCTTCTCTCTAAATTAGAGAGATGGATTTGATGGATTCACTGTTAGATGAATAAGAAAGTGGTTGGCAAGTGACATCCAGAGGATAGTGGTAAAAGGCTCAGAATCCAAGGGCACATCAGGGAAAAGTGGTGTCCTCAGAGGTCCACACTGGAACCAGTATTATTTAATATCTTCATTAATGACAAAGGTGAAGGTATCAAATCCACCCTAAGCAAATTTGCAGATGACATCAATCTGTGGTGCAGAGACACACCTGAAGGACAGGATGCCATCCAGAGGGACTTGGACAAGCTTGAGAAGTGGCCCATGGGAATCTCATGAGGTTTAACAACACCAAGTGCTGGTGCTGCACCTGGGTCAGTGCTACCCCGGGTATCAGCACAGGCTGGGGATGAACAGATCCAGAGCAGCCCTGCTGAGAGGGATTTGGGGGTGTGCAGGGGGTGAGAGGCTGGGCATGACCCAGCCATGTGCCCTTGCAGCCTGGAGAGCCAAACGTGCCCTGGGCTGCACCCAAAGCAGTGTGGGCAGCAGGTGAGGGCAGGGATTCTGCCCCTCTGATCTGTCCTGGTGAGACCCCACCTGCAGTGCTGCATCAGCTCTGGGGTCCCCAGCACAGGACTTTGAGTGTGGTGAGACACTGGAACAGGTTGCCCAGAGAAGCTGTGGATGCCCCATCCCTGGAGGTGTTCAAGGCCAGGTTGGATGGAGCTCTGAATAATCTGATCTAGTGGAAGGTGTCCCTGCTCAAGGCAGAGGGATTCAAGTGACTATTATTCAAGAGAATCAACCAAAATTAGAAGAGTTACTCAGGTCACCATAAAATAGGTATCTGGTGATATAATATGGAGCTGAATTTTGAACACTATCACTAAATATCAACAGTTGAACCACCACCATGAGGTGATTATTTGTCCATTCTTACTGCAGAGAGATATCCTAGACCAAGAGATTAGCTCAGAAGCCTAAGTCTTACATGGCTGGAATTAGACAAGATCAATCTCACTGGTTTGATTGCAAGCTTTTTTTCTTTGTCTCACTCTCATATTCATCCTCTGGCCATTATTTCTGGAAATTTCTCTGCTGCGCTGTGAGTAAGCTGCTAACATTGTTAGCAGTAGTTGAAAAAAAATGGGGACATATTCTGATTGTTTTAATTTATTTTCTCATGTTTCTGTAGACCATTTTCAAAAGGAAAGAGGTAAACAGGTCTTGGCTTCTCAATGAAAAAATAATCTGATAATGTGCTGTTTTCCTAACATGTATTTTTGGTTGTTCAGGACAGTCAGACTAGGGAAAAAAAATCTTTGAAAGCAAAATGACTTGTAATGATGAATCACAGCTGAGAAAGGGGAATATACCAAATCATCTTCTTGGCTGTATTGATTTCAGTGTACAGACAGCTCAATCTCTGATGTAATGGGAAGCACTGTCCATGGCACTTCCCTAAGGACTAAGAGGCTTTATGCTATTACATGAATGTCTCCTAAATGAAGATGAGGATTAATTTTCAGAACTCTGAAACAAAAACTATAAGTAAATTTTGCTCTCTCACACTCAGTTGGATCTGTTACATAGTAACTCCCACTACTTTATTCTCCAAATTGCAGTAAATTGACCCTGAGTTTTTGAGAGTTGGCCTTATTTCATGCAACTCACAGATAAACTATTTTATTTTGTATTTTTTTCTAAATTAAAAGAGCAAATTATACAAATTAAACCCCCCCCCCAAAGTGTTCTGTTGAAATATGCACCTAGACATGCTGAATTGGGAAAAACATGAACTCTTGATCCTTTTCTCAAAATCTGTCACAGAGACCTGACATCAACAAATTTTGTTTTCAAGTGATACAGGGTTTAGGATTGTGTCTTTACTGTTGGAAATTCATTGATTAAATTAAATACAGTGCAATTTGAGATCTAGTCAAATCAAGCACAAAACTTTTCCACGAAGAAATTCTAAGAGTCCACTATTTCCTTAATGATGTTAGAGTTCAAATATATACCTACCATGTATAGCACCTTCATGCTGAAATTCACTATCTCCATTTCCTGTCTTTGTCTTTCTTCTTATTAGTATATAGTTCAGGGAGTGGAATATAATAATAAGATCTGTGGAGAGCACTGAATCTACAAATGAAGTGTTTCAAGTAGCAGGATCCTTATTGGCTCAGCACTACTGAACTCTGACTTAGATACCCATACAAATGCAGGCTGTTAAATTACAGGTTCATGTTTGATATTGTTAATGGAAATATATTTGTATGTATGCACAAATAAAGACCAATGGCACACAGAACAAAAGCCATATGCTCCTTAGATTAAACCTTTATCTGAGTTAAAATCATTGTGTTATTCTGAAACTTGGATCATTTTCCCTTTTACTGAAATATGGAATTTTTTCTCTCTGTTGAATGTTTTTGGTAGGTCTCTTTTTAGAGAGACTGACAAAGCAGACTCACATAGAGTAGATTAAAAACAAAGAGCAGTTTTCACTTTAATAGACACAGATATTTTTTAAATGATGTACCAACAAAACTGTATTACTCTGAGTCTTTCATTAATAGCGTGTGAGTTGTCTTTCAGTATTACAGTAAGTACAGCTGAAATTCATTTAACATGCAACAACAGCCTGATGCTTCTACCACTCCACAGGAACCATGGTACAGATTCAGAATTGCATACAGTTTCATATAATTATGTTACTGAATCATTCTTTTAAGACAGAAGTTTAATCTTCATAGCCATCTTTGTGTTTAAACAGGCTGGCAAATTAAAATGAATGCTCTTTGGAGAACAGCTGAAAATACACAGGAAATCCCAGATGAGTTTCTGATCATGCATGAGATACTGCATGACTGACAGGCTTGTTCTTCCTTCATGTATGATGCATATAAAAGATCATGTTGGGTGACTTCAAACAGTTGAAAGATAAAAGTCGTTCAGAAGTTAGGAGACACAGATCTGTAGGAGTTTCTGTATTTATGGCACTATAATAAGACTACAATTAGCCATGCTTGGTATGGGCATGGAATTTACATTCTGATTAAAAATCTATCATATTAAAAACATACAAATAAGAAAATGTATCTTAGTAAAGTTATGGTCAACACCTGACCATAAGGTTGCCTTTTAAACCTTAAATTGTGCCCACAACTGTCACTTTGCATAGATGTCACACAAGATGGAGATATAGTGACATTTCTGTCTGAGTATTGTATAAAAATTATCTAACAAAATTCATCTTGAAATCTGGCATGAAAGACCACAGATATTTACAGCAGCATTAGACCTTTTCTCCCCACATTGAGTGTGTTATGCACTTGTACTCAAAGACAGTCAAACGTGCAAGGAGGTTGCCTCTTACATAAATTTTCTTAGAAAATTTAAGATAGCTACAAAAAAGGAAGGGATTCTGTAGTGATTTTACATTAGTTTCACCTTCACTTCAATGCCACAGGAATCTACTATTACTAATTAGACTGATTATTCTATTAGGAACTTTGTCTTCTGCACCATCACAAAGACTCAGACTGAGCAAGTGAACTTTGGGAGAAAAGACCTTGCTAAGTATCTTTATCCTGCTACAATTAAAAACACTACTACAATATTTTGGCCTTGCCTATTCCCTTACTTGGGTTCTTACACATTTTAACTATCTTATTTGTAACTCAGATCCCTTGATTTTTGTAACTCAGAAACCTCGATTTCCAGTCCTTGCAGTAAAAGGCAGGTAATAATGATATTGATTTCCCAAAAATGCTGTTAAATATTCAACTTTTCCATCTCAGAAAACCTCCAGTTTATGAAGGAAGAAACCAGTGTTTTAAATTTTCCAAGAAAAAACTTCCACATGGGCTGTGTTGAACTTTTAATTGTCTGCAATTTATTTCATGATATTAATGATGAACTTGAAATACTTCAGCTTCCAAAACTAACTTGACCTGACCATAGGACTTTGTGAGAGAATGAGCTAAGACTGTGGGAGAGAAAGGGGGAAAGGACAAGTGTGGAAAGGTGGCTAGGGGTTAGTTAGAGAACACTGAGAGTTATATTTGCATCCTAGCAGAAGTTATAATGGTGCAGGAATTTTAGGGTAAAATGCAGTTGCTGCTCCCTGGCTGAGTGCAGTTGGCATGCTCAAAACCTATTCTACACTGATTCCCCCCACACACACACCTGCTAAGGGGATGGAACAGAGGGTGGAGCAGAGTGGAGATACCATGGCCAGGCTCTGTTGAAATCTTGAAGGGAGAGGAAGCTGCTGGTGCTTTGCAGCTGATAAACCACATAACACCTGTCAGCCAGGGCAGATGGGGCAGGAGGTGTCCTGCTGCTGAGCCAACAACTGTGGTGAAATCTCTCTCCTCAGGTGAACTTGGTTCATTGTAGCCTAACTGTAATATCAACACACACCTCCATCCCAAAGTTACTCATCTCCATGGTACAACCACCCCTCACTGGGCATGAGCTCTAAATTCTTTTTGACTGTAGCTTTAAAAGCAAAGTGAGAAAATGTTAAACCATTCAATAACAAAGACATGTATGACTAGAGTCACTCAAGCTCCACCTAAATAGAGAAATAGTGTAAAATCAAATTGAGAATGGGGGAATGTTAGGGAAGACATTGTAACTGCTCGGAACAATCAATGGGCTGAACCTGTCTTCACTCCTGCAGGGACACCTATTGTGTAAGAATCACACTCTGTGCACACTGAATATGTTATTGGGGATTAGAGCTTGTCCATGTATTGCTTTGAACACACATTTGCAGTCAGATACTATCACCAGCAATCCTCAAACTTTAAGCTGTCACAATATTATATTAATGAAGAGTGATATTCTATAAACTGTTGGTATGAAACCTTCACATACCCTGACAGTCCCCAGCAGTGGGGAACGTACTGGAGTAAAGAGGAACACCTGCTGAAGGGTGTCCCTTTTGCTGCTGGTGCATTTCCCTGAACAAGTCAGTCCTGCCCTCCCACCCATCAGCACCGCTCAGTGAAGGGTCCCCATAATGGGACACTGACAGACTGGTCGGGCACAAGGGTCTTGGCTTTCCTGGGGTGCTGACAGACAAATCAAACACTAAGGGTCTAGGAAACATCCCCTTTTTATGTGACAAACATGGCCAGGGATATCTTTTCAGAAATCCAGACTTAGATATGATGCCTTTGGGCTGGTAGAAGCTAAAGGAACTAATGAGATACGGCAGTAGCACACAGAATATCAGATAAAGATGAGAACACAGCAGGAACAGTATGAGTGGCCAGGGGAGGGGAGTGGTACAGATATGGAAAGAGTGCAAGACGTGGAAGAGGATGGGTGAGGCCAAGGCAGGCAGGTCCAGGTCAGCAGAGGATAGAGAAAAGCAGCTAAACCATGCTATTATGTTTTTGTCAGGGCACAATGTTTTTGTGCAGATATGAGAGCTGACTGAACAGGATATGGTGTGACCATCCCAGCATCAAATCCCATGATTTCTCCAGATGTCTTGGACTCACCAGAAAAGCTCAAAGTTTCTGCTTGTCTCAGGTGTCTTTCAAAAGGTATGTGAGCACCTCTGTGATTATCATTTATTTCCTGTTTGTGCATCCCCAGACTGCCTGCTGTCATAATAGCTACCAAGACCAATTCTACATATGGGTGAGTAATCCTGGATCCAGACATCCAGGCACTGTGTGCTGAGTCCACTTCAGGCACCTTCTTATTGCTGATAACAAGCTGCCTTATTGGGGTGCACACCTAACAGTCTGACCCTCTGTGTATCTTTCCCTGTACACACAGACATCAGGACTGTCATTCTCAAAAGAAATATTATCCATTAATAAGGAGTGAACAAAGGCCTTGCTTTTCAAATATCTTGCTGACTGAATACCATACCATGCATCACAAGCATTCTCTGGAATCTGGTGGCAATTTAGGTCGGGAAATATCTGTTCTAAATTGTGTCACTGCATTTGTCTGGCATTGGCCAACTCTCTTGACACTTGTAGGAATATGCCATCGGATCCTGGGCACTTGTGCATTTCCCATTTTTTGGAAAGCTGGAAGGAGACACAGCCTGGACAGCTGACCCCAACTGACCAAAGGGATGTCCCACACCACGTGGCATCATGCTCAGTATATAAAGCTGGGGGAACAAGGAGGAAGGGGGGTACATTTGGAGTGATGATGTTTCCCAAGTCACCATTATGCATGATGGAGCCTGGCTTTCCTGGGGATTGCTGAACACCCACTGGCTGATGGGAAGTAATGAATTAATTCTTCGTTTTGCTTAACCTGTGTGCGCAGCTTTTGCCTTCTCTATTAAACTGTCTTTGTCTCAACCTACAAGTTTTCTAGCTTCTACTCTTCCAATTCTCTCCCCATCCCACTGGTGCAGGACTGAGCAATCAGCTGTGTGGTGCCTAGTTGCCAGCTGGGGTTAAACCAAGATAATGCTACTGCAATTATGTATATTTTCCTTTGACCATTTGGAGGTAGAATTTCTAGTGACATCTTCCCACAAGGGCTATAAATATTATGTCTCAAGCCCCCTGAAGAAAACTGAGAAAGTAAACAATACTGTGTGGTTACTCAGTAATGAGTATTTCCGCATTTGAAAAAAAGCTTTCTTGTGTTTGAATGGGCAAAATAACTAATCTCTATATATAACTGTTGGAATATTTCCTAATTCTGTTTTGTAGTCTATGATAGAGAAGTCCAGCTGCTGTAAAATTTTATCTCTTGCCCCAGTCATGATGTTACCACCATCATCTGCTGTATTTACCATCTTATTCCTCTGCCCATTTTTTCCAGCAAATGCAGCAGGGTTCCCTTGCAGACAAACCTGGGGGAAAAGAAATTGGGGTCTCCTTCATACTTTCTCAACTTTAGTATTTTTAAACCTGATCCTGTCACAGGCTGCAGCATTTACAGGCCACAAAAACAAATGGCAGATTTTCCAAGATGAGGCAGAAACTAATAAACCCAACTCAGCAACTCTGCTGAAATCAGCTCCAACTGGGTAAAAGGTAATTCTGGCATGGGGAGATCTGAAACCCCTGACTCAGGGGCCACTGACACAAGAAACCCACTGACCCAAAAGAAGAGAAACACTGAACGTGGGGCCTAATTAGCATGAGAGGCGAGGGAATAATTAACCAACAGAAGACAGAATACTAATTAATAAGGGAAGTATGTAACTTGTAGCCAATGAACACTAATTCCTTTGTTTGCTAAAATGTATAAATAGTAAAACGTCTTTATAGTGGTGTACTTGATTTGAGGAATTCCAAAGCATCCAGACTTGTGCAATTCTGAAATAAATAATCAATGTCTCATATAGGTGTGAATTATTGGCTTGTTGCACACCAGGTTAACAAATACAATTTTTGCAGACAACACATGAACCAAGGTCTACAATCTGAATAAAAATTTGACCATGAAAACATATTGGAATGTTAAAAATGCCTCAAATGCTTACATAACTTGCTTGCAACTGGGGATTAGCAGTTACCTTTACTTGCCAGCAGATGCTGGCAGAACACTTTTTCCCTGGGGAGGTTTCTCTCCATTTGCAATTTTAAACAACTTTGGAATCCTCTTTTGATCCATTTATCAACAAAGGTCAAAAGCAAAGTTTTTGTTTAATGTTTCAAACCAGCGTCCTAGTAGGCAAAAGGGACATTATTACTGAGCAGTAGACATGTGTGCTCAGATACCCTCACTGGTTTTTTTCATACTATAATTTGTTGCTTTTGTCCAGTCAGTGGCACAACAGCTGGAAGAATGGGTAAGGTTGTTCCATCCACTCAGTCTTATGGCTGGTCAATCAGGATATTCTACTAGGAAATTGAACTAAGATGTTAAAAATGTTGGGAAGAACAGAAAGTTAATCAAATTCTGAAAGTGTGCGCATACCCCTCTAAATCCTTAAGTTGTAACCTTCAGCCTAGGAAGTCTTGTGCCACAGAAGTGGCAGAGTAAGTAACACATGGATGGATCTCTTCCTCTCCTCACTGAGTATCTTCCTGAAAGACAAACACTGGCATTGTGAGTTCTGTGTTGGACTCTGGACTGGGGATATATGCTAAATGTGTATTTTTTCCTATTGTGGGCTAAAGGCAGCCAGCCCTAGAGGATGGTTCAGTTGTGTCAAGAAAGGACAAGCAAGAAAATTACTGTGAAAGTGTTCTTCCTTATACCTTTTACCTGCCCACTACTTCCTCATTTAGAGGCATTGTGAATTTCAGATAAACATCAAAGTAAATTTACAGCTCTGGCATCTGCTAAATCATTTACATGTATACACTACAATGTCAGCTACATTGTGCTTGTGATGATTGATTCAGTGTTTATAACATCCCAGCTGACAGATAATACAGTTGAACAGCCTGGAAAGATATTGTGCCCTTAACAGTCTAGCTTCTGTGATAAAATAATACATTAGGTAAATGACATATTATGTTTTGCATTGATGTCTCAGCACAGTTTTACACTGGCAGTATTACCATTAGGTAAGCAGCCCTCACAGTATGTAATTATTTACACTCATGCAGTATCATTGAGGGTAGTACCTAGGAACAGATGTCAGACATTCTAGCCTTGCAACAAAAGCCTCCAGCAAATGATAAACATACAAAAGGAAATGTTCTTAAGAAGGCTGTCAGGTCCCTGCCTTTTTGGGGCCTATGAGCTACAACGGAGTGAATGGAAATCTTTCCATTAACTTCAGTGAGCTTTGGATTAGTACTTTTAATTTTAGTAGTCCTGATCAGACACTATACAAGTGTTAATGGGATGAACTCAACAACACCCTTAGAAGCTGCTAAGGCAGAAGATATTGTTTCATCCATCTGTTTCTGACAAGGGTGAAGTGCCACGATGGAGGAATGTCAGGAGATACCACACAGTGTCTCAATATGGGAAATGAAAATGCTCATTATACTCTTTAAAAATCCAAAGGGATTTAGATGGATGAGTTTCCATTGGTTCCCTAACAATTCTTCTTAAGGATAAATCCATAAGAGGAATTAGAATGGTGATAATGACTGAAGTTGATGTACATTTGCTGAAACTTCTTTCCTGTCAGGAGCATGCCTATAGGCTTTTAAGCATTTTAGTACCACTCCTGAAGTGGAACATCACAAATGAATACTTGGAAGTAAGTAAAGTGATCACAGATGATCATTTTGAATTCTAAAAATACCCCCATTTTCTCAAAATGCTAACTCATTGCTACAGCATATTCTGGAAAATAAAGATATAAAAATTAGTTCAAAAGTTTGGTGTATTTTTGGAAGAAATGTTCTTCTAATTGTATTAAAAATAAGGGTACGGATACTGAGCCTTGTGAAATTTCTATGAAAAATGTTCATGTCAGGACATACTAGAAATACCATTTCCTAAGCACCCACTCTTGGCCTCTATCACCAATTGGCTCAGATAAACTGAATGTCTTGATTTTCAGCAAACCCAAAACTGTCTGCTACTGGGTCAAACAGCACATCTTAAATGTTATGATTTTCAGGTAGGGAGACAGAAAAGAAGGAAGATAGTACAAAGGCATTTAAAGATATAAACAGAACAGTTGTGCATTAGGTGAAGGTGTCTCGCTCACATACATAGTTCATGTTACTCTTTTGCAACAGAAAACACCATGAAAACATATCAGAGAAACAGCTTACTGAGAGCAATAAAACTTGAATAGAAATAACATTATATTTAAGGTAAATAGTCCCATATGTCTGTACTTGTTAAGGTTTCGTCCATTAGGTTGTCATTTGCCAAGATCACGTCTTGAAATATATATATTGTTTATATCTTGAAAAAAGTACAAATTGCAGGAAAGCCTCAGTGGAAGAAGTTTCTCACTGTTCTCATGTTAAAACTTCCTGTGTAAAAATAGAAAAATGTCATGGTACCTCTTAATTTTGTGAGCCCTCAAAACATTTCCTAACATGAAAAGAGAGGACACTTCAGAAAACAAAAACCTTCAGACTATTGTAACATGAAGTATTGGCGATATCACGTTTATTTATTATTGATTTCATGTTTGTTTATCTGTACACTTCCAAACTGATTTTCTTCCAATATGTAGTATATTTTGTAGTATACAAATAAACTGTTGGAACAATCTCTGTCAAAACTGTGAGAAAGTGAAATCATACATTTCATTTTTGACCATGATTAAAAAAACTTTATTTTAACACATGAATGACTGGACAAAATTCTGATATAATTACACTGAATACCAAACTGAATTAATTCTGTAATTTTGTTGGCATATGATAGATTAACAGGAAAATGAATTTGGAAGTCTTAAACATACAAAAGTTGACATGCCCTATTGAAAGAATTAATAAAGTCACATGCAAAATTTAAGAGCACTGTTTGAGTTCCAACTAGTCCCTGGATTCCTTGACAACTAGAAAGAAAAGAAATTCCTACTAAATGGAAAACTACTGCTAACTTTGATGTAGCCAGAATCACACTGTATCTGCTGCACATGATTATGCAATTGTAGGTGTATTTCCTTGTTTATAAAATAGCCATACTTCTATTTTTTTCCTCCTGTGTCTTCTAATGTTTTACATTACAAAACCAGCTGCATCTTTTAGGTTACTTCTCACATTGTAAGACCATAAGGGAAATATTTTCTAAAGTAGTTAATATCAGCACTGAAATACATATTTTTCAAAGAAATTTAATTAGGAAACATAATATTTTTCTCTATAATATTTTATTGCCCATCTTAATATGCTTATGACCATAATTAAAAACATAAAAGCTTGATAATGATCTCAGCATTTCATTCAATCTTTTATCTCTTTTCTATTAATTTTTCCTTGTTTTGTGAATTAGCATCAGGGGTTTTGCCATCATTTTAAATGAAATAATTTTTAGAGCCATATAATTTGCTCTTGCTCTTCCAGTGAGCCTCAGAATAAACCATCCTTTATTTTATTGATACCAAGTCAGACATCTCTTTGGAATGCTCTCTTTACACACCTAATCAGAGTTTCTGGTGGTCATTTGTTTACTTATTTCACTCAGAATAGCAAGAGCAAAAGGATATCCTGGATATCAAATATACTGTAACATTGAAATGCTGCAACTTGTTGGTCATCTGTCCATGGATGATAGCTAAGTCAGCAAAATCATATAATAGGACTGTCCCTTCTCTATTCCACAGCTTTCTGTTCATCTACCTATGACAGACAGCAAAGCCTGACAAGATACCCTTCTTAATTCAAGACAGAAATTCTTCCTTAGGTATGACCTTTCTATTAAAAACTGGAAATAGCAGCCACACATCAATGCAACAGTAACATAAAAATGCTGTTTTGCTCATATAACACATATGGAACACTTATAGGAAGTTAAGTTTTGGAAATAAGTTATTCGTCCTATGTGGACTTCCCTGCTGTGACTACTATGTGGACAACTATATTTCCATGTGAATCTTGCAGGAAGACAAAGGATTGTGGCCTTTTGACTTTGGCCAGTAGGAAGACCCCTACCCAGCTGCTCACTCATTCTCCCTCTTCAACAGGATGAGGGGAGAAAATAAGGTGGAAACCTCATGGACCAAAGGAAGGACATTGAGATCATTCAACAATTAACAGCACAGGCAAAAGAGACTCAGTTTTATTAGTTTAATCAGTTTAATTAGTAGGCCTAATTAATTTAATTTAATTTAATTCAAAATATATTTAGTGGGATGGTGAGAAACAAAGACCTCACCGCACCCTCCCTTTTCCCAGGCCCAATTTTACTACTTCATTCCTGACTCCTTTATGTTCTCCCAACCCCAAATGACACAGGGGAATGGGAAATGGGCACAGTGATCAGTACGTATGAGCTCCTCTCTTGCTCCTTCCCTCTCCCATTTTTCCTCTCTGCCAATCTTTCAGGGTAAATATGCTCCAGCATGGTGTCCCCACTGGCTGCAGCTCCTTTAAGAAGTTTGCTTCTGGCATGGAGCAGCATATATCCATGGCTATAGCTTCCTCCAGAACACATCCACCTGCTCTCTGTGGTGTCCCCCATGGACAGACAGTATGGCCCCCTCCATGGGCTGCAGGGGAACCACCTGGGTCACCGCAGGCTCCTCCACGAGTTGTGGGGGAATCTCTGCTCCAGGGCCCAGAGCAGCTCCTCCACCTCCCTCGCTTCTCAGCTTGGTGTTCAAGAGGTTGTTTGTCTCACCTGCTTTTTCCTCACCACCTTTTGTGCAGGGTTTTTGCCCTTCCTTACACACGCTGTCCCTGCAGTGCCTCTGCCCTGCCTGTGGGCTCAGCCTTGCCTGTGGTGGGCAGTTGGATCTGGCTGGAACCGGCTGTGCCCGGCTGGAACCGGCTGTGTCCCTGTGTCTGGCTGGAACTGGCTGTGTCTGGCTGGGACCGGCTGTACCCGGCTGGAACCGGCTGTGTCCGGCTGGGGCAGCCCCGGCCTCCCCTCACAGAGCCCCCACTGCTGCCAGGGCCTCGGTGTGGGAACTCTGTAGAGCGTCTCTGGAGAACATGGAACCAGCAGCTCTGAGCGCAGACACCCCCTTCAGACTGGCAAAAGCCACTTCCTTGACTAGTAGAGCTTCTTTAAAGTAGGCCTTTGAGGGTTACATATCTTCTAGACACCTTAATGATTTTCTGTCACTATGGATACAGCCTGCCTACAACTCAGTGTGGATGCAGTGAGCCCAGAGAAGTGAGGGTCTCCAGTAAAAAACGAGGATGATTTTTTTGTAACTGCACTTCCCACTGTATGATGGGGCCTGGGACCCAGGAATGATGTCAGGAGGCTGCCGTGGCTTGTCCAGCCCTCAGACTATTCCCCTGATTGCTCCATTGGCATGACAGTAATGACATTGGCTGGTCAGTAATGACATCACCAGGGAAGACCCAGAGCGTACCAAGCATGACTACAAGGCTCTTGTGGCAATGGTCAAGGGCATGATGGCCCAGGGTTCTTTCTCTGAAATCTTCCTGGGGAGAGGGAAGAGCTCAAGGATGATTGGAAGGATCCCATGGGTAAACAACACTTGGTATCACCATCAGGAACTAAGCTTTCATGACTATTTTTGAGGATTGGAGGACTTCTAGGAAGATAGAGAGCCACCTGAGCAAGTGGGGCAAAATTGCCTTTGCAGCTGGCTGGCCAACCTACTGAGGAGAGCTTTCAGCTAGGAAAGATGGAGAAAGGAGGTGATGATCAACCATCAGATGAGGAAATCAGAGAGGGGTGACAAGCAAAGGATGCACAGGGATGTGGTCAGGATAGATATGGTAATCAAAACAAAATCATCATGGTAATCATGCTGGCAATCATTGAAACAGGGCTGAAAACACTATTTATGATGCCATAAATAAGGGAATTATGAGAGGGCTGCATTATGGGAGAAGATGTCACACTTCTGGGAAATCAGCACAACTATGGGCTGTACACTAATTCATGCAGCACAGGGAAAAAGCAGGAGGAATTAGAGGACTGTGTGCAGTCTCTAGGCCTCTACAACACCCATTAAAAGAAAGCACTCATCCTGATGAGTCAGATGTACTTTATAACTTTGTCTCATCCACAATACTATTGTTTTGAAGATATATTGATGAAGTGGTGCTAAACTGAACTGCTGCAACTTCTTAGACTCTGATCTAGCTTCTTTTGTTCTCTGATGTTTTGAATGACTTCTCTGTGACTACAGCTAAGGATGAGCTGTACGAGTGTTAAGTTGGGTGGAAAAAAGAGATAGTGGGAAAGAACAGATGTCCTTAAAGACAGCATCCTTTTAAAGTTAGGAGGACTATAACTGACATAATAGAAAAGGTTTAAGTGACAAGAATCTTTCTTCAGATTTAAATTAGAATCCTTAATCAAAATGACCTCATCCCATATAGACTATCAATATGTCTAAACGTACACAAAGTTCAGTTTTAAAGACAGAGATCACATCTATAAAAAAATAGGGTTTTTGCAGATTAGTCTAGATTTTGAGGCAGTTCTTTTTAAATGAAGTCTATTCTTTATCAGTGTACTGGATCTGAGAGAGCTGGAGCTCATTGTCACCACAGCAGCCCTCACAGTGCTGTGCTTTGTATTGGTATCTGGAAAGGTGTTGATTACACACCAGTGTTTTGGCTACTGCTGAGCAGTGCTGGCACGGAATCAGTACTGTCTCTCCAGGTGGGCAAGATCTGGGGAAGGGAAACAGCCAGGGCAGCAAACCCAAACTGCCCAAAGGGATATTCCATACCATATGATGACTACTCAGATGTAAAAGCATTCATTATTACAATGCCTGTCTTCCAAAGCAACTGCTAGTCATACTCAAGGCCTGCTTCCCAAGGAGTGGCTGATGGGAAGTAGAGAATAAAGCTTTTGCTTTCCTTTGCTTCTGTGCCCAGCCATTGCTTTTGAGTTTACTAAACTGGCTTTATCCATGAGGCTTTTCCATCTTATTGCTTGGCACCATGGATAAAATCCTAGATCCATCCTCTGACACCTCCTTTCAGATACTGACAGACATTGACAAGGTCCCCTCTCAGCTGTCTCTTCTCAAGTTTGAACAGGCCCAGTCGTTCTTTGTAAGAGAGATGCTCCAGTGCTTTAATCCTCTTTGCAGGCCTCTGCTGGACCTGCTCCAGGGGCTTCTTGGCCCTCCTGTACGGAGGAGCCCAGAACTGCATACCCAAATGCAGCCTTACTAAGGCTGGGGAGAAAAGCAGGATCACCTCCCTTGAGCTGCTAGAAAAACTAAGAGGAAAATGTTTTTATAAACATCTTTGTAGCTTAAATTGCCCCTGATGTGCTTATTTCCAGTCCAACAAAGAGCTAAGAGGGATTTAATGTCTTATTCTGGAGAAATACTAAGAATGCAATCTCTCTATCTTTTCCTGATTACTGCAGACATGTGCATACACATCCTTTGTGAAGTGTGGACTTTGTTCCTCAGTCTGAATGGGCCTCATAAGGACACACACACACACCTTAGAGTGACTCAGGCAGCTCTATAAGAGTTGATACCAGGTAGCTAGGACAATCTTCTGGAAACGAGGAGGGTTGTTTATCAAACTGGTAACTATCTAATATAAAATGTAGACAGTGAACAAGGAGCAGAATTACAATGGAGTTGCCTTCTCAGCAGAGATGCCTGGTCACTGAACTATGAAAGCACAGCCCATCCTCTTGTCTCTTTCTCACTCTCTTAATATTGAACCATTTCTAGAATGGAAAAACAGCTTCTGTAAGGATGCAAAACGCCTGGCCAACACCACCCAAAGCAGCCTTAAAATAATATTCTCATGGAGATGTAATCTGGACCACGTGATTTCCCTTGAATAGCACACGGCATACAATTCAGGTTCTCTGCTTTCTTGATGAAAGCTCTATGTGCCACTATGCACAGGGGAAGAAAGACTGGACTGAGCTTGGTTAAGCTTGGCATAAAATTGTGCTCATGTTAGCAAAGGCTTCTGTTTGTACAGAGCATCTTGCACAAGCTCAGCATTGACCTAAGCCACACAATGGAACACAAGTAAAAGTTTATTCTCAGAGTTGTCTAAATTCATCTAAATGTTTTAAACATGTACAAAATGGGAAAAGTGCAGGGAAAGGAAGACTGCATGTTAATTAAGCATTTAAGCTGTTACAAATTGTCTTCCTAAATGAAGAAATATATGAATGCATGAAAATATTTGAAAACAACCAAAATTTAAAAAAAAAGGTTTTGGCAACACGCTGCTGAATGTGAAATGGGGGGTAGATGTGAATTTAAACACAAAAAGATTGATAGGGTCAGTCTGGGAAGTCAAATTGTCTACATAGAGGTTGGGCAGTTGGTAGAGCTAACACAAGTATTTTACATGTAAGGACTAATTATGATAGCTGTTACTGCTAGTAGACAGCTCTGCACATTTAGACTCTGATGGTTTTAATTACTTCAACTCATCTGCATTAAAAAAAAAAGCAAGTATTTATTGAAACAACTGTGGAGGAAATATTAAAAATAAGCATTTTTATGCTTATATTTTCAAAAAAAGCTCTCAGGTGTCAAGAGATTTTGAAGGTTGCAGGGAATTTTTTATGAAGTTTTGAAAGGAAAAGAGCATTTTTATTGTATGAGGGATACATGTCTTACTAAATGCTCTCAAATCCAGAGTTTTTAGATAAGGGATAATTAAAGAGACCCCAATTATAACTAAATTTCATCATGCTCAGAGGCAAAAAGAAATAAAGAAAGACCCACTGCGCTTTAGGGGTCTAAGGTAAATATTAAAACAGAACTCAGATCTCCCCAAGATGAATTTTATTGGTTCTGCTTAAACATTCAGAAAGATATAATACCAATAGGATACCTAAAAAGAACTACAGAAGAAATAACCCTACTCTGGTTTCAAAGTCAGACAATCAAAAACTTTGAAATAGCTACATTAAGATTTCCTGTGCTCTCCTTTTCCTGAATTTCTTCAGTTGTAAGCAAAGCATGCAATGATACATGCAATTATTTTAAGTACAGAATTAACGGATATTTGTAGTAACATTTATTTGCTTATTGACACTGAAATTGTGAGTGGAATAGCAGTCTTGGAAGACTTTCTTTTCAGCATCTGTTAGTATGCTGGGTCTGAGTTCATATATTAAATGGGTCATTCTTAGAACTGTGTTCTGTTGTTTAGAGCATTTTTTTAGGGAAGGCAGGTGGAGAAACACTTAAACTGAAATAATTTTAAACAAAAAAAATGAGGAAGAAAATTAAATGTTAATAAAGTCTTGTCATATTTCTTAAGGTCTACAAGCAACTTTGTATTTAGTTCAACCCACCAGTAAGCTCTAGTTCTCAATTATTAAAAAAAAAAAAAAGAGTTTTTTGAATTGTCAGATAATAAATCCAAAATTGGTTTAGTTACACAGTCTAGGGTCATGAAGGAAGTATTTTAAAACTTGGTGTTTTATTATAGCACATAATGTATTTGTATATACTCTACCATAGTGAAGTGAAAGGTAGCACTTCATCTTGACATTTTATCTAGTAAGCATTTTAAAAAAAATCACACAGAAAAAAAATCACACCTACATCTTTATTTTGTCCAATAATTCTGAGATTAGTGTTATTTTCTTTTTAATAAGCAAGCAAAATAATGTAGTATTTTTAGTAAGCATCAATTCTGGATTCTGAAGTCTCTTGGGCATATTATGTTATTTAATAACTCACTCATGAATATAAAACAAAAGGAAACATCAGCAAAAAAATAAAAACTCTGATACAGAAAACATAACACAATTTTAATTAAGTTTGGCAACTGAATACTGTATTTTTATTCTAATGGTGAGCAGCAACCTTGTTTAAACAGTGAATTGGGCAGGCAAAGTCTATTATTTAATACACGTGGGAAGTTTTGACTTCAGACCATGGAATATTTTAAAACAATCCTATTACTAGGAAAAAGAGCTTTGTGTATTTTGTAATGAGGATATATACACATATATGATAAAGATGTATGTGTAAGATAACCCTGGCCTCATACATTTTTATTTAAATAGACTCCAACTGGGAGGGAAGCTCATGATGCACTTCAGAAGTAAATTTACCATAGGTCGCATATCAGGCAAGTCCTGTGGCTGAGAACAGAAATGAGGCTCAGTGCTGTGCTCCCTGCAGTAGCACTGGCAAACTCCTGACACTGATGCCAGGTTTGGTACCAGCAGAGATTTGTGCTAGCACCAAAAATGCTTAAAGCACATTTAAAATAAATTTTTCATAAGAGATGAAAAATCTTTACTATTACACATTTCCAGGTCCTATAGAGAAGAATCTGAAAAGCTAATTTATTTGCATTTCCAAGGCCTGTAAAGTTGATGCAACAGCGAAGGCCAACAATAATTCTAGCTAGTTCCTTATCTTTTTGAGATATTTGCCTAAATTTGGAGCTAGAGTTATAGTTGGACTGAAGATCTAGTTTTATTTTTGGATTCTGAACACAGATACCAGAGAACATGAGAAAATAGCATTAAATGAATTAGGGAACGGAATTCAGGCTCTTAGTAAGGCTAAGGCTGGATTAGAAATAGATTTAGTGTCTCAGAAGAGAAGGCTGAAGATCTAGGTTAATTTCTGGATTCTTCAGTGCCTAGAGAGCTAATCCAGGGGTATATAAACAGACAATGGCTACTGCTTACTTTGGAGGCAGATGTGAACTGCTAGTTTAAGAAAAGCTGTTAAGATCAGCCCAGGAGGGATGAAGGAGCATAGTGTTATTGGCAGCACTTGAAAAGCACAAAGGGCTGTGAAAGACTTGGTGCTAGAGCAGCAAACTGGTTCTGGTTAACTGTCTAGATGTTATTGGGTTCTGGGTATAGTTACCAAAAGGATAAAATTTAGCAATGAGAATATGAGCAGAATTCACCAGCATGTGAAGGGTTTACCAGCAATGCTATGTATGACAAGTATGAATTAAGCACATCTGAAGAAAGCCTTGATTTAATGTTGAGAACATGAAGAAGTGAACAAGATCTTTTTTTCAGGTTCCTGCAGCTCTGCACTCTAGAATGTGCAATATCAGAGGCTTGAAGTGGGTCACATACACAATATGGTACAGCGCACAACTGTAGAGTACAAATAAAATTTATATTTTGTGTGGCAGTTTAACTCTGAAAGCAGGAATTGAATTTTTCTGTTTGTTATGTGTGATTTACAGGCCTAGGATGATATGTTTAGCAGAGTCAAATAAGCCAGAATGAGATGGGCCTGGCCAACAAATCTATTGTTTGGTTTGTATTTCATTTCAGTTCAGAGATTCAGACCAAGACGTACTAAAAATGTGGGTTACATGTAATCCATAAGGCTCACAGAGTCAGGGACAGGAAGGGTTAAATTACTAAGACTATTTTTGGAAGAAGCAAAAAGGCAGAAAACAAGATCTGAAAACTGTAGAAACAAATTTCTTTTAGCTGACCTCCTGTCTTTAAAAATCCTAACTGCAATAAATAACCTCCTTTTACCAACAATCAATGTCCACATCAGTATTAGACAGGCTTTCCAAGGCCATCCCTCATCTTGGTGTAGAAGATCCTGAACTATATGGTTACCAGTTTAGCTCTAGAGCACTTGCTTTATAATAGCACCATGAAACAAGCAGAAATATCACTTTAAATAAGATATAAGATACACAACCTAAATATGCTTCAAACCTAAAGCAAACTCACTCACCCCTATTGCTAAACATTTGTTCCAGTATAAACATAGATTTTGGTATCATATCTTCTAGTTCCTGAGACATTCACCCTTACTTTAGCCTTAACCACAGTTTTCTTTAAACACCAGCTGTTTTAGTCTATACAGACTGGACCAATTACCTTTTTCCAGCTGCTGATGAACTGTTATATTCCCTGAAAATCATACAACCATCCTAAATTTATGTGAAGCACATTTGAACAAGAAATAAGACCATTTATCCAGGCCACTTGTGGGATCACCCTAATTCTGCAAGAATTAAACTCACAAAATTCCCAAAAATTTTCAGCACCTCTTGTACAGAACCTACATTTCACTTTCAGTTGTAGCCCTTGTCTCAGCTATGCTTTAAGGACCCCTAAACTCCTTTACAGAACCTGGTCCTGTGTGCACTGCTCAGTCTCACAATAAGCTTAATTTCTTTCTCTGATCCTCTCACCTATTTCTATTCCTAAACCCTATTAGAACAGTAAATTCTCCAAAACAATCATCATAAAGACTCAAAAGAAGTAATTCACAACACTCACCCTCATTCTACCTCTTAAATTACATCTTGAAAGACTTCAGTCCCTGCTATTGTTAGTACTACTCCATACCATAAAGTCAGCCCTAGACTGTACCTTTTACAGAGAACTATGCTGCCCTCCCTTGCAGAACTAAAACTTCTCATTCAGACCAACTTAGCTATAATTTGTCTGGTCCTACAAATTCTGCAGAAAAGATAAAGCCATTTTCTGTAGTCATTGTTACTCTAATCCTTCTTATTTTTAAACTTGTTAACTGTAGTGTGTTCCATAGGAAGGAGTCTCCAAAACCTTCTAGGAGATTGCTCTGTGGCTACCCCAGCCTGCTACTGTGCAGTTAAGACAAAGGAAAAGACTGTGGTTATGGCAAAATTCATTATCTTGTCAAGGAATGCTACTTGCCAACTGGGACTTGTGCTGGAACTGGCAAGGTCTTGTATCTTACAGTTAATTCCTAGGTTACTGTAGGCTGATAATAAGTCTAAGATTTTACTTTGGTGTTGGTAGTACTGTTGGGGAGAGGAGATGATAGAAATTTCGTGATATAGCCACAGTACCTTCACCTGTTCTCCTGGCACCTCTAATGACCCCCCCATCCCCTCCCAGTTTTGAGATTAAATTTAAGAATAGGGGGTGATTGATTTCTTGAGGTTATTGCTGGATCTTGAAAAACATGCAAAAATTTGATGAAGGCTAGGTCTGGAATGTCTCTATCCTTTTTCTTCTTAACCTGGTATCAAATCATATTATCTACCATTAACCAAAACCAAAAATAAAGTGCTTCAACTCATATTAGGTCTGCATGGCTTGCAAGATGTTTTCGCTATCAAGTTCTTCACTATCTCTGCTGCCTTCATTAATTGCTTCACTGTTCCTAATCTTTGGTCTCACTTTGCATCTATTAGTCATAACTGCCAGAGAACGAACCATGACTCCCCCACTCCTGTTGGCACCAGCTTTTATTCCAAGACTGTGAACCTTTTTTCCAATACTGTGTTATTAACAATTTGGTCCCACTTTATAACACTTCATAATGTGGTGGGCACTATTATCTTATGTAAGGATTTAGGGAGGAATGAAATCTCCTGGCTAAGTGTCTATGCTTTTGGAAAAGGTGTGAGGTTCTCAAATAAGACACAGTAAAAACTTAACTTTTCCTGAAATCTCAAGGGCCAAAAAAGCAAAACTTGAAATGACAGAGGTAGGTGGGTTCAATGTAGTAATTTCCAGTCTATAATTCCCATCTACTGAATTCTCAGTGTTACTGATTTTTTGAAAAAACTGTTTATGGTTTCAGTAAAGGTTCTACTTAAAAGCATAACAGATATAAATTCAAAATGAGATGTGCTGGATATGATACATGTAAATGTTTTAGAGCTGTTTATCTACCTACTAGAAGTATCCTTTGGTACGGTAAAGATGGGTTTGAGCTGAATGGAAGAGTCTGATAAGGACCAGGGACAAGGGCCTGAACTGGAGTTCAGCTCCTCAGCCAGCTGAGGCCTCCAACAAAGCTTCTTGCAGCTCTTTCACAAATCCTTTTGCTTCAATCTGATCCCAGGTTACACAGCTGCACTGTATCAAAACTGGCCTTGACCACAGGTGGTCAAATATCTCCAAGAGAGGAAAGGAATGAAGGGGCTGTTGTTGGCACTCAGGGCCCTGACAACAAGACCGGGTGGGGAACCTATCCAATCTTTTAGCAATAAACTCTTACCACGAGAGTTGAGTGAATGAAATGTATGCTAACAGAAAAGAGGCACCTAAGAAAGCAGACCAGCCTCCATATTAATTTCTCAGTTGTTACTCGCTGTCAACACTGTTGCAGTCCATGCAAAAGCAAAACCCGCAGGTTAGCCTGCTGATGCTTCATCTGAATTATCTATCATCTAAAGACATCAGAAAGTTCCAACATACAAAAAAGAGAATTGTGGCATGGTCAATACACAGCCGGATCTCCCGTCACACTTTGTAAGTAATATGGTTAATCTAATCTATTCCAGATCAAACTCTTCAATATTCTTAACACCCATCTTTTGCTATTTTACTTTATGCTGCAGGCTTTCTATATTCAGAATTTCTGCAACCATCTGTATAGAAGTGTCCAAAAACATGCATATCCTTAATCACAAAACAGATGTCTCTCAAAACTTGTGAGGCAGCTGCTTCTCTCTCATCCCGAGGACAGAATCTTCATGTCTCTTACTGTGCCTCATTCCTGAAAATCAGGTGCCAGTTAAAGCATCAACAACTTCCTAACCATAGTAGATCCAGGCCCTGTATATAATAGTCATCCTTCACAATATGCCACAGAATTCCATGAAGATCAATAACTTAATCTCTCTTAAAGAAGTACAATACAGTGTTGGTCCATGAATATTCTAATAGCTCCTGAGAATGCTTTTCATGTTCAGATCAAGTAACTAGTGAGATCTAGCCTTTACTTTTAGTCAATGCCAGACCACATTTGACACCTGACCTTACATTCCCTGCATGAATTCCTGCAGCAGATTGGGGATTTTCCAAACTGTCTTCCACAAATTGGATAGTTTGAGAACCTAAAGGTATCTGGATCACATTAAGCCACTTGTAAGCTCTACAAATGTTTCCAGGTTACACTCAGGCTGATTTTATTGGGAGACAACCATTCCCTGTGAGTTTCAATATCATTGCACTTACCCTGTGTGGTGGTTTCCATTTTGTCATGGTCTGCTGATCAGATCAACAACTTTTAATCCGTTTCCTTAGTCCTGAAGCCTCTTGTTTTTAGCATTCCTCCAGTAGCAATTGCTCTTACTGTGCTGTAAGTTCTTGCAAGTGCTCACAGGTTCTCGAAGCTTCTGCTGGGTCTGCTGCTGTCACCTTTAACAGCACCTGTAGGTACATTTGCTGCAACTGTTGCTGGTGGCGTGCTGCGACCTCCTGGTTTTCTCACCAAGGAACTCTGAATCTGCATTTTCTACTGGCAGCAGCCTTGCTGCAGACAGTCTTCCTCTCAGGTGGTCTGCCTTTGCCTGTGGTCATCACAGGATCGCTGGTGTCACTCCATTTAGCAACTTTTGATCAGTGTTTCAACACAAAGCAAATGCAGCAAGGCTACCCAGGGAACAACAACAACAAAGTCCTTCTTCCCTGAGTAGACATTGTTTTTACACTTATTACAGAAGAATCAGGACACTTACAATGGCAGCCCCACACTTTTAAAATCCACAAATACTTGAAAAATTGGTATGCAAGCTCTTCTACTCCTTCACTGGGGTGGGAATTGACAAGCCTGTGTGTATCATTTTATTATGGAATACAAACAGTCAATTTGCTAGATTAAAAAAAAAAGACACATGAACTCTATTTGAGGGAACTAACAAAATTAGTTCTTGTGAGTCATCACTGTATTGCTGGTAAAGTGAAAGTATTCAGAACAGGAAGAATAGATTGATTAAACTTGAACCCTGCAAAGCTTGCATGGCTAAGATAAAACCAGGAACCAGTAGGCATAATATGGGGTTTATTTTCTAGCAAGAATTGATAGGTGGCTTACAGGGCTACCAGAGCTGAAGAGCAAACATAGTCATCTACAAGATTACAATGAAGATCATAATTGTTATGGGTCTTCAATCTACAGTCAAGATAGTTCTGCTTCCAATTAAGGCTTCTCAACAGAAACAGCTGAATTTTTTTAAAGAGGGATTTTCAAGATCTCCAGGGATGGCTGGAGTTATGACATTTATTTCTGAAGCAAGTATGACCTTCATTTCATATAAGAAATATAGTTGGTTTTCAACAACTCAAAACAGATTAAAGTGCATGTGATTTACATGCATCCTGGATTACTATTAAGCTAATGGTTTTGTCTGGAAACGGGCTTGGGTTTGGGATTGTTAAGATCTGAGACAAGTTCTGTACAATTCAAATATTTTGTTGAGTAGGGTGAAAGCTGGATTTAACAAGCATGGGTTTTTGGTCTTTTTTTGGTGCCCAATGTGAGGCAGCAGCCACAGGCATCAGGATTTCCCCATGGAAAAACTGCCCTTGTCTATTGGTTGCTCTTTCACTCAGGACCCACCACCTGTTATCACCTCATGGTGAAAATAGATCTCCATCACCTGTCAAAAGTCCCTGGGTCCCCCAGGAAAGACAGACACCAGAAGAGAGCAGAGACCAAGGAACTACCAGGTGCAAGGAAGCACGACTGGAAAAGGAAAGCCACAGACACTCCTGAGGAGTCCCTTTGAAAGAGGAAGAGAGAAGAGAAGGAGGAGAATGATAGAAAATTAAATCAGAAAAAGAATCAAAACCATTACAGTCTTCAGCCAACAGACTCCAGTAAACTGAAAGCATCAAAAGCTTCATTTGAAACCCAGAAAAAAGATCTGCTGCTCCTGCCACTGCCACATATGTCTATTGCAGCCTGCACCAAAGTCAACCAAGATGGCCCAAAAACAGACACATAACTGAGACTGACAAGCTTCCTCCCATGGGTAACACTGCCAGGAACAAGAACAACCACAAGGATCCTTTGCTCACCACGCAGAGGAAAGTGAAAAGAAATCACACAGAACTGTCAAAGGGTGTCAAACGATCTGCAGGAGATACCACAAATCATTTCCCAGTGCTTTCTTTACCAAATGGTATCTTCAAGTCAAGGAGGCCTCTAATCAATTCTGTAAAACAGCATTCGAAGAAATACTACTTAGAAAAGACCAAGAGGCTGAAGCACAAAGCTGATGCAGACTGTCAAGGCTGGAAAGGTCTTTCAGGACCTGGCAGAGGCCGCCTTTTTATTCATCAAATATGGAATTGCCTTGAAAGTGGATGCGCTAGAACCAAAATCAGTTTACAGCATATTAAGCGACATCATAGTTCTCATCAAATTCATTATGACATTGAAACCATTTGCAGACTCCTCAGTCTCTTCACATGGAAAAATCTTTGCTGTGTTATGAATGTGCTGCCAGTCAATCTTGACATGGCCATGTTTGGATACATTATTCCAGGCTCCTGAACGACCACTTCAGTAGTAATTCCACAGTAAAACAAGCATCTTCTCCAGATGCGGCAAGAACAGACTTGCTTTCTCCTCTTTATTCAATACCCTCTCCTGCTGGTTTTGTGAGTTCTGAGCTGTGATCAAATACCAACAGCATTGGCAAGAATAGCATTGTCTAGAATGCCTTCATTTCTGAATATATTTAAACTCATACTATTTGGATCATCGTGTGTCAGGGTGTTTTGCAGATAACCACAAGTTAAGAAACAGTTCCTATCACCTGTTTTGAATCTAAGGCCCCCAAAACTTTCACTGGAAAGCACAAGCATTCCCTATTTACTACTCTACCAACAGCACTCTTGATTTCATAAGCATTTACCACATGCCATCAATCACAATTTTCATGTTGGAAGTCCTAATGAACTTAGGTGTTCCCTGTATGGAAGGTATTTCAAGTATCTGATCACCTCTGTCAAACTTTTCAGAGCCTCATCCAATGCTAATATATTTCTACAGTGGGTAGGGAGGTGGGAACACAGCTGCAGACAGGTCGCCATGCTCCGTAGAGAGGGAAGGAGTGGTTTCCACCATGTTGTCTATTCTTTTTTAAATAGTTCTTAATAGTGACTTGATTTTGAGCAACAGGATGACATTTTTAACAGAACAACCTATTTTAGTTCAGAGACAACATTCAGAATAGTAATAAAGTCAATCTCCTTTCTCTGTAAAATCTAGATTATATTTCCCATATATTTTGCTGAACACCAGATCTATCTGTACTGAGTTTCACCTGCCATTGCAGTGACCATGCAGTCTTATATGGCTCTTTCCTATTTTCTTCATGGTCAGGCTTTCCTAAATACCTTAACATCAATAAACACTGTCACATTTCCCAAGGAATGGCTCATTTATGAATATGCTGGAAATTATCGACCTTAGCACAGATTCCTGAAGGGCTATACTCGTAATTTTACAGAATCACAGAATTAACTAGGTTGGAAAGGACTTTGGAGACCATCAAGTCCAACCAATGGCCTAACACCACCTTATCAACTAAACTCCAATTTATTGCACTCTGAAATTCTACTGCTTACTCCAGTTTCTATTTTCTGTTTTCTACACATCTACATGTGTAAAAACTTTTGTTCTTATTCAGTGGATGCTTTATTTATGTAGGAGGCTTTTGAGATAGTTTGTTGACAGTATCAGTCAGATTTCCCTGATGTGTGCTTATTTCTCAAACAAAAGTACAACAGGTATTATGTAATTGTACGGTATGATTTTCCTCTGCAAATTTTGTGTTAATAATAGTGCAACACAAAATCCACCTGAACTAATAGCACCTGGACTATAGGAAAGCTAACAACAATGGAAAAAAATCCATCTGCAGCGCAGTAAAGAGTGAGGAATTCTAATGCACTGAAAAAGAAATGAATCATAGCAATGAAACGGCCTTTTAACTAGACATGGATTGTTAAATTATTAATAGTGCAGAAAAGGAACATTTATTCAATTAATACTTTTGTTCTGTCTTTAAAAGAAAGCCAGATAAGATACATGAGTCACATAGGAATAAAGGAAAGATTCTTAATTCACTAGCAACTGAGAAAGATATTAGACAACATTACAACCAAATAAGCATCTTACAGGTGCACAAGATGTTTCCAGTAACACTTAATTGTTTGCTGAGGAAATAGCTGCCCTCCTAATTTGAATTTTATTTATTTATTATAGTGACAATAAAACTGTAGAAGACTGAAAACACTGAATTTTTTTTTGTCACCATTCCAGATAAGGAAATGGAGTGTTAATTGATTAGTCTGATTCCAGTCAGAAATAAATTAATCAAAAAATATTTCAGAATCAATAAATGAAGAATTAAAAGACAGAATTCTGGTTAATCTCAGTCAACAAATATGTTTTAAAAAATACATTTTTTCAAACAAGATGGGATGGATTTTTTAGATAATATAGATCTATAGATAGTACAGAAAATTTAAAGAATAGGTATTTTAAATAGTATATTTGTGTTCACAAAAGTCTATTAACCAGATGCTGCATCATTAAGGAATTAAATGTGTGCTATTAACATAATAACTCAATGCCATCACGTAGCAAAATGACTGAATAAATTTGCACCTGAGTTTACTTACAAGCGATACGCAACTGGAAATCCAGATACAGCAGTGGTGAGACTGTTACTGTCATACTGTGACCTCTTGATGTTTCCTTTTATAAAAGGTTGGAGGGAAAACATGGAAGTCCCACAAAAGAGGGAACAAAAAAATAATTAAAGGGTTGTAGAAAGTGTGAGAAGAAACATTCTACAGAAATTGGAACAAGGGTCAGGTGATCTTGCCTCGAATAAAATGAAAATCTGTGAAAATAGGCAACACAGTAACTCATCTCTGCAATCCTCCATTAACCCACAATTAATCCACTGATGTTTGAATATTAATTGAGCTGGCTTCATTAAGACCTTTTCTGAGATCATAAAGTATATGGATATTTCATCAACTGGGAGAACTAGGATCCAGGTTAATGTGGTTTTACTGAATTAAATATCACCTGAGTTTGATTTTCTCTATGTGTTCCTTTGGGTAAGATAAGAAGGAATCATTCAGCTTCACTCTCATGGCAACGAAAATGTACCTGTTTTTCCATATTATCTGGAGCAACTAATCAAAGCAGCCATTTGTTCCAGACACATATATTATCAATTTTGGAATAATGTTTCTTTTCCAAAGTATGCTATATAAAACTGCTTGCCATTCTTGTGGGATACACGGCTGACAGGGTCGTCTCACCTTGAATACAGATTAAGATGAATACAATGAAAATACTCATTTTTTAATGAATATAAGATCCCAGAACTTTTTCTGATTTTTCTTCATACCTTTCTCTTCAATATGTATCTGCTTGCCTACACAAGGACTTGCTTATTCAATACAGTGAGTTTTACCTTGTCTGCAGAACAACAAAAAAAACCCAAACAAGTAAACAGTGGCAAGATTTAGTGTTCTGCTACTAAAAAATACCCTAAATGGATCACGCTCATTTAATTTTTTTCCTTCACCCAGTTTCTCAGACTAACTTCCTGCTACATGAAGAGAGTCGGTAAGAAGTTTTCAAACATGGCAATATTTAATGTGATGAACACTTCTTTGTTAAAGTGCTGTAGAATATTTTGCTTTCTATCAACCTCTGACGAATCACAAATGCTGCTTCCTAGAAGGCTGCACTACACAGACCGCTTCAGAGTCCGACAGCTGGGCACTTAGCAGATGGAACAGCCAATCCCAAGTTTCTTGGCACAGTCAGGAGCTGCAGATCATCATGCAGCCAAGAACACAGCAGCCTTGGGAAATCTATATTCAAGCTTTAAAGAACCTGGAAACATCTTCAAGGCATCCTGTTCCACATGTTTGTTGTGCTAGTCCTAATTCTGGGGAATTTCCTAGAATGCTCCCATTTCTGAATGAAATGCGTGCACTGTTTAGATTTGGAAAAATCATAGGATATTCTGATTTCCTGAAATTCTTTTAGTTTTTATTTTCCACTGTCAATACCTTTGAAAGTTTTTTGTGAGATTGTCTCAGATCAAAACTAAAATATTTTGAAATGTTGGACTTTTTCAGACAATGGAAGTTACAGATTTTATCTAGCTTTTAATCATTATTACCGTGGTCATGACCCTTTTCCTTTGAGTATTGTTCTCTTGCTACTCTAATGTGTGAGGAACAGACAAAGAGGAGGTGATAAATAGCTCCACCTGAAAAAAGGGTTTTTCTTTCTCATGTTTTCAAACAGAGTAATTTGCTGAGCTCACAGTTGCATTGGGCAACACTGCCTAGGGAACATTCTCATTCTATAACAGCCTCTAACAGAAACATCTGCCTGCAATTTGTTACTTAACTGACACTACCAAAGTGGTATTTCCATTAAACTAGGACTGCAGAATAAGAAGATGGACACAAATATTGGTATCTATGTGCAGTCCCTCATGGCTGTGACAGAAGTCCATCTGCATCCTTTTAATCACAGAGACAAATTCTTTGGTATATCAGAACAACGTTTTAGAAAATTTGCATATAAAAAATGAATATCTAAACCAGAAATTAACATTTTAAAACAGAAACCCTTCCCTTGTAGTATTTGTCACTAAATCTTTAAAAAAAATGGATGAAGACTTCCCCAGAAGAGTGTGCCAACTGGAAAAGGGGAAAACAATTGCGCTGCTTCTGTTACTCAGGCTGAGCTGAATGTGAAATTTAAATCAATGGTATAAAGCAGTGAATCATCAATCCAACTTTTATCTTTTATATTAATCACACAGGTACTAATTTAGCAACACAATGTCTTCTCATACCTGCATCGGTTGTTGTTGTTCTTTGGTAAGTAGAGTGAAAATTGTAGAAAAGACTTTTATAAAGTGATTTTTTGAATATGACACTGGAACAGCAACAATAAAACAACCCATAAAGATTGGTCCCACTTTGGGATGAATGTCAGATCCAGGTCAATTTCCAGTTTCAGAACCATTTGACATTAATATTCTGAGACAAACTGGAACACCTGACATTTTAGCTTAGAATAAGGCAAAACCAGCAGTGACTACTACTACTACTACTACTACTGTTACTACCAAATGACACCAAATGACTCCTCAAATGAATCAAATGCTTTGACTGGTCTCAAAATGGTATTATTCTTTTATGTGTGAAAATTTCTCCATTAAAGAATATATGATTAATTTTGGTGGGGGCTGGGGAGGGGACGAGGTCAGGAAAGAGGCTGAAAGACCAGTCACAATAGCAAAACATTCAGTAGGTATGTGTCATGGTTTGACACTGGCCCAACCAGCCATCCATAAAAGCTGCTCTCTTACCCTCCCCTGCCACAGCCAGGCAGAGGAGAGAAAAAAAATTTATGAAGGGTTCATGAGTTGAGGTAGGGTNGGCCGCCTCGCCACCCCAGGACCGCCCGTGCCAAGAACTGGCGAAAGAGGCGGCACGCCCGCTCCCTCCCTCTGCCCAGACCCACTCTAGCCGCCTCTCCGCGGGCTTCCCGGCCGGCGGGAGCAGAAATAGCCTTTCGCTTCCCCGGCACCTCGCCCCCGCCCCAAC
>VZTZ01021333.1:228506-256055 GCA_013400955.1 Drymodes brunneopygia | reverse complement strand
TGCTTTGCTCCACTCCACACAGGTACATCCCACAACTGTTATGTTGTCCTTATCTGCAGTAGGTAAGAGATGCCAGGAACACGATTCCTGAAGTCTTCACCTAAATAAAGTTCACAATTCAGATCATGAGCAGTTCCTGTGACAGACAGTGATGAATCTGAAAATCCCTTTGATAGCATTTGTCACAGCCACTTTGTCTGCAGTCATACAGATTTTACTGCTTCTGTTTGAAAACTGCGGGTGCTACTGTTGGTGCCCTCCCTTTTCCATTACCTGTTCTTTATGTGTTTGCTAGAGACCAACACTGATCTCATAACTGTTGAAAACTCCTTTGTTTCTGAGGAGTAGTTCAGGGACTAAAGACTGCATTATCACATATTATTACATACATAAGAAGTTTTGAAGACTTCTTCTAATTTCTGTACGGACAAATATTAATGGGGTTTTAAAAACTTGTAAAGCATCTACAGTTATTTCAAGTAAACAAAGTAAAACTAATGACACATTTTTACACTAATAAAGACAAGACTGGTGCAGGTGGTTGGAGTCTCAGGCTAAGCAGAGAAAATGAGGTTTCTGTACTGTAAAAAGTATGTTAAAGAAATCTACCAGTTGCTTGTTTCCTTAAGATGCAGATGCAAATAATTAATATTTGTACATACAGGTCAAATATTCTTTGCAAAATTCCTAACTAGCTTAAAACTGAAATTTCCTTTGGAACTCAGAAAAATCTGTGTAAACTCCTCAAGATGCATTGACCATACTAGTAATGTATGTGACAAATGCAGAAAATACAAGATAAAGTTGGAAACTTAAAATACATGAAGAAAAAACTGAAATACCCCAGTAAATATCCCATTCCTATAAACCATATTATATAACAATTTTTTCAAATTATTTTAAACTAGCATATCTGGGCACTTGAATTTTGCTTCAAGTGTTTTGTAACAGTGGAAACAACAGTCCTTAATTGCATTCTCCCTTAGACTGCTGCTTACTCAGAGTAACATCAAGTGCATTCAAGAAATGGCAGATACTTGAATTCCATAAAAGTAAAGGTGAAATTAAGATGAGGAGGTTATGTATTATTCAGTGAAGACCTGTTTTTTTATCTAGAAAGTATAGCTTATCTGTTTTATACAGCTGCTTTGGGCATGTTCAATCACCTCTTCCTGGTGCCAGGAAGTGGTTCCCAGGTTAACTAATTTAAGACTTTTATCAGAACTACTGCTTTGAGTTGAAAAGGCAGCCAGTGTACATGGTTACTAATGTGGCATTGCCCAGGTTTATTAGAAGGCAGCTCGCAGTTTTCCTTGCTGTGGGATGTCTGTGGCTAGCACCAGGTGGAGCATTAAGAGCTTCATAATTTTCAATGCATGGATCTCTGTGATCACATTACAGCAGAATTCAACCTGGGTGTGCACATTTGGCAAAAGAATTTTTTTATGTAAGCATGGGGAGGTTCTGCTACAAAATCCTACGGGCACAGTATTTTAAAGTTTATATTGGTATTTACACCACTGAATTCTTCTCATAAAGATTAGCTTTTTCTTACAGAATTTATCATCATGCACAGGTAATAACTAGAATCAAATTTGGAAAGCTGTAATACGCCTTTACAATAGCTTTCATTTGTGCTTTTTAAAATTAGCACAATTGGCTGGGGAGTTGTATAGTTACCTATGTTCTCAACAGAGGCTGTAGTCAAATTTAATTTAGGATCTCCACTAAGACTATATGTCATCCTTCAGCTAAATTCCAGCCTAATATTCCTAGACTGATGCATATAAAAGACTATATGAAATAAAAAAAAAAAAAATCTAAAAAGTACAACAGATATACCAATGCTAAAAATTTGGGGTCCATTCAAGGGTTTCTGAAAACACCAGAGGTTTAGAAAACTGAGGGAGCTGATACAAAACTGTTAAGTTACCCATACAAAAGCAGGTGTAGATGAGATGACAAATGAGCGTCATGCCCACTGTTTTTCAGCCCCAGTGAGCTGCATATTCCCATTAGTAATGAAAAAAGTTTTTATTGCATTTTCAGTGTTTAACTTGCAGATTGTACCACTCACCAATCAAACCAAAAGCATGTTAATTTCTTCTAGACATCACTTTTTAACATCATAACTTAAATAGGGTACAGTAGAAGCATACATACAGAAAATAAGCTAGATGAAAATGCAAGACAAGGAAAATTTACATCAGTTTCCCCTCTAAGGAAGGATATTTTTAAAAAAACAAAAGTAATTGTCCTATCTGCAAAGCCAGAAAAAAACCTAGATTACATTAGGATTTTCTGTAACATTATTACATTTCCTAACAGCTTTCAAAAATGGCAAAACTAAATGTTTAAATACTACTAACAAGTATTTCTGTATGCACCAATAGCTTGATTTTCAATGGATTATGTTAAGTCCAACTGACTTCGCATACAAATGATTCCATTACAAATTATACTTAAGCAGTAGAAAATGTAGAGAAGCTCAGAGTATCAGAGAATTCACATTGATCATGGGGAAAACATTTACCTATGTTAAGACAGACAATATGAAAGTTTAACGGTGAAAAATATCATCAGCAGAATATTACCACTGTTTTTATCTCCCCCGTGAATTTTTAATGGCTGTAAGACATTGAAGCTTCAGCTGGATCTGTTTGCATGTGAGAGTCCTCCAGCTGTGTAGTTTCTGCTGACTGAAAAGATACTGTACATTTTTTACTTCTAAATAAGAATAACAGGCATAGAAACACATGAAGCTGGGTGGACAAACTTGCAGCATTCAGTACTCACCTGTCTAGGAAATACCTAGTAAAGGTCACTTGTCTAGAAGAGGATAGACTTCTAGATGTTTGTATGTGCAGTTACGCTACATTTCCTTACAAGCTTTAAAGGTGTGGGGGACTAGGGCTGTGAAAACCTTCACTGCTCAACCTTTGAATCAGCATTTCTAGAATAGAGACAAAATACATACATAAGCAACGTGGAAGCCTGTAATTTTGTGTTGGTGATTTTGATATCAGTGTCGTTGGCATGCTTGTGATTTCATTCCAAGAAACTCTTCAGGAAGACTTAGTGGAACAGGAAGCAAATTGAACCACTGCCGCTCCTGCTTAGTTTGTGGTGGCTCAGTTGTTAGCATATTCCAGGGGCTATATTTATACAACCAAATCTAAAAAAGTTACTTCTATTTGCTTCTTGTTTATATGAATCCATGTTTCTTCACAGATGGGCCCAATGAAACATCAAATCCTTCTTAGATCCTTCAAACTGGACACCCCATCAACAGCTCCTGACCCCAAGGCATTTAGACAGCATTTTGCAATCTGTTAATGCTGTTCCTGAGGTTTATTCACTTTTTGACTTCACAGATGCAGTCATTGGAACAGATTAACTATGAGCACATTTTTAATAGGAAGAACTGGGTTTTCCTAGTCCTACCAAAAATGAACCTTCAAAAAGTGTTGCTTTCCAGAATTTCAGGCTTGACAAACAAAAAAAGCATTAATGTAACAGTCAGGCTGATATGAACTGAGCTAAATCTGAAATTCACTATTGATCTTTCCAAAGTTATTTCTGATTTCTCCAGTTTTATTTACTATTTTCACTATGGTAAACATATTCTCAAACACATCGGTGTGAGGATAAAAATGATGAAAGGCAATTTTCTTCTTTCTTTTAATCCACCAGATGTTACTACCGTGACAAGAAACACCAAGAACCAAGAGAAGTGCCTTGGAAACCAACAGGGAAATAGAACTTACTACCTTTTAGTGAACTCCATTGTGAACAAGAGATTTATTTTTGCAGATTGAGACTACTTCCCATAATTCTTTTAACATGGCATTTTGTATGTCATCGACAGTTTGCAGATTGACATTTCTTTACAGTAGCATAACTGCCAGTAGTACTTAATGCTCCATACTTAACACACTACAATTGATGTGTAATGCTGCCAAAAATTACGTAAACACAAATACTTCACCAAGAAAATTCATGTTCTATTGCTTAATTCTACAGTTTTAAGGAATGTTTGTTTGTATATCTAGAACTACTAAAGATCTGCTCCACAGTAGTTGTGGTCACTTGATATCCTTCATGCTTATGCAATTTTTAAAAAGTTTGGTTAAAACAGACTTGCATTGGGGTCACATTGTACCCTGGAGTACAAATTGCATGACAAATGGGAACGTAATTCCAAGTAGACATACTTTTTGGGACAGTGGAGCATGGATTTTGTACACAAACACAAGCTGCCATTAATTTACTTTATATAATAAACGTATAAAACATTCCAGCGAATGTGCAATATGTAAATAATGTAAATAACGAGCGTAAGTAATAAAGTGTTTGGTATTAAGTTGTTCTCAGTTGGCTTTCTGTTCACTGAATCCAGGTAAACAAACTACCTTCTGGTAGCTATTATCATTTATGCACACTTCTTTCCACTAAGAGTTCACCAGTGTAAGAAGGAAAGGTGTACTCACTTTAGAGTTCACCTGGACACCCTGGATTTATGAGGATGGGTAGATCAGTGTGTTTCAAATCCACAGAATGCCCAGACTACAAGGCTGCTCCAATTTTCTAAATTCTAGCATTATAAAATGGAGTATTTTTTGACTAACGGTTGTTCTGAGGTTTTTGTTTGGGGTTTGGGTTTGGTTTGGGGAGGCGCTGTTTGTTTTTTAATGATGTGCAGTCTGTCCATAATACTGCAAGGCAATCTAATCAGAAAATATCCAGTAAACTATTTTAGTATTGTAGAGTTTTTAGGGAGTTAGTGAATACTTACTCCAGAAGCCTTGACACACATTTCCCTTTCTTCCTTAAATCAGATATTAAAACAAGTTGTCACAGTAAAATGACTCGAACAGGAACAAAACTTTTATGTGCAATCTGTAAATGCATGTATTGGGTTTGCATGGTCTGGTTTTGGTAGCTGGGGGGCTACAGGGGTGGCTTCTGTGAGCAGCTGCCAGAAGCTTCCTCCATGTCCAGCAGAGCCAGTGCCAGCCAGCTCCAGGATGGATGTGTTGGGCCAATGAAGAATGGTGGTAATACCTATGGGATATCATAGTTTAGAAGAAGAAAAAGGAAAGTGATTGTGCAGGTGTAATTGTGGCCAGAAAAGAGCGGAGTGAGAACGTATGAGAAGAACAACTCTGCAGACACCAAGGTCAGTGCAGAAGGAGGGGCAGGAGGTGCTCCAGGTGCCAGAGCAGAGATTTCCCTGCAGTCCAAAGTGAGGACCATGGTGAGGCAGCTGTGCCCCTGCAGCCCATCAAGGACCACAGGGATGCAGAGATCCACCTGCAGCCCATGGAGGAGACCCACACCAGAGCAGGTGGAGACCTGAGAGGAGGCTGTGACCCTGGGGAAGGCCTGTGCTGGAGCAGGGTGCTGGCAGGGACCTGCAGAGCTGTGGAGAGAGGAGCCCACACTGGAGCACGTTTGCTGGTGGCACTTGTCACCTCATAGGGGACCCAGGCTAGAACAGGCACTGCCTGAAGGATTGCACCCAGTGCCAGAGTGATCCACGCTGCTGCACTTTGGGGAGGACTGTTGTACAGCTGGCAACAGAAGAAACATGCAGGTTTCAGAGTAGTAGTTGAATTTTCAGGCAGTCCCAACTAAAAGGGCCTGCCCTTCTTTATTCTCTTATTTTTATATGTTTTTAAAGACAATCAGGGATTGGTGAGAGGGGTTGATACCTCTGTAAGTTTACAGGACAAGGACATGGTCAATCATCTTTCTCCACCCCAGGGGAAAGGAATGAAAAGCAATCTACAAGTGCAAAACAATCCCGGCAAGTTAAGAAAAACAAGGACCATGTTTACAGAAAATGCACGGGAAACTTATACTACAAAGTTACTAATATGGAACCCTGCAGAAGCAGGGCGACAGACTAACACTGGAGAAGTTCATCGAAAATTGGCTCCTGTGGGAGGGACGGGTCCCTAAGCTGGAGTAGGGGAAGGACTCCTCTCCCTGAGCAGGAGCAGAAACAACCTGGGATAAACTGATCATAACTCCATTCTTCCCATCTCCCTGAACTGCTGGGGGAGGAGGAAGAGCTGGGAAGACGAACTGGGAGGAAGGTGTTTTTAAGGTCTTATTTTACTTCTCATCATCCTGCTCTGAATTTGTTAGTAATAATTTCAGTTAATATCCCCAGTTTGAGTCTGTTTTGCTCATGAGAGTATTTGGTGAGTGACCTATCCCAGTCCTTATCTCAACCTGTGAACCTTTTATTTTCTCTCCCCTGTCCAACAGCTGCAGAGAGGAGCAAGAGAGGCTTTGGTGGGTGCCTGGCATCCAGCCAGGGCCAACTCACTACAATGAACCACAGGTACTTTTATCTTAATACTAGCATTTATAGTTTCCATTCTATCCTCAATTTGAACTACAAAATATAAAACTCAACCCAAACACAATGCTCCCCCCCACCCTGAGAACTGTAGGAGCTGAGATTCTGGAAACTGACACTTCAGAGCCTTCAGCATCCAACTCTTTAGAAGAAAAAATGGCAGAAGTACAAAATTCTATCCTGGAACATGGCTGTATTTAGCAGGGGAGAAGGTATTTTTATTTGCTTTCAGAGAGAACTAAATGCTAAGTTCCATATCTCAATGGATGGGATATATGCCTGCAGAAAATCTGGCTGTTAAAGGAATCAACTTCTACAGGACTCACTAAAACTGCTCATCCAAAGTAAATGTGGGTGGAACTCTGTGCTTCACTGTGCTTCCATGACCAGACCACAGCCTAATACTTAACATGGCAGTTTAAAATATTGTGAAGCTTTCTTTTTCCAGTAGGATATCTGAAATCTGGCTGAACAAAAACCTTCTAGAAAATTTCCTTGTAAAAGGGAAATAGCAACTTATTTAATGATTTAATCAATTACTAGAAATAAATTAATCCCCTAGAAGTCTTCTCTAGATTTAGCAGAGGTCAGCCTGCTCAGACAGAAAACACACCTATACTATAGCAGGCTTTTTTTTTGTCTTTACTGCTTAAAATATAACAAGCTGTGGGGGTGGAGAGGGAGAAATAGGAGTCAGTTCTGTATTTTTTTCATTCAGAATTATATTTTTCATGAGTGGTATTTTGGATGTGTGAGCTCTTAGTCATCTGTATGATACATGATTTGTATCTTAATCCTGTGTTCACTGGTTCTCTTTGAACCCAAATAATGGTTCTGTGCAACTGTCCTTCCCAAAGGCAATCCCTGTTCTGTATTCTGGGCTTCTACAAATTTGCATAAAATATCAGAATTCTCCTTGCCCTCCTTCCATAAAGAAATACTAATCATAAAAATAAATCAACCAGCTTATTCCCCCTAGTAGAGGTGATAAATTATTTAGTCACTAGATTACTTGCTGAAAATCTGTCTCAAGGCTGAAACTTTTAAAATGTGAACTGAATTTAACACAAGTTTTGACTTAGTATCACTTTACAGGAAGATTCCTAAGCCAAGTGAAGGTAAACAACCGTATCTCCTCTTATTTCCTTTGTTACCCCAGCAGCTTCAAGATTAAGATTTAAGATCTTTCAATCTTAGCTTTAATATGCAGGAAACTACAGGCTGAATTTCTACACAGCCATTAATGGGAAAGCACAAACCATCATGTTCTCAATCTTTAGAGTTATTTTACTTTCACTGAAATATTTGAAATTATCATTTTGGCAGGGAATCACTTTAGATTATGCCTAAATATTTCCACCTTTGAGGTTAGTGTATCAAACCACACTTAGAATGTTTTGTCTGTAACTGCCCATCGTTTTCCCCCATTTACTTTATCAAAACATTCATAAAAGAAATTTAAAATAATTTTTCCAGAGTCAGTACTTAATTGGATCTGAAATAGTGTATTACTCTTTGTCCCAGAAAAGTGAAACAGCTCTTAGCTTGCAATTCCTAGCTTGTTCTTTGGAAGTCAAAACTGATGGTAATGCAATTATGCACAGATTCTGATTTTTGTATTTAAGGATTCCTTCTATCATCTACCTTTTCTAAGCAGGTTCTGAAGTTTTATGTCTGATTGAAATTTTAGCACAAAACATAAACCTCACTAACACAAACACATCTAGTCTACAGCGAATGTCCCAAGAAACTTAATCCTCATTGTGAGGTCTGCAACACACACAGACTGACACAAGGATTCCAGCCTCCCCAAGAATAACAGGATCTTCTGTTGAAATCCATCTCTCTCCCAGAAGGCTGAGCAGGTGACAAGTAGAGAGACTACAAGGTTGGAAGGCAGCAAGAGACAAACACAAGGCTAAATAATTAAGAAAACAAATTTTATATATCCAGTTTTACAGATAATGTGGTAATGCTAGTTCATCCCAATGATACTTAAAACAAGAAAATCATCGTGGTATCACCTACATTACTGATCTCAGTACATTTACGTATCGTTCAGGCAAGCAGGCATAGACTTTTAGAAAGCATTCAAATTTTGTCCAAGAGCAGAACTTTCTACTTACTGGCCTTCTGCTAAATTAATATTGTATTACAGATGGACTGTCTTTACACTGAACTATAGTCTCAAAGAACACTTTTGACAGGCTGTACATTCTCCTGAGAAAATCTTGGAATACTGTCTGACCCTCATGTAGGAACTGGGATTACAGCAAATTTCTCATCCATTAAATTCCATGGACTTGAGAATTTTACTACTGTGAGATACAAAATGTGATTTCACATTTCAGCTTTTAAGCTGGTATGTTTTCTCCTCAAAGGAAACACTGTGCTACATGTGCTTGTGTCAGTGTGCCAGGAACTGACCAGAAGACCACAGGAAGACTTTGCCAGTTCTATCAGGCAGCAGATCTTTTAGTCCAGCAGGCTCCAGATGAAACAGCTTCCATCCTAAGGCTGCCTAATGATACTGGGATGACACACCTAAGTTACAAATAAATTATTATCTCACAGACTACCATTGAAAGTTGACTGAAATTAACTCACTGAGGACACAATGACAAGACCTCAGTTCAGTTAGCATAGCATATAAAGAAGCAAGGTGTTACTTATGCAGTGCTTATGAGAAAGCACTGGAAGAGTTTACAGATAAATTTATAACTACATTGATGTGTGACAAAATGGTGGATCATGTAATCCAATTAAAACCTTTCTATATTTTTTTCATTAGATGACAGAACAGCTAAAATACAAAATTAAACTGAGTAAGTACTGAATGTGGAGGCATAATTTTACAATTTAAATACATCAATCAAGTAAACTTTACATATTTCAAGAGAAGCTAATTATTTTCTTTTAGAAACTATATGATGAAGCATTAATGATACTTCTCCAGAAATGCTTTACAGCATCTAAGACACTGCTCGTAAACATTTTCAAAGTCCTTTTCACTCCCCTAGAAAAGAAGAGAGGAAAAAGACTGTAAGAATAACAATACTGGCTGAAGAGCAAATACAAATTGAAGACAGGTTTCTCTGCTGTCAGTAATGGCAAACAACAGATATTAGGAAAAAAATAAAAACAGTGCAAATACTTGGTGATAGCTTTTGCATATTTCTCTCTAATTTGAACCCAGGAATTTCCACAGACAAGCCCTGTGACTTTGTATTCAACAGTCCTGCGTGACTTTCCTTCACATATTTCTTCCACTCACTCTTGAGCCTTTTAAGTCTTTTTCTTTATGTTCACACTAACCTGTTGTGTTGAGTTTCAGAGTTTAATGAAGCACTGTATGGAAACAAAAAACTCAAAACAAACCTCTTTTTGTTTTGAACCTGCTTCCCACTAATACCATTCTGTACTTCCTGATTAATGAATAGCAATTCCTTATTCAGCTTTCCCCATTATATCAGGATTTTATAGAACCCTACTGTACCTTCATCCACTTCTGTTTCCTAAACTGAAGAATATCAGTCAAATTGTTTATTCTTGGCTGGTATTATCCAACTTTTTTGACCACCTGTGTTAATGCCTCTGTCTCTAGCTTTCCAGCTCGCATCCTCTTTGCAAGGAGGCTGATCAAAGAGGGTTTCACCCAGCACTGAAAATATAGGTGTACAGCATTATTTAAATTTAAGTAACTGTTATAACCATAATAATATTTTCCTTTCCTATCCCAGTAATATATAGTTTTCTTAAGTCACTAAAAAAAAAAGTTTATACTTCACTTTGTGTAACATCAGATTATGTATCACATGCCAACTGTGGGATCTGGGTAGATTATATACTACACACACACAATTTTTAATCAAGCCACCCAAGGAATTTCTTACACATACATAGTATGGATCTTCAATGATACGCTCTTTCTGTGGATCATAACTTCCAAGTAGCTCAATTTTGGCCTTGCAGTCTTTAACTTGGTTGCTTTTCCTGTTCAAATCTCTGTAAAAGAGAAAATAATTTTTTTCCTTGAATTTTCTTTCAGAATTTTGGCATCAGCACGAAATGTTCATGACCGTTTCTAGACAACACAGGCAAATAACGTGTCTGGATTCCATCAATCCTGTAGACTCTATGCTGCTGCTTGTTTTTGTTTTTCTTGTTATGTGGGGTCTTTTTTAATTGTGTATGGAAGACATAAACTGAATAAACAAGCAGTCAGGCACTTGACCCACAGCTTAAAAAAACTTTGTACCAGTAAGTTCATCAAGTTCTTCCTCAAATCAATCATTAGTACTTTCAACACCCACCCTTAGTTTGTATTGAACAAAAAACTATGGAAATTTATCCAATTACTTCCAGAAGTACAAGTAAGATTCTCCTATCTGCTCAAAGCCAGTGTTTTAGATTGTATGCGCTAGCTCATGTGAAATCCTACCACATTCAGTAAAACAGAAAATGGTAAATCAGTGAGTTACACCTGCTTTCCTTTTGATATACTGAAACATCACATCAGTTGTCACATCCTCTTTCCTTCTACATTGCCTCTCATTGATAAAACATTCTGGTTTTGAGATGGCATCTTCCCTATTTGCTTAAAAATGGTCATCAGTTATCCCAAAGGCACTTAAAACACACCTCTCATCATCTTCAGATTGAAGGCAGCTCAGTACTATCATTTTCACAATGAATTCCCAGAACATACTAAATTATTTCAGTATCACACATCTCCATACCAAGTCATCATTTTACTTACTCACCATCAAAAAAGGCAAAGAAACCCCTTGTGAATACTTAGTCATAACCATATCCGTTTTAAGAAATTAAATTCTAATTATTAATTCTGATTAAGAAATTAATTTCAGATAGTTTAGAAATAGCAGTCAGACCACAGTACTGCTTGAAGAAAAAATCAGAGCTCCTCTATCAAGTTATTGCCTGAATTTACAGGCAATTCAATAAATTCTGTAGCCTTTTATTATTAAAAAAATGTCAGACATCTTTGTAAAAGCTTTTGGCAGTAACTGGAGAGGGTCAGGTGGCTCTGGTACTAAAGAAAAGACATGTCCCAAATCTTCCTTTTCTGATATGACAAGCATTCCTTTAACACCTGGAATCAGCTTGCCCTCCCAGAGCTACAAATAGGTATTCCTAGGCAAAATGGTCAAACTCAGTGCAAGTTACAGGCAAAACTTTAGCGCAGCAGTAGCAATATCCCTGTTATAGTTCTGACGTTTCTTCTGCTCTAGGGCTCATACCATATAAATCGTTAATTCAAACTTCTGTTTAAGAATCCAAGTGAAAATAGAAGGAAGCCTTGTCACATCATTGCCTGAGATGCTGCAATCAAGCCAAGTGTTACCCTTCATTCAGGAAGGCTGTGGAAGAGAGGTTATTCACGACATTCTAGAAAATTCAACAAAATCATACCTATTTCAGTTAAGTGGTGCTGCTTCTAAAAGATTTTATGTGACCTAATAGGGTATCTATTTAGGTTTTTTTGCTGGTTGTGGTGGTTTGGGCCTTTTTAAACTAACTTTACAATAACCCTTACAAGCACGTTGACACTTGTCGTTTATTAAATTCAGCTCCTTAATCCTCAATATATACATAATTGAGTAGAAATTTTGCTAGTGATATCCAAATTTTTACACTAGGCAGCTACTAAACCAGATCTTTCTAAAGTACACTTAACTAAAGCACAGCTAACAATGAAACAAGACTTCCCCAAGCTAACAACCTTGCTTATTTCAGAGTTTCCTCTATTTCTATAAAAAAAAGTAAAAATGTCTGCACCATATTTAATCCTGTGCAAGTTCCCAGTTTGTCTTTTAACTGCCATGCAATTAGAAAAACTTATCACTTCAATCAAGACAGTAAGTACATCCTCATTCTTAATTATACAGGCATCAGCTGTATATAGCACAAAGTAACTAAATTTCCATGTCCTTAATCCTTGAGTGGCATGTAGCACACAAATAAACCATTGAGTTATGGCTCATTAAACTTATTAGAAGTGAAGAATCCATCCATTAGTACATCATTCACGTATATGTAAAAAAAAAACCTAAACAAAGAAACCCCAACACAAGCTAAGCAGTAAAATGTGACATCTGTCTTCAAAGTGACTTATGAAACATCGCTACACGTAATCCATTTGAATTTGTTCCACTTCTTCACACATTACCTTAGATTGTTCTCATCCATACAAAGTATATGATCAAAGGTCTGGAAATCCTCTTTAGTAACCTAGAAGTAAAAATAAGTGCTTTAGCCTACAAACTGCATTTGATTAACAAAAAGGGGAAAAAAAAGTGTTTTTAAATTCTGTAGACCTGGTTTATTGAAAAATACACACGTGGAAGGAATAGAACTGCACCTTCATCAAATTTTACAATAATTTACAACATTTTAAATATACTCTACCAAGATTATTTATCCATTTCTGCAAGTATTCCATAAAAAAAACCCAAGTCAGGTATTTAACCAACCTTTTCTATTTTTTTTTCTTTTACATTTCATGCATCAACTGAGAACATCATTAAAAGCAACATTTCTAGTGCTTTTCAACTACTGAAACTTAAGTAATTTCCAGTCATGGGAACCTTGCAATAAAAATGGTTAAAAATAAAATAGAAAAAATACTTCCTTGTTAGGACAACAAAAATGTAGTTAACCTGTAATCAATTGCAATACTTCCACAATCTAGGAATCTGTCACAGCACAAGAAAAGATACCAAGTGAAACTTAAAGCTGAAGTAAGATGGTATGAGTTACAATCTCTTAAAAACAAATGCATCCACAGTATTTTAGACCATGTAAATTCACAAAATTTGTAGTATGATGTGAAAAAATCTGCGATCTATTGTAGATCTTCCTATCGTCCTATCATCTGTTCTTTTTCTTTCTTGCAATTTATTGACTCCTAAACATGAATACCAATTGAATTGAGAGATCTGAGTCCACAGTCACATTGGCAAACACAGCAGATAAACCACTGACTTAAATACTGATGTCATCTTATTGTTATAAGGATGGCTGCAGATATTTGCCTGTTATAATTTTATTTCCATTTACATTTAAGCCTTAATTTAGGGTAAAATCTTTCCAGACCATGCCCACAATGCTGATATAAGATATCTGAACCAGGTGTCCATAATGAGGAAGAAGAAATGAAATATAATCTTTAATATTAGAATTCACTTTAAGACTGCCTTTCATGCATAGTCCTGTGTGAAGCATCATAACCAAGAAACTTGGGAAAGTTGTTCAGAACAGGTTTTTCTGGCAGGCATCTCTACAAAGGATGGGCTAGAAAAGTAAGCAAGTAAACAGCCAAAAGGCAAAACACATTATTCTGTAACTCAGTGATTTAACTTGTAAAAATTATTTACGTATTAAAAAAAAGTTTAGATGGCAAAACAGCCACTATTTTTTTTTGTGCAAACAGCAAATAGATACTGATTAAGCTCCCATAATAGGGAGTAAGAAAAGACAGACAGAAATTATCATGAGAGTAAAGCCATAAATGAAACATTACACACAAAGAGAATTGAAGGGGTGAGTGTGTCAGGAGTGCACGTGAAAAGAAAGGGTTAATGATGAAAACTAATGCAGACTTGTTTATTTTCACTGTAAAAATATTTGCTGTATTCATGCAGTGCCTCTGACCTATGAAAATATTTTTTCAGTGGAAATAGCTCTGTTTTCCTGGCAAATCTAATCAGGACTTCTACAAGCTGCTTCTGATTGCTCTACACAGCTGAACACTTGCCCCTGTGAAAACAGGAGGGCACAGATTTCTTTGTTGTACAGACAAATGGAAGAGTAAACTAGGAACACTTTACAATGTGACAGTTATTACCCTATGACCTGCACCGAGACAGCAGCAAATGCAGCCCTAAAACCAAGGCTTGTGCTTTTAAGCCCTAATACAGTGTCAAAAAAAAAAAAAAGCTTTAATTGAGCAAACTTCATTTAACTGAAGGTATTCCTCAAAACTATTAGAACTAGTACTTGGGAGGATGGAATTGAGGACATAAAAATTTAGGTACATTTTGAGAAGTGTAGTGGAGAGTTCAAGTAGTCAACTTCAGATGAAACTACACTGAAAACAGTAACTTTACATTTAAAAATGCATATAACAATTATTAAATTATTAGTGAAACATTTCCCTTTATTTACAGAAGTGAAATTTAATTTTCTCTGTCTAAAACACACAAAAAAGTAGGAATCCTCAAATTTATCCAGTTGTGAAACAGTGTTTAATGCAACCTTCTTCTAATCTCAATTTCATATTTAAGGCAAATGCATGGTATGAGTCATACCAAAATCAATTTTGGCCTCAGCATGAACAAAAGTGAAACTGATTAAAACCTCTCTGGTTTGTGCATGAAGAATAAGAGCTTAGAGAATTTCATACAGCAAGCTACCATTAACTAAAATGATACCAACTTTATTTTATATATAAATATACACATTTATTTTTATAAAGTGAATATATTCACTTTTAACTTAGAATATAACTATATATGACAGTAGGACAAAACCATTTTAATATTCTCTTTTACATAAACTATTCGTGTAGTTTTGAATTTTAAAAAAAGCAAAAATCCATTATTATTGTAATTATGCAAAAAATCACATGAGAGAAGGTGCTCTTCACTGGGGGGGTAACAGTTTTCCACTGGACTGAAGAGGATAATTGTACAAAGTACTTATCTTATGACAGTACTTCGAAGGCAACAGAAGATAAATCCCTACTCTCTATTTCTGCAGCTTCTGCATTAAATCTTCCTTAAGCTGTTCTGAAACAAGTGTCATACAAAATTCTATCCTTACATTTGTCTCTAACAGCAAAACAAATACACTTGCACTTGTACTAACCTGATCACTCTGAAAAGTACTATTCTACACTGTCAAGTACCTGTTTTTTCAGGAGTACCACAAGACCCTATCAGGTCTGCAATTCAGAGAATCACCAGAGACCATCTGACAGAAGTTTGGGAAAAAAAAAATTGGAGTTACATAGTTAACATCAGAGCAAAATGAACCTGTAATTCAGGGATTTGAAGATTTTCTTTTTAAAAGAAACTGTCTACTGGAATGATTTAGGCTAATTTTCATCCTATTAGTCTTTCATTTTATTACCTCATTTTTTAATTTTCTCTCCCTGTATATGGAACATTTTAAGGTCTTCTGATTGAAAAATCTCTTCATTTGCCAGAATGTATAAGCAAATGTCTTCATTAAAGTGTTTTCATTCCTTCTCTGCCAAAGGAGGATACAAAGATTTACTTCAAGACAGAGAATCAACTTGTTCTGTGTCCTTTGCTTTAATTTAACTGCTCATAAACCACTTTAGGAATACCCAAGAACAGTTCTCAAGTTTCCAAGGTGTATCTTCTAAGAAGACAAACATGTCACACTACTGTGATGACTGAAACACTGACTGATTTCACTACCATCTAGCTTGTATATTGACAAATAATTATGTTTGTAAGCACTGATAAACAGTAAATTCAAATGTTGTAACAGGAAAAGATCACAACAGACTTTTTAGTAATTATTCTTATAGCAAATTATTGAAAAATATGAAATGGTGCTATGCTTAATTCTGTTTATCATACAAACAGAGATTAACAACAGGAGGGGTCAGCAGAGGGCAATTGACTAATTGAGAGAATTTATTTTTGAAAGTCAAGAAACTAAACATGTAGTCTTTGAAAAGTGAAGGAAGTAAATATGACCTCAGTAAGGTCTAGAAAAATTCTGAAGGGAACAGAAATGTACGATAATAAGACTACTTGATCTTTTTGTCAATACAAAAACTAGTGGCGTAAACTCAAACTAAGTAAAGGTCAAGCCCTAAAGGAATATCTTATATCCAGAGAATAGTTAACTGAAGTAAATTATGTGCATTTATATGAGTGTCTGAATGATTTAAATAAATGCAGACAGATTTGCTTGCAATCTCTCTGGAATGCAGGATGGAAATACATGTTCTTTTGTTAATGAAAACAGATATGAGTTTAGGTAAAACTTAGAGGATTTCAGTAAGTGGCAAACCTGCCTTTGACTTAAGAATGCTTCAAGGGTTATGTTTTCCTCTGAAGTTACCACCAACTGTGCTACTAATCTTGGGTTTGAGTGCTTTCATTCTAAGTCAGGACTCCAGATACTTTTAAAAGATCTTCATGCAAGCGCAGAAGCTTTTTTTGATGGATGAACAGGTATTCTACTTCTTTGTATATAAATATACAATTCTTTGCTGAAGGATGTATTACAGATTACCAGAGTAAGTCCATTTTTTAAAAGTATTTTAAAAATGCTCAAAATACTAAACATTTGGAAGCAGGATTTTTCTACAATGCAGAAACTGGTTCAATGCTTTCCAATGCACTTCCAATGACCCTTAATAACAAAAAACTCGTTAAGCTCAACTAGAAGAGTTAAGGCACTTTGGACTCCTTCAAAAAACTGCACAGAGTATTTACTACTTGATGCTTAACCATGCATTGGTCAAATGACTTACGTGATTGCAATGGCTAGGGCATGGGTATGAATAAGGAAGAAGATATACTCTGTTCTACCTGTCGTGCATAATGTGCTGTCTGAATGCCATGATTTCTTAGGCAGTTTAAAGCCCTTGGATCTGGGGAGCGCCCCACGTTCCAGTCTGAAACAGCGGCACTGTCTGTCCTCCACTGTAACAACAAAACAAATACATAGACAGATTTTAAGAAAATTAAGGTACAGTACCTGCCTGGCAATATGACTCATGGGAATGCCATGCTTCTTCATGCAATTCTGTCCTCGATAGTCAGGAGGGCTTCCTATTTCATAGGCAGATGTCGCTGCACTGTCTATCCTCCACTACAGAAAAACAAATTTATATTTTTATGTTTCTTTCCTCACTACTTATATTTCTGACTGGCTATGAGATAGTTATTTCTTGGAACAGAAATAAATAGCTTACCTTATTTTCAAGCTTTTCATCAGTTACAAGTTTTCTGAAAACTGCTTCAGCTATAGGAGAGCGGCAGATGTTTCCTATGGAAACAAGAGACTCAGGTGAATTTTCAGACTCCTGAAAACAAAAACACTAGTAATTGTGTGCATTTTTCAGTCCAGATCAGATTAAAGATTTTTATTTACTTAGCTAGAATGCAAACTGTGTATGTGAGAACCCAGAGTCCTGCACCTGGGTTGGGGCAATCTCCAGTATCAGTACAGACTGTGGCATGAAGGGATTGAGAGGAGCCCAGTGGAGGACTTGGGACAGCGGTGGGTGAAAAGTTGGGTATGAGCCAGCAGAGTGCACCTGCAGCCCAGAAAGCAAATTATATCCTTGGCTGTATCACAAGCAGCATGGCCAGCAGGTTAAGGGAAGGGATTCTGCCCCTCTAATCAGCTCTCCTGGACCCCATCTGGACTAGTGCATCCAGTTCTGGGGCACCTGGCACAAGAAAGACACAGAGCTGTTGCGGTGGGTCCAAAGGAGGGCCACAAAGATGATCAGAGGGCAGAGCACCTCTGAGTGGGAACTGAGGCTGTGCAGTCTGAAGAAAAAAAGGACTGGGGAGATCAGATCTTACTGCAACCTTTCTATATATAAAAGGGGCTGCAGTGATAGGACAAGGGACAACAGTTCTAAACAGAAATGCAGAAGACTTGTATTGGACACAAACAAGAATTTTTTTTTTTACAGTGAGGGTGGTGAGACATTGGAAGATAAACTGTGGTGTTCCATCCCTAGAAATGTTCGAGACCAGGCTGGATGGGGCTTTGAGCAACCTGGTCGAGTAGAAGGCATCCCTGCTTATGGCAGGAGGTTGCAACTAGATGAGATGATGTAGCTTATGGTTCCCTCCCACCCAAATCATTCTAGGATTCCATACTATCCAACTGTCTCTTGAACAAGTCCAAAACGCAACCACCTCCATTGTGAAAACGTAGTAGAATGGCTGAACAACTTGTAGTAAAAATACTCTTGGTCACTGAAGTCACTACAGGTCAAACTGAGCCCTCATCAAGAGCAGCATCCAGAAACCAATTCTAACCCCCCAAAACTGAACTCAATTCCACAAGCTCTAAAAACATCACAAGAAAAAAAATTCCAAACTTTTATTATCTAAAATACAGAGGATTAGGAACAAAACCTAACACATGGCAAAGCTTAAGTGCTGTCAATCAGTCAACAAACAGTTAAGGTATTTATACAAATACATAATCAGTCTTCCCTTCCAACGGCCTCGAATTGCACTAGCCACTTGATCTGACCTTATTTTCAAAAAGAACCTATTTCAACAATGCATTACAGCTCCAGTAAAAACTAAAAATAATGGATCTACAGCATATTTGTTCTGACACTGTAACTACTACTGTACCAATCTATGGCAAACCTCTTAAAATGCATGCAGAAATTCATATTTGAAAAAGAATGAAGTGTCTCAACAAAAAGCAAAAGCCTATTCAACTATAACTCTTTCTACCTTTTCATCTTTCAAAAATTTTCAGTAACTAGATGGATATTCATAATATTTGATAGATCATGCAGATGGCAGTAAATCAGACACAAATCTTTACTTCCCATCAAACAAAATGTGTAACTTTGCTCATCTCTGACTTCTGAGCATGTAAGGATAAAATACCAGAAATGGCAAAACTCATCCCTGTACCCTTAAATAAATCACTCTCCTACAACTGACTGAATTCTTTCCAAATCTCAAACAGTAAAAAAAATTTTAAAAAAATGCCCATGAACACAGCTAAATTTCCATCAGCAGAAAGAAATTTTCACATGAAGCACCTAATCTCATTTTCAAACAAAGCACCAAGGTAGATACTTCACTGCTAAAGAGAGAAGCTGCTATGACAGGGCATTTAATAACTTGCTGTCACACTCATGTCAACTATAAAAATCACAAAGAGAGAAGTGAAGGTCTGAAGCAACACAAATTGACTGTTGAAGGTTTAGAGACCATCAAATCACTAAATGGCAAAAGGAACAGGTTAACCATTGAAAAACTGATCCTGCCAAAACATTGAGTTCTGATGTCAGTAGAACTTCTTCCAGGAGAAAACATACTAATTCTATTGTCTGAATTAGTTTATTTTATGCACAGAAATTAAATCTGTCTTGGAAGAAAAATAAACCTGAAAAATTTTGGGGGTCCCTATGTGGTTAAGTGAGAAAACAGGTTAGTACTATTAATTATGAAAATTTTTAAAACATGGTAATAAAGTAAAAATATAATCTCACTTTTTCAGTGAGTTAGGCATTGAACAATACAATTTCAAAACATGGTAACATACAGCACAAGACAGAAAATAACCTTCGTATCAATGAATGCAATCCTTTGATATTGCAAGTATATACAGCATCACTCCTCTTAGAAACGTATCAAGCTCCATTTTAAAAAGCATCATCTATCTTAAAAGGCTATTCCAGATACTGATTTCCTGTGGTAGCATAAGACCTTCCAGTGTCAACTTAGTATTTATTCCTGGAAGTCTCTGCTCATCTGATCTTGATTAACACCAGTCTCTGTCTTTCCTTCAACAGATACAGAACCCTTACCAAGCACAGCCGTGCTAAACTAAATACACCAAGCTCTCAATCTCCTCATGAAATTAACTGACCTTATCTAATCACTCCAGTTAAGTCAGATCTGCACTTCTTCTAATTTGAATTTACTTTTCTTGAATACTGACAAAATGACAGCTTACACCACAGGAAAAATTTGTTCCGATTTGTTTTTTAAATAAAGTCTGTAATAGGTACTTATTTTTTTTAAATAACCTGAGAACTTCTACAATCACCTTTGACTCATTCATGAGTATCAAATTTATGATTATAACCCTCTACTCCTAATTTGTCTATTCCTCCTCTTTCTATATTACTTCAAATAGGTGATCTTTAAGTCTTTTTTTCTAAACTACTACATTCTGTTTCCATTACACCAACTGTTGAGGCCATCCATTTCTTCCGGTACAAAATTTCTTCTCTATATGAATGATCCCACATAACTGTGCATGAACATGAACTTTCATTACTACACTAAACATTTCAGTAAAAAGCAACGATTAATATTCTTGGACCTAATAATTCATTAACTATCTCCCAGAATTTTAAAACAGTGGTTTTGAAATAAATCCCTTATGGTTTTTTCCATTTGTTTAACCTTCTGCTTTACATGGATTGAACTTTTCCAAATTTTCACTTTTCTATAGCTTGCTCACTTCTTAAAATAAATGCCATAAATATAAACTTTAATGATATCATATAAAATACCATAATGAACAGCATCATGATCACCCTTGATTAAACACATTAACTACCACTTCTAGCAGTAGCTAGAAACTACAGTCATATCATTTTTGAAACCAACACAACCCAGTTTGTGGCTTAAAAATTAATGTCTTCCCTGATGACACAGTCCAGATATTAACGGAGGTATTAATACTGTCAGTGAACTTCAATCTGCCTTCAAATCTATTCTTGGGAACTATGAACAGAATCACAGAATTGACTTAAGAGAAGCTCTTTTCCCCACATACTCTAAAATATTATTTTCATCCTAACCAATTTTTACTCATATTCTCCTTGCAACTGTTATCATTCATCTCAAGATTGATGTAAAGCCCTATCTTATCCCACTAACATATGCAAACTTAATCCTTGTTTTCCAGTCACTTTTCTCACTAATTTCTATCCATTTCAGATACAGTTTTACGTCCCACATTGGTCTTTCCAAGCTTTGCTGAGATTTGTCACAGATGTACAGTGTTTCCTAAGTTATGGATTGACAAAATATTTGGAGAGTGAATGGGGAAATTTCACAAGAAGAAAGAGGGCAGTTAATCTTCCTCCTTGGACCTGAACCATTCTTTTCCTTAAATGTTCTCTACACCTTACCTTCACTACCTATCCTCTTCTGGTATTCCTTTCTTCTTTGTTCTATTTACAGCTGATCTGAACATGCTGGCTTTATGTAGAAGGTAGCAGTATTCAGGTTCTCAAAATCTCCATCTTTTCCCTTCATTATTTTGCATTTCAAGTTCTTTAAGTTGTAGTGACCTTTTCAACCATAGAAAACTAGTGCCCAAGGTACCTAGAGTCCACCCACTGAAATTAATCCTACAAACATCTCCAAATATAGTGATTCAAGGACAGGAGACTTCAATTACAGAATCAGTACTGGAACCATTTGTCAATCATTTTTAAGAAGTCATGTTTTCTCACTCATTTTCTAAGCATAAGGCCTCCAGTGACAGTGACCTAAGCCAACACCTCAGTTTTTGAGGTTTTACTCCTGTCTCTGCACTAATCTTTGACCCACTCCCAGACAGAAACGGAAGCTCTGCTTCTAATGGCAGAACAGACAACTTGAATCCATTTCATACTCAAGTCCATTGCCATCTCTGGGTATGTTGATCCAATCATCTATTCTCTCAATTGGTTTTGTATCTTAATTGCTCCTGATTCAGCTTCCTACTTCTTTCAGAGCTTTCCCAAATGCAAACAAACGCTTTTCTCTTGTTCCTTTCTTTTTCTGTCTGCTGTTAGTAATAAAAGTTTTACTAGTTTTCATCCCCTCACATGCAAAAACTTGATTTTTATTCTACTTATGTTTCCATGAATAGTCACTTCATCTGCGTGACAGGAATAATGCTTCCCAGCATCATTTGCATCATTCATCAGGTCCCCTTCACAAGTGTTCAAGACTGACCAGTCACTTTATTCCATTCCTTACTCAAATTTCTGTCAGAATTCCATCGCAAGTCCTAGTTCTTTCCACCTTGTCACACTCAACATTCAATTACTTTTGGGAGGCACTGATTTTAGTTCAGATTCCCTGGTCTTTGCATTTGTGTGTGTGTGTGTCTCAAAACACTTTCCTTGCAGCAAGAATAATTATCCTGAATTATTCAACTGCTGGTACATCATGCTTTTCTAATCAACCTACAGGTTCATCAGGAAAACACAAGTTTTCAACACATAAGCACCTAGTTGCAACAGTAAGACCCTTAACATGTTTTAAGCATTTATCTTGTTTTTCAATTCCAAGATTACTTTTACAACCATGCTTTCAACTCTCTAGTACTTCTGCATCATTTTGAAAGACAGATGAAATAAGATACTGTATTCTTACAGCTGTTATTACTAACATTGCATAGAAGAAAGGTAATTTTCCTTACATTTATCTAACATTCTCTTCATTATAAAAAAATGTTTTTTCTTTTTGTCAACTTGCCAAGAATCCTTATTACAGCAACTGTTTTTCATGACTTCTTCAATGTCTTACCAAAACTATTGCTTTCCCATTCTGAAGCTATAAACAGCATTTTGTCCCATGAAACCTAGCATTTGGCTCCATCTAAAAGCATACTGTGAATTGTGACAAGCGAATCAGGAAACTCAAATCTCTCTCTAACTGTCACCTCATGTCGCTAAGTTCATTGCCATTTCAGAAATTATTTTATGCAGTCTAGATCCCTGGATCTCAGTGATTCACAACAAGCACTAATGTTCTAAGACCCAGCCAAACCCACTCTGCTCAGCAGTACATCCATCTTAGAACCACTCCTCCATCTCTGGAGGAGATCAGTAAGCCAGGGCCTGGTCTAAGATGCCCGTTCAGCTTGTTGTGTTATAGTGGAGAAGTCATCAGAAAGAAGCTGGCTTATATAACACAGCATCATATTAAGTCAATTTCTGGAGCTCAACTATTAATTAACTATTACATGAGCTACATAAATGTAAAATGAGCAAACTGCATTTTGATTCACCTCCACTTTTAATTATTTCTTTGCTTAAATGAAAAAAAAATTATTTTCTGGTGCCTTTTCATATGCTGTAATTACATATGTTGCTGGGTATTTCAATTATTTCTCAGTGATGAGGAACCCTTATCATTAATGTAGTTATGCACATTAACTAGATTGTATTTTGTTGTGTAATGACTGACTGCTTATTTCATTACAAACAAACAACACAATCAATAGACATTTCAGTAGCAGGTTTCTTTCAAAACAATGTAGAAGGAAAAAGTACTTTTTCGTGAAGAAGTGTCCTTTCTGGAATCCACTCTCACTAGATGTGGCAAACTTCAGAATTAACCTACTGCATTAACCAGCAAAGGACACTACAGTTAAATGCAGTTCTAGAAATCTGCTTAGTACTTTTCTGCAATAATCTCAGCAATTATTCCTAGTAAAATTTAGGAGGAAAAAAGTATCACCCTTGAAGAATAACCAAAAATAATTAGGCAAACTTAATAGCAGGAACAAGAAGCAAGTTACCTACAAAATATACCTGAGAAGAGTTTATAATTCATTGGAAAAAACAGAAGTGCTTATCATGTCAATTAGCTTTTCATACCACATATCACTAACATTTTTTTCACTAACCAGTAACAGAGAAGAGGAAATTTAAAAGCTATTTACATTTGATTAAAACAATCCATCCTATTAACATTGGTACTGACTTGTCCACCCTTTCCTCAGGCCTAATAATTAATTAACATAAACTATTATATTGGTTGCACTAAAAGAGCTCCTGCATTAGAACCTTGTTATAGTGCAAATCACCATTTGTAGGCTTACAAACCCACATATATGAGTTGTTTCACAAAGTCACAGTATAATTTAGGTTGGAAAAGATCCTGAAGATCAAGTCCCGACTGTTAACTCAGCACTGCCAAGTCCACCACTAACCCATGTCCTTAAGCACCGTGTCTACCTGTCTGTTAAATACCTATGAAGCATCAACTATTTCTCTGGGCAGCCCCTTCCAACACTTGACAACCCTTTTGTGCTGAAATTTTTCCTAATACCCAAATTAAACCTTCCCTGGTGCAACTTGGGGCCATTTCCTCTCATCTTGTCTCTTTTTCAGGTACTGTAGAGAGTGGCAAGGTCTCTGCTGAACCTCCTTCTCTCCAGGCAAAACAACCCTAGCTCCCATAGCCACCCCTTATCAGACTTGTGCTCCCAAGCCTTCATCAGCTTTGCTGCCCTTCTCTGGACACACTCCAGAACTTCAATGTCTTTCTTGACTGAGGGGCTCAGAACTGGACACAGCACTTGAGATGCAGCCTCACCAGTGCCGAGTACAGGGGGACGATCACTGCTCTGGTCGTGATGGCCACAGTTTTACTGATCCTGGCCAGGATGGCATTGGCCTTCTTGGCCACCTGGGCACACACACTGGATCATGTTCAGCTCCTGTCAACCAGCACCCCCAGGTCCTTTTCCTTTGGGCACTTTCCAGCCACTCTGCCTCCGCCTGTAGCACTGCTAGGGGTTGTTGTGATCCAAGTGCAGGACCCAGCACTTAGTCTTGTTGAACCTTGTGTTGTTGGATTTGACCCAGCATGTCCAAATCTCTCTGCAGAGCCCTTCTACTCTCCGGTAGATCAACACTGCCACCCAACTTGGTGTTGTCTGTGAACTGACTACAGTATCCCTCAATCCCCTCCTCCAGATTACTGATTAAGATATTAAACAGGACTGGGGAACCACTACTCATGACCAGCTGTCAGCTGGGTGTAAATCCATTCACCACTACTTTGGGCCCACACATCCAGTTTTTTACCCAGGAAACAGGGCCATCCAAGCCCTAAGTAGCCCGTCTTTTCAGGAGAACGCTGTGGGAAATGGTGTTAAAGGTTACAGTGAAGTCCAGGTAGACAACATGCCTCTTTCTCTCATCCACTAGGCAGCTCACCTGGTCATACACGATCAGGTCATTCAAGCAAGACCTGCCTTTCTAAACCCATTCTGACTGGGCCTGATGTCCTGTGCCACATGATGGCACTCATGATGACCTGCTCCGTGACCTTCTCTGGCACCAACATCAGGTTGGCAGGCCTGCAGTTCCCAAGGTCATTCTTTCAAACTTTCTTGCAGATGAGTGTCACAATTGCCAACCTCCAGTCAGCCAGGACCTCCCCAGCTGACCAGGACTGATGGTAAATAATTGCAAGTGGCCCAGTGAGCACTTCCAGCAGCTCCCTCAGTGCAGGAAACATGGCTGGAAAGCAGCTTGGCAGAAAAGGACCTGAAGGCGCTGGTTGACAGCCAGGAAACAGCAGCATGCCCAGGTGGCCAGGTGGTTCCTCCTGCATCCAATAAAGATAGGGATTCTACTTAGCCCTCTTTTCCTGCTGATGTACTTATAGAAATATTTTGTCTTTTACAGCAGTAAACACCAAGTTCTAGCTGGGTTTTGGACCTTCTAATTTTTCTCCCTGCATAACCTCATGACATCCTTCAGCCCTCCTGAGTTGGCTGCACCTTCTTCCAAAGGTCATAATCTCTCCTTTCTTCCTTCAGTTCCAGCCAGAGCTCCCTATTCAGACAGGCCAGTCTTCTTCCCCACCGGCTCACCCTTCAGCACACAGGGATGGTGATTACCACTGTCTTCAGAACACCATGTTTGGGAGGGAGGATTCATATTAATTAAGATGTTTTTATACAAAACCATTTGTATAAACCACTAGCTTCTAAACACACACCAACTGATAATCCCTTCCTAAAGGATGTTTTCCCTGGATTATTATTAGGGGTTGATTTTACTCTAAGGTAAACATCAGAACATATTTCACAAAACTAAACTCTTATTTTTTCTATTCAGCTAATCTGTATGTCTCCTATTACAACAACAAAAAAGCAGATGGTGAAAAGCCCAAACACTAACAAATGGTTTTGCAACAAACTTGGCAAAATGCCAGAGATTCTTAGCACACAGGTGAGATTGTATGGGCTAGGAAGCAGATCATGTTAACAGCCCTCCCAGATCAGAACAGAGCCACCCAGCTTGTCACACCCTGAAGAAAGCAGACGTTTAGAGAAAGCATGCCCAAAATGGGGCATGGCTCTGTAATCTATGTAGTCAGGTCAGCTCTTCCCTGGTTGTGATTATCTTGTTTACCAGTAATTGATTGTCCTAAGCTCCAGAAAAGCATTCAAGTAATTTCTGATCCCATCTACACTTCTGTTTTCTGGGACTTTGCATGACAAGATTTACCACTTAAACATACAAAATATCAGTAAAAGGAAGTTTCCTACTTCTTATTTTTGGCAGCTGTTTAACAAAGCCTTATTCTTTTCACTCATTTTCATACCAGATCAAGACTTTCATTACTAGATCATACTAGATCAGACTCCACCAAGTTCTTTCTCTTACTTAAAGGCCTACTATTCTTTCCCTCTTTTTACACTGGCTCTTCCATTAACTTCAGTGCTTTTTGTCGTGGTTTTCTCTCCCTTTCCCGTGTCAGGTGCTCCCAACAGCAACCCTGCAGGCAGCCTCCCAGTTCCTGTCCCGCAGCTCCAGAAGCCAAGTGCTGCACAACCCATCTCAGAAAGCTGTGCAAAGCCACCTCTCCGTGCTGCCCCCAAGCAGCAGCCTTAGGTCAGAGGTGGTTTATGCCTATTTAGGTGTTGCGCTTTCCCACACACAACCTTTGCGTTTGTCAACACCGCATTGTACTGCCTTCACTATTTCCCACTGATTTCACAGAAACACAAAACTATCAGGGTTGGAAGGGACCTCTGCACATTATCTGGTCCAATTCCCCTGTCGGAGTAGGGTCATCTAGAGCACGTTACACGGGAACGCGTCCAGGTGGGTTTGGAACGTCTCCACGACCACCCTGGGCAACTGTNAGAGGTGGTTTATGCCTATTTAGGTGTTGCGCTTTCCCACACACAACCTTTGCGTTTGTCAACACCGCATTGTACTGCCTTCACTATTTCCCACTGATTTCACAGAAACACAAAACTATCAGGGGTGGAAGGGACCTCTGCACATTATCTGGTCCAATTCCCCTGTCGGAGTAGGGTCATCTAGAGCACGTTACACGGGAACGCGTCCAGGTGGGTTTGGAACGTCTCCACGACCACCCTGGGCAACTGTTCCAGTGCTCGGCCACCCTCAACGCTAAGCTCTTCCCCCGTTGTTCCTCTCACAAAAAGGGCGCAGGTGGATTCCGCTTTCTGTTTCCCTTCCTGGCTACTACTCCGGCCTTCCCCGACAAGGCAAACCCGCAGAACCGTCCGAGGGCGGGACGGCTGCGGCACCGCGGCGGGCCTGCCGCACTTCCCGGGCCCCGGCCCTCGCCTCACCACGCTCCCGCCCCACGCCGCCGGTGGCCCGGGCCGAGGAA
>VZTZ01021333.1:64831-228483 GCA_013400955.1 Drymodes brunneopygia | reverse complement strand
GCAGGAGCGGCAGGCACAGAGCGGGAGCGGCGGGAGCGGCGGGAGCGGCCATCCCTCGCCCCGCTCACCCAGGCACACGAACAGCACCGACTTCACCTCCCCCGCCGCCATCTTCGCTCCGAGGACCTCGCGGCTGTCGCGCCGCCCGCGCCTTGCTTTACGGCAGCGGCTGTTATAGGCGGCTTTGGGACTTGCCTGTTTTGAGGGGGGGAAAAAGAAGCGAAGTGCGGCGCGTGCCCGGGACAGCGGGAAGGGAGNCTGCCTCCTCCACGTAAAAATCTAAGACGCGTCCAATGCGACTTTGGCCTCGCCAGGCTGCTGGTGAAATTGAGCGCACGGGCGCTTCTTTTTCCAGGGCAGATCCAGTGTCTGGTTTTTGGTTTATTTTATTTAGTTGTATTTTATATCTATGTATAATATAGGTAGGTTATATATACCTGCTATGTATTGTAAAATATATATTTTTTATATGTGCACATATATTTTTATATTTGATTTATATTTATTTAATTATCTATTTTTAAAAAACTTTTGTATGTATTTATTTCTATTTTTTCTGCTGGGCTATCTTGTACACTGTATCTGTGTACCTGGCTGGGTTTTGTAACGCCAGCAGACACAGCCCCACCACGGCAGGGTGTGGCCAGGACTGAATTCTTCTGCTGCTTTTTAAAGACTTGTTTGGCTGGTCTTCTGGTCAAAACACAGCACTTTCGAGATCAAATAAAAAAATGCCAGATTCTTATTTTTGTGCCAGATCTGTGACTTTCAAATGAAAGCTATAGAGTTTATAGAATGTTTGCTGTGGAATGGAGCAAACTGCACATTTCCTTTTATGCACCCTGAAATGCTGTCCTGCTTATGCTGATTCTTTTATAAATACAGTTGTACAACCACATTTTTAAAAATTATTTAGTCATTTCGCTTTGCAGTGGAAGTGATTGGTAATCAGCAATGTGGTTTCTGCCCCCGGTGCCTGCAGCATCCTGCTGCTGTCAGGGCAGCTCGCAGGTGTCTGCAGTGTGAGGTGGTGGAGCCAGGCAGGGGCCGGGGCTCTGCTCACTTGTGTCAGACATGGCCTCGGCGAAGGAGGTCGAGATGAGTCAGTTGTGGCATTCTCACATGTGGCTCTGCCATGTTATATATCTGAGCAGTGCAGAGTGCCTTTAGTCCTGCTTTCTGTCACGTGAAGTCCCTTGCAGTGTCCACACTGGAAGCAGGTTGCCCCCTGACACCTCCGTTCCTGTGTTTGTGGGTTGGGGAAGGCTCAATATAGAACTGAGTGCTTTGCAACATCCTGGAGTTCCTATGAAACCCGGTGTTTGTATCTGTTTATGTCACATGTAGGCACGTGCCTTGCTGTAATTTTGAGACGAAGTCTTTCATGTCTCCCTGTCTTCGAGAGGGGCCTAGGGAGGATCCTTATCCAGAGTGTTACCCTGCGTTCTTCATTGAAGGGGTTGTCAAGCTTTGGAACAGGCTGCCCAAGGAGGTGGTGGAGTCACCATCCCTGAAGGTGTTCAAGGAACAGCTGAACGTGACACTTAGGGCTGTGGTCTAGTTGACAAAGTGGTGTTTGGTCAAAGGTTGGACTTGATGATCTCAGAGGTGTTTTCCAACCTAGTGATTGTCATTTTCAGCCCTCATCAACGGAAGAGAGACACAGTTTGTGCCTTCTTCAGCTCATGGCAATTTCATACCTTTGAAATAGACTGTGACAGAATTCACTGTTGTCCTTTGCATTGTGTCATGGTTTCTCACCATTAAGAATTAGTTTTTTCTGATGTAATAAGCTCTCCATATTTTGGGGTCTTTGGAAACAGTTACTGAATTGTTGTGGAAGAGCCTGCAATGCAGGGCTTTTTGAAGGATAACCTGTATGACTTACTGGGGAAGAAACGCTCTTGTGAACAAGATAATTTAAGAACTTAGGCAGAACTAGGGCTCTTCAAATTCTTGATTAATAAATATCAAGCACCTTCACTTTTTGAATGTTTATTCCTTTTAGCTTGAAGAAATGTTTCTTGTGTGATTAATTGTAGGAATTAATTAGTTGTGGGAATTGGTGACTTCTTAGATTTGATTCACGCACATAGTGAATTGGGACATCTATGAAGTGTGGAAATGAGAGAATCAGAATGATGGTGACAGTTTTCTTGACAGAAATGTTAAATATTTTTATTGGGAAATAAGCAGTCTGTATTTTGTTTTGGTAGTTAATACTTTTTCATGGTAGCATAGAGGGCTTTTGTATAGTGCACATGTGGGTTTCATCTATTACAATCTTATTCTGTCTGTACTTCTGGCCTTGGTGAGAAGATAAACAAGCTGTTTGTTTGGATTTTTGTATAAAAACAGCCTTGTTTTAGTTAAAGCTTTCATGTGCAAAGGGTAATAATGTACTTGTTAGTCTGCTTGGGTTGCCTTGAAATTTATTCTTCATGGTCAAAATAGAGTTAAGTCAAAATTGGGATTCCCTTTGGGATTTTCCCCTTACCCCCTGTCTAAATTTCACAAATCACACCAACTCCTGTATTAAGATGAGATGAGATAGGTAGAACTGAATTTGTAGCTCTGACTTACTTTCAGTCATGCTACTTATCTTGCTTGGTGGGGAGCATCCCTTTGGTGAAAATTATTTACACACCCAACATATTATAGTAAGTGTACATGAAAGACTTGCTAAAAGGGTTTCAAGTGGACAGTTTCCTGGGGCATGGGTGTAGTGTGGATAGGTGCAGTGGCATGTTTTGAGCCAAAGCCTGCAATTCTTGTAGTACAAAGTCTTGCTAGAGTTCACATGTGAGTCTCAGACAACCCCCAGCACAACTCTGCTTTTTGTGCTTGCTTTAGAGCACACCACTATCTCTATATTCTTGAAAATGCTGTTTTCTGATTCCTTTTGCACAAATGGAGTGATTTCTTCCCCATGCCCCTTGTGTTTATCCTTTCTTCTAGTGCAAAGGCTACAACTTGTTTGTAGAACTGTGGACTTGGGATTTTAGTATTTTTGTAATTGCTAAAAGTTATAAGAATTTTTGAAGACTTTTAGCTACAGGTATTGCACTACTCTGCCTCCTGTGCAGCTGAACAGATGTCTAATGTGCTTTTTGGAACAAATTGTGCCTCAGGCAGGTATCAACTGTCTTCACACGCCACAGTTCCTTAGAAATAAGGAACATCACCTAGTTGAAACATCTCTCATCTACAAGGGGAACACATTTTTCTTAGAAGTACATTGTTCAGCTTTGTCACTATCATTTTACCCTGATGTATTCCAGCTCTCATCAGAAAAGGATATGAGAGGAAATTCAGCATCTCTAGAATTTTCTCCCAGCTGACTTCAGTACAAAAACTGCTGGGGACCCAGCTCATCAAATGCTTTTGATGATGCAGGAGACTCTGTTACAGGGCGTTTTTTTCCTTGACTTTTCTCAAGGAAATAGTTAATTCAAAGTGGGACGGGGGACTGATACCACATAAAGTTACAAAGTGATCAACTTCGTGTTTGAATTAGTTCTTTCCTCTCTGTGGAGAAAAGTTATAAAAATTATGCCACAATAAACAGGGCATGGGTTTTTTACATGTTGTAGGGTTATTTTAGCATTAGCAAAACGGATATTTCATGTGAAAAATACTGAGTTCCCATGGTCTAGAAGTGCATACGTTATTGGTAGCAAGATTTGAAAAAACAGTTTGTAAACACTAGAGCTGACCAAAAGTTTTATGCTTTTGGACACTATACATGACAGTAGTACACTCTGATACAGCTAACAAGCATTATTACTTTTATCACATTTCATACAATTTAATTTATATCAGATAGCCTGTGCAGAGCCTAAGCTTATTTTGGATGTGTTATTTTATATAATTATGGCATTTCAAATAAATTTTGCTTTGCTTTCAAAAAGGTCATCAGCTAACATCTCAATTTCTATCTCTGTAAGCCTGAGTTTACAAAATACCTTTCCTTAGAGGACAACAGCCTAAAAGCTTGACCATGAAGTTCACTTACTCCTTTAAAAAAGTCATAGCAGAAAGCCTTACACCTACATTCAGTGCTTATCCTCCGCAAGTTTGCTGATGACGTGAAGCTGAGCAGTGCCATTGCTACAACAGAAGCATAGGATGCCAGTGAGAGGGACCTGGACAAGCTTGAGAAGTGGTACCACGAGAACCTCATGAAGTTCAACGAGTCCAAGTACAAGGTGCAGCACCTGGGTCGAGGCAATCCCAGACACAGGTACGGACTGTGAGAGGAACTCACTGAGGGCAGCACTGGTGAGATGGACTTGGAGGTTCAGGCAGACAAATACTGGACATGAGCTGGCAATGTGACGATGTGCACTTGCAGGCCAGAAAATCAGCTGCACCCTGGGCTGCATCCAAAGCAGCGTGGGCAGCAGGGCAAGGGATGAGATTCTACCCCTCTACTCTGCTCTTATGAGACCCCACCTGGAGTGCTGCATCCAGCTCTGGAGTTCTTAGCAGAAGACAAATGTGGACCTGTTGGAACAAATCCAGAGGAGGGCAACAGAGATGATCAAAGGGGTGAAGTGTCTCTCCTATACAGACAGGCTGAGAAAGCTGGGTTTGTTCAGCATTGAGAAGAGACAACTCCAGGGAGACCTCATTGTGGCTTTCTGGTACTTGAAGGGGGCCTATAAAAAGAGGTAGAGGTGATGCCTGTGTAGTGACTTTTTAGCAGGCAGATAGTGATAGAACAAGGGGTAGCAATTTTAAACTAAAGCAGGGGAGATTTAAATTAAATGTTAGGAATACCTTCTTTACTGTGTGGGTGGTGAGGCGCTGGGAACAGATTGCCCAGAAGAGCTTTGAATGCATCATCTGTGGAAGTGTTCATGGCCACATTGGGTGGGACTTTGAGCAATCTGGTCTTGTGAAGGGTGTCCCTGCCCATTACAGGGGGTTGGAACTGGATGATCTTTCAGGTCCCTTCCAACACAAGCCATTCAGTGATTCTCTAATGAAGGCTGTGAAGAATTGCTCACCGTAGAGTACCAGCTAATGGTAGACACATTGCACGTGAAGGTTGGGGTGAGCACTTTGCCTGTCCAGGTTTAGAGTTACCACATTTACGTGCCTCTGATAATTCTGGCTTTCTTTGAGTTATCTTCAGAAGTATTTTAATTTCCATAACTCATAGTAATATATTAAAAGAAGCCCTAAAAACACATACACACACAAAACCCCCAAAACTCAAAACTACAGACTTCTAGAGATGAGAACGAAGGAATAAATCTGCTCATCTATCTCCATTACTTCATTTCTATCAATGAAAGGCCTTCTGTGTTTGAAATGGTTCTTTCTTCAGTAAAGACTTGTGATTCTTTATATTTTGGGTTTCATACTGTGTATTTGCATGCCAAAATCCAAATGTAGATGACTGTTTTTCTTCTCATTGTCTGACTTCTTAGCTATCTTGCAATAACCATACAGATGTAATGCAAGTTTGTGTAAAGGTATTCGGAGGTATTACTCTTAATGGCATTTCTCATTCCTCCCTCCACACACATTGCTGTGATTTAAATGTATAAATATATCTAATTGTGGAAATATAAGCTTCACAAATTCTATAATAATTTCTTATTACAATGCTCTCCATTAAAGAAATCTTCAAAGTACTGTAAATATCTCCGCTTTCTGTATAGATAGAGATGTCTGCAAGATTCTCCTCTTTGAAATACAGAATTATTGGGCTATTTTCCTTTTAGAGAAGGTGCTGTCTTCTGTTATGTGTCATTCCTTTTGCATATTTGAGTTCTTGAGGGCTGAATTTAGTTGTAACTTCAATATGCTCATAAGGTTTTTTCCTTGGCACAGGCTGTAATCAACAGCTAACTTTAGCAGGTTATTGCAGGTAAAAAATGGAAAACCAGGCTGGTTTTAACATGAATAAGAGTGGAGTTTTTTTTTGTTTTCAGCTTTATTTTTAAGCACTTTTTTACTTCTTTCCACTGGTGTGTTTGGACAGAATATATTTCCATCTGTCTTAGGTAAACCTTAAAGTACTTCCAACTCTTTGATTTCTGTCTGCTGTCAGCTGCAGGTTCTGCAGACCTTTCTGGTCTGTTCTGCCTCTCACCACTACCAGCACTAGCTTAATGTAATACCATCCAGTAAACACCTTGTAATCCAGGGTGGGGAAGGAGGAAAGTGTAATTACATTAATTTACAGTATAAAAACCATTAGGGTTGTGAAAACACACATTAGAGTCTTCCAGTGTAGCTCAGCTGACACTCTGCAAGGCCATGTAGTCCTTGCTGTAGTACCTCTACCCTGCCATAACTTGTTCTGTCACTGACATATCACTGATTTCTCACACCAGTGTTGTTGATGGGCAGTGAAGCATGGAAGTTGGTAAAACTTCAAGAATCAAGTGATAAAGATCATGGCAGAAATACACAAGCTTAGTGCAGAACTTCACTGTACAGAAACACTGTTACCTACTTTTCAGCTCTGTTTCCATTGCCTTACACTGATGTATTATCTGTTGTCTCCTGTCTCCCCTGCTGTTCTTGAGGTGCTTGTGTCAGAATTGCACAACCTTGCTCATTGGCATAACCAGTCTGTCAGTAATGCTTTCTCATTCCCTGCTACTGCTTTTGTAGACTCCTTGCCTGGACCATTAGTCATTTGTAGCAGGATGTTCAAAGTGTACATTCTGAGCATTTCCTCGTTCATGGAATCTGGAGGAATCGGTATCTGCTTGTTGCTGTTGGTTCCAAAACCAGGAGTAAGGAGCTCAGGCTCTTGACAGCAGTAGTCTGCTGGATTTCAACTAAAGAGGATCATTATTGCCTTTATTTTTTGACATCCTTGTCCTGTAGGTTCCTTTTCAACTTATTCTGCAGTTTCCGTGAACTCCACAGATCTTTTCTTGACATCCATTAATCTGGCTTCTTTGCTTTCAGTCATTGGCTTCAAGTGTTGGAAATCACAAGTGGAGAGAGGTTCACAGAGACATATTTAGCATAGGCTGCTGCTTGTCATCCACAGCTCTGTGTTGCATCACTTTTTCTGGGGCTGGGAAAAATGCTTACGATGCACATCTGGCATGTTGCTCGAGGAATTTCAAGCACCAGATGAATCCCAAGGCTGGAGCTGGCTACCGCAATATCATGTTGTTACACATTTGTGAAACCAAAATTGCATTAATCTCTTTAATTGGAGTGCAAAATTGAAATCTCTTGTTTAGGCCCTTTTCCAGTGCTGCACAGTCTTGTTTTTCAGGTTTCTCCTTCTCGTTAGAATGTTTTTCTTCAACTTTTCTTGACTGTGCTGATTTTCATGTTTATGAATGTTTATAATTTTGAATGTTCTCTGTTCATACAAGCCTTTTAGCATTGGTGTTCCTGATGTAACCATGGCTATTTGCAAATCAGCTATGCCCTTAATGTATTCTTGTGCTGTTTCTGAACTTTTTAGGGAAGTGAAAGTGAAGACTGAATTACTGTATGAGGCTCATAGAGGTATTTGTTATTGTTTTTTCTTCTTTTTGTGGCCAAAAAATCCCACAAAACCACTTTTCACCAAGTACTTCAAAGCTCAAACATACATGGGCAACATCTGCATGCAAGTCTTTGTCTTCCCTTTGTCATCCATTCTTTGAAACTGTACTTTTGATGCTTGAGTTCTCATAATGCCACTATGCTTTATTTCATCTGTTCATATTCAGCATGATTTTGATTGTATCAGAATTAGTTATAGCTTTTAAGTAAAAAGGCTTTATTTATTTTTTAATGCACCTTGCTCAGATAATTTCACTGAATGTTCAGCCAACAAATTATTACTGTTAGTCAGAATGTAAATTAGAGGCTGACGCACTTGCCTCCTCAGCTTACAAATTAAGCAGTTAATCAATTTTGGTATGATATTCCCCCATGGGGTTTGTGTTGCTGACTCACATATGCTCAATATCTTCTCCTTTCAGCAACAAGCAGGAGTGCAAATGAAGCTTGCTCCCAGCTGAGCATTCGCTGATCACGGCATTCCAAATCCATCAGTCAGTGTATCCTCCTGATAGATATTATTGTCTTATTGCTCCTGGTTACCTCTTTCCTGAGCAGTGCTTGAATACAAAACAGCCAATTAGATATGCATACTTAAAAGCTAATAGTGAAGACAGTGCTACAGGCTTATTACGTATGTGATTGATGGGCTAAAATGAACACAGAAATTCCGCTTATGTCTAAATATTTCATACAGTATTTTTGTTAGCAAGCAGATATGTCTGTATGATTTTTTCAATAGACTTCCGGTTTTAAATTAGTTTCTAAGGAACTAATTTTACAATCCAAATCCTAAGGTAAGCTTGAGGCAGAAGAGAATCATTTGATAGATAACAGAAGTCGAAATAATTTTTGAGGTCACAGAAATCCTACTTACTGTTTGGTCTGTTTATAGAGTGATTAAAATAAATAGAAGCAAGAATTTACTCCTCTGCTTTCACTATAATATTTATTTTATTACTAATGTATTTTGGAAAAGATTCCACCATTTCATAGTGCAAACCTCCCTGTCCTTTTTTTTAAAGTGAATAGTTTTGAATTGTCTGACATACTTGTGCTATTTTTGACTTATTAGGGATTTTTTACTGAAAAAACAATAATTGTCTTTGGACAAAGTTTTATGAAATTGATTGATCTAAAATTAAATAGTAAGAGTCAGGCCTCAGCCCCACTATATATACACTGTGTATCAAACCATTAAACTTTGCCTATTTAGTGTTGATTGTTGACTCTCTCCTTATATAATCCTGAACTCTGTCAACAAAATCTTTACTGTGGCATAGTCCCAAGAGGGAGAGCCAAGCTTCCCGCTTTCCTCAGTGATAAAAATACTATATTTCTTCTACTGTGGTTCTAACATTCACCAAAATGAGAGTCCAGCCAGGCCTTATCAGGCATCATATTATACATAATTGAGGTCAGGGTGTGGATTTGTTTGGGCTTTTTTTTAAAGAAGTCATCAGTTCCTCAAGGCTCCTGTAAGCATCCCGCCAGTTCCTTAGTATCTGCACAACATTATGGAAGTAAATAAAGGAACTCAAAGTGAGCCACTAGGCAAAGAATCATATGGTTATCACTTAGAGTAACTGTGTTGGTTTGCAGCACGAAAGTCTTAAATCAGGTGGCTTATTAATCCTGCTCATAGTTAAAACCTCTCTGTGCCATGTTTGCTTGCCAATTAATAGCACTTTATTTTTCATACCTACTACTGTCTAAATTAAAATCTTGCTTGCAGCCCTTCTCTACAAGGTGTAACTTTGAGTTCTTCAAATGGTAGCATGTACAACCTCTTTCTTTTTTCCTTCCCTTTTCCCCTCTCTGTACCTCTGTCGTGCTTTAGAAATATCACCCATTTCTTAGCTTCTGAAAGTGCACAAGTCTGGCCACATGCAAAGTAACTGGCAGAATTTTGTTGTCAAATCCACCTGCTGTGTCTTAGTCCAGAAAAATAATCCTGCATTTCTTCAATCTGTGGCAGGAAGGGAAAAAACAAGGGATAATGGAGGAGTGAATTCCTGTAATTGCCCAAGGAATGCAGAGGAAATAGCTGCCCAAGGAATGCAGAAGAAATAATGATGCAGGAAACGATACAGGGAGAAAGTGAAGTTTCTGATGTTGGTTTGAGGATGGGACGTTAAGCTTTCCTGTGCTTGCTGTTGTAGTGGACAGCTAGATCAATGTCTCTCCAGTTTCTCCATTCCCTGGTAGTAAAGATACCCCACACTATGTGGCACCAAAAAAAATACCCTTTTAGAAGGGTTGGAGTGGAAATACCTAATTTTCAATTTGCTTAAGTAATGCTATTTTTCTGTTCAAAGTTTGTATTTTAGAATACAGTTTTTGGAATCATAGTGCAGGACAGTCATATAATGGTCTGGGTGGGAAGGAAAAAGGACATCTAATCCAACCTCTCCTGCAATAGGCAGAGAGACCTTTGTCTAGAGCAGGTTACTCAGAGCAACCAGTTATGTATTGAGAGGTGAAGGGACAGTGAAATAGTAACAGTATTACTTTTGCTGACCCCTGAAGTTCAATTTTGAATTGCCTTCAATTAAATAGTAGCTTCTACGTGCACAGAGGCATGTACACAGTGTTTTCTGGTAACCATCAAGTCTTTCTGAAGCAATTCTGAATCTGAAAATGTTTACAAAAACTGTAATGTGATTTTATTTTTATTTCTCCACTTTAGCACTTTAGTCTTCCTGTTTCCAGACTTTTAGGTCTGAAAACACCTCATTTTCTCAATGGATTTAGCTAAGGGGTTTCTCTACGAGCTTGTTTTTGGGGTTTTTTTTTGTTTTGGTTTTTTTTTTACTTTTTAGTGGTAGGTAGAATAATTGAAGATGTTTCTCCAAATTCAGAGATTAGCCAGAGAGAAGCAAAAGAGAGCAAGGAATGCATGTGTAGACAAGGAAGAAGAGTTTGAGAAGAGCACAGAAGTTTATTTTATTTCTCCAGTCTAGAAGTTGGATAATGCTTGCTTTTGCTCAGTAATGTTTTTTAACTCCCCAATGTTTTCATCACCCCAGTGTTTTTTTTATCTCCAGTGTACAGGTCTTATTTTCATTGTCTTGATCACTTTGCTAGAAGTCCTGCATGGTCAGGCACATAACTGTCCATTTCACCACAGTTTAATCTTACTGAACCATGAGAAAAATTAAGTACCATGAAATGTGTATTTTGGGTAGACTGGGTAGGTGACACTTCCCAAACTCAAGACCTCTAGACATGCAAAGTATCTTAAGTGAAAACCTACATATAGAAGTCTTCACCTGATTTTGCAAACGGACATGCACTGTGTATTGCAATGTTAATTATTAGTTACAAATTATAATATGCTAGGTTTATTCTTCATACCTTCTTGAGAAGAATGGTGTTGCAATATATTTTTTGGGACTGCCTCAGTTTATCTCCATACAAAAGAAATCTTATTTTTCTCTTACAACATGCTGGCACAACCTTGAAAATGCAATGTGAAGTACAAACAACAGAAGTAATGGAGACATTTGCTCCACCCCAGTTTGTTAATTTACCAAAAGCAGTTATGAGTTCATGTTTTATTTGGGCTGCAATGGCCTCTCCTTTTGCCATGTAGCCAGGTTCCAGCCTGGGGAAGCCTTCCAACCACAGAAGAAATGCATGTTCAAAACTCCTGCAAGCAGTTTGGCAATTTTAGTACCATAACAGTCAGAGAAAATTCACATGCCAAGAACTTTTCAGAATGTCCTGAGCTAGTAGAGCTTCAGCTTTTCCTATCCTTTCACACTCAGGGTCTTGACTATCATCTTAATTTTCTGAAAAGAGAAGGGATGATTAGGAGATAGAATTAATACTTCTACTCTGATAACTGCAGTGCAGTTTAGAGTCTGTTGCATTCTATGTATTTCCTTTTGTTCCCAGAGAGGCTGATATTTCTGCACAGCCTTCTGATGACTGATGTCACTTCAAACTCTCCAAGGTTATACCTGCTGCATCTTCACCAAAGCCAAATGTTCCTGCAAGCTGTCTCGGGGACGCTAATCGAGACATTCAGCTCTCAAAATCTCCCTTGTTCTTTGAGTCTTCCTTCTTGCCTGGAGAACATACTGGAGGAATATTCTTCTCTTTGTAAAGTGGAGGTGTATCGTATTCTAGTCAACGGAGCCTGGACAGAAATTTGGCTGACTTTTGCTACACTCTTCACTTGGCCTAAGCTGAATCGCTCTCTAAGCTTCATTGAAGTAATCTCAAGATGTATTTAGTCCTCACCTTCTTGGTTTGGGAATATTGGGAATATTGCTCAGAGTGAAGAGATGAATGAATGTTCAGGGAATGTCAATTTAAAAAATAGTCCACTTTTGACTGAATGTTGTTTCTCTATGCACAGTCTATGCAATTTTATGTTTGTGAATTTAGGAACAGTAGAATTTTATGGAAATGCTGTCACTAGTTTTTTTCAGAGATGTGATGTGAGACCAGATGCATCTTTGGTCTGGCCATGTATTCATGTGTTAGCTGGACAGTCTGTTGCTTGTAAACTTGGAAATAATGAGTGTTGTTATGTCCAGACAGGAAAACAGTAATTTAAGTGATAGCTCTGAGGGATTTTAGTAGATGCAACAATCAAGACTAACTCCTATCTCTTTAACTGCACTAAGGCTTCTTTTTGCAAATCTACAGGTGAAACATTACTATTCATACATAAAATGGTATTTATAATTTGCAGAATACTAATACTTTAGAATACTTGATTCTGTCTAGTTGTTTACTAGGGATGGCAGATCTGGTGGATCAAAATGGAAACACACTTCTGTAGACTTCATGCGCTCATCAGTTTTGAGGGTAGATTTCAAGATTTTGTGTGTTTGTTACTGTACTGTACAGTTTTATAAAGTAAACATAATTTATCTCTAATCTGTGCTTTTTCCTCAGTTGGAATATATGATGGGCTTATGTTAGATCACATTGGAAAGAAAATACTGATAAGACCTTCAAAAGGAAGTAGATCTCTAAAGGAAATTTCTTGGTCTGAAACAGAATTTAGTTCACTTTCAGAACATGCCACATGTTTAAGTCTATTAGAGAAGTGTCCTGAAGAGGTGCGAAACTTTCAGTGTTCATGGGTCAACAGTTGCCTGTTGCTGTGCTGTTTGAAGGACAGCAGAACTGGCAGTGGTATAGAGAAGAGCAATTAGAGTGGTCAGTGGTGGAGCAACTACCCTGAGGAGAGACTAAGAGGGCTGAGACTCCTGAAAGAGTGGAGAAGACTGGGGGCTTTGACTATTTGTAAAAGCATGAAGGTGGTAGATAAGCTGAATGCATTAGATACTCACCAGACTTGTGTGACTTGAGATAGCAGGCATTCACTGTAACTAGCAGATTAATTTAAAATAGAGCATGTGTTTCTTTAAGTAGGAGGTGAACTGCTGCTGCAGAATTCTGAAGGCAAAGTATCACCAGTTTTGAAAAGGCATTAGACAAATTCATATGAAATAAACCTATAAATAAATAGTGACAGTAACAACTAAGGATGTGTCTGAAACACCCTTGCTGTTACCAGTGTGGATTCTGAACAAGTGCAAGAGAAAGAGATTGCATAAAAGAATCAGGATTGTGTGTTTTATTAAGTGGTGTCTTGAGTTAAAACTGTCAGAAACAAAATGTGGATCTGCTGCAGAAGATAACTTCTTATATTCGCTTGTTCTGTGTTTGTTTGATTTACTCTTTATTTGTAAAGAACCACTTTTCCCATACAAATGATAATGTTTTTTTCAAATGAGATATCCTAAACTGACTGTAATTTATTTTTCACGTTTTACAGTGAACAACCCTATACCTTCCAACCTGAAGTCAGAAGCTAAAAAGGCAGCTAAAATACTGCGAGAATTTACAGAAATAACTTCCAGAAATGGACCAGATAAAATCATACCACGTGAGTAAAGAAAATGCTTTGCTTCAGCTAAAGCCTTCAGCACTCCCCTGGGTTGCAGTCATGCTGTCTTTACCAATTCCCTCTGTTTTCACTGACCACAACTTAAGAGAGGAATGAGGATTTTGGACACCATAACATCTTTGAAAACATTTTGGAAGTAAAGGGTTTCAATTTGCTGTATTCTTGGCAGATGTTACTTACTGGGAGAGATCTTTTGATTTATTGCTACAAGGTACCTGCACTGGAAGGCTTCCCCCTGGGATGGATGGACTGTCACATGCTTAACCCTGTATATGCTATATGTTCAATGCTGTATGTTCTTAAGAGAGAACCTGGAATAGTAGCTCTAGCTCTTGAATATCTGTGTTGATTAGAATTACCTAGATGAAAATAAGTTGAAGAAATCAGGGTACATTTTGCTTTCGATACTGGTTCAGCACTCTTATTTGCTGCTGTCCTCTTCATTTTTGCAGTTGTTACTCTGTGTTTCTCCTAGTCTTCTTCCAGCTGGTGTTGCTGGTTGTGGTTTGGAGTCCGTAACTTAGGTTTTGGAAGGCCTGCAGTAAGATTTGCAGGATGATAACACTGTATTTGCCACAAACATTGTCTAATGGTACAAGCTTCTTAGGCTGCTCTGTGTTGCTGTGATTTAAATTTGGGCTCCTCCAGAAACTTGTGGAGACATGGTTGTCAGCTATTCACTGCCTGTTTTCTGTTTATCTTGCCAAGGATACTCATACACAACATGTGTGCCACTAAACAAACTGATTCTTTACAAGATAATCAGGACAGATGAAGCAGTTGTGGCAGTGTATAGATTGTCACAGGCTAATGTGACCTGCAGCTAGACTTGTGGTTCTTTATGGTGGACATGTCATTATCAGTCCAACTTTTTCTGCCACTTACTTTATATTTTGCTTCTGTTATTTGACTCTTGCATTCATATTTGTTAAATGTCGAGTTTTGTTTTCCCCTTCTCTTAGGAATTCTTTTACAAGGTCTTGAATAGATAATTTTGCTGTTTCAGCTCACGTGATAGCTAAAGCCAAAGGCCTTGCAGTTTTGTCTGTTATCAAAGCTGGATTTTTGGTGACTGCTCGAGGTGGAAGTGGAATTGTATTAGCTCGTCTTCCTAATGGAAGTAAGTGGATATTTTCCTTTTGTACTTCATGAGAGAATTAAAAGATAAAAATATTCTTTTTCATTTTTCTTTTCACAGCATAAAACAGGACATGTGTGATGAGTTAGGCAAGTAGGTGACAGGTGACAATGTTTGGTGAGAAACTGTTTTCAAATCTTTGTACTTTTGTTTGACCAAATGTAAATGCTTTCAGTATCTTTGTGGAAAAGGATGAAATATAAAAGTACGTAGTATAAAATTCATTAGAAAAATTGATTATATCTGATTATGAACAAGTGCATGATAAATAATTTGTAACAAGGAATTATTTAGATCGTGAGGGTGTGTATTTCTTAAATCCTTTCCTGTAGGATGAATTATTATAGTTATGATTCTATTGTAGTGGTTTTGAACATAGTTTTAAATAGAGAATTTGTTAGCATTTTTGAGTGTAATAATAAAATGAATATTTCTTGCAATATATGATTAAATTTCAGTAAATTTATCTTGTTTTACATGACAGCCTGGTCTGCTCCCTCTGCAATAGGAATTGCTGGCCTTGGTGGTGGATTTGAAATTGGAATTGAGGTATGATTTTGCATTTGAAATACTTGTTGGTAACTTTTTTTGCAAGAAATTAAAATACATTGACAAAGATGTAAATGTTAGTGAGATAGTAGAATCCACTGTTATGTACAAAAAATATTATTATGAAATCCATTTATGCAATACAAACAAAAGAGGGGTTTTGATCCTATCAGTCAAATTGTTAGGAGAAATTTAGATGAAAAGAAGTGACATGACACTTATTTCCTTGATTTCTCACTTCTAGCAGATTGAATTTTTCACTTATGGACAGCTTTCTGTCAGTGTTCATATATAAGACAATTGAAGTTAATTGAAAAAGCATCCTATACTTAATACTGTGTCTAATGCTTTGCTAAAGAACACAGGGACTCCATCTGGCAAGAAAGAGTGTAAAGCAATGAAGCTGGAGTAAAATGGACTCCATTTAATGTTACTGTACTTCACACATTTCCCACTCACACTTGTGGTTACTGACATGACCCTTCAGTTTGAAAGCACCAAAACTGGTGATGCCTCTTCTCAAGGAATACTGTAGAAAAGGAGCCAGTTCCAGCCAGCAGAAACGCTTAAGTAAAGGGATCCCAACATATTCAGAGAAACCCTGGTGAGCTGAGCCCTGACATTGCTTTGCCTTTGCTTCCCATTTCTTCTTCCTCTCAGCTCCTTCACACTTGTATGTTCTCATCTTTCCTCTGCTTCTACCCCGAGCCTCCAGATTCATCCTTCTCTTTTTCGCTGTTTAGCTTATGTTCTGCCGATTCACAAAGAAAATCAGAGTAACAATATGCTGCCAACAAGATCTCTTGCAATGGGCATTCTGCTGTTCTGAAGAATCCATGTATAGCTGATCTAGGTGATCTATGTCAGACCTCAGTACACCTACAACAAACCAGCTATCCCTGTCCTGGCAGCCAGTCAGTCAGCACTCACATAATGAACAACAGATCAATATTTTATTCTCTCCTCATTGCTCACTGTGTGATCTAAGGCATTATTGCATGCACTTTTTAAAGGATGATGTGAATACAAAATCATTAATTTTTGTGAGGGATTTTCATTGGTTTTCATGACTACAGGATCTGAATGCATTAAAAGGTGTTCCGTTTGAACCCCAGAGTTTATTTTGTTTTGGGGTTTCTTTGGTTTTTTCTTTGCTTTTAAGCCTTTTCATGTGTTTTGATTAATCTATGAAAATTTTCTTTTAACCCTCCACATCTGATATTTTAGATAACATAGACATTTCCTATGGATATTTAAGCAAATAATTTCAATACAGAGGCTATTTGTGAGAGGGGTTTTTCTCTGAGTCATGCTGTGCCCTTCGTTTAAAATTTTAGTCAGCTTACAAAATGCTGTTTCCTTACTGACATTATTATAACACCATGCTTTTATTTCTTCTAGAAAATATATGTTATTCAGAAATACGTGAGCGACTTAGGAGCCCAGAGTCTCATTTCAGCATTCTTCTAGTCCTAATTAAACTTAGATGTTTTAGAAACCAGGTGAAATTTATTCCTGTAGGAGACATTATAGTTGAGATAGTTGTAGTGATACTTATGGATGCTTTTAAATAACAGGAAGGAGATCACAAGCTTCAGAAGTCACAGTGACTTGGTACCTCAAATTAAAAACCAATTTTAAATTCATATGAATTCTTCCTCACTATGGATTTGCTTATCTTTAACAATGGATTCATTCTCTTAATGTGTAAGAGGAGGAATCAGTATCCTGAAAGACATTTTCCCTCCATCCTTGGATGATTCACAAACTGCTCCTGTAGCCATCTTCTGTTTAGGATGGGGTGGAGGTTACCAGGGTGCTAATAACAAAGACCTCTCTTATGCTGTGTGTAATACTTCTAGGGCAGCCTTGTTTTGCAAATAATCTGGTATTTCCTCTTGTATTTCCTGCTGTCACTGTTTGGAATTTGGGGTAAGTTGAAAGTTTTTTTCTGAACCTGGCTTTCAGTCAGTTCCATCAGATGAAAGATCAGGTGCAGTATATTGCTACCTCTTCAATTATTAGGTTTAATAGGTTCTTGAAGCAACTGACTACTTCTCATATTCAAGTCTTAAAAAGTTAATTAATAATTCATATACACACACACAGATATATAAAACTCCTGTTATGAAAATAAAGTTTTATCAATACCACCTGCATCCTTTTCATTTTTTATTCTTTGGACAGGAATTTTTGTTTAGTAAGTTCTATTTTGCCTTTATTAGTTTAATTATTGAAGGATCAAAATGATTCACCTCTGAAAATGTGCCTTCATAATTGTTTGTATAAGCCATAGAAAATAAAAAATTGTCAGTTAGGAATTTTGAATTAAGATAGAGTTTCTCTTGTAGCTGTTTGTCACATACTGACCATATCAGCACTTTGAAAAAAATCAGTCAAATTTGATTTAAAAAGTAATTGAAAGGATTTTTTTGTTCAAAATACCTTGCAGAAAAAGAATCAACTTTGTCATGAAAGCTGTTTCAAAATAATCCTTTACAAAAAAGGAAGATCATCTCCTGTGCTGTTCTTTCTTCTTAAAAAGCATAGTACTTTTATTTGATATTTTATAGGTCTCAGACTTAGTGATAATACTGAATCATGAAAGAGCAGTAGAAGCTTTTGCCAAAGGAGGGAATCTTACACTTGGAGGAAATCTTACTGTGGCAATTGGACCTCTGGGGAGGTGGGTAATATGTTTTTCTAATAAGGCATTTATGGACGATAATTTTTAAAAGCCACATTGATGTGACATTCTTTTTAATATGTTACAGAACAACCTGGACAGCCTGTATGCTGAATGGACCATATTGTTCTTGCCAATCACTTTCTTTTCTTTTTTTCTTCTTCCTGTTTAAGTCATTTATTGGTAAAAGGAAAGTGTTCTGAGATTTGCTATTTTTGCAGAAGACTGCTTAGCTATACTCAATGGAGAGTACAGGTACTTCTACACCTGATAGAACAATGATTTTTAGTAACATATGAGTCTGTGCTTTCTGTCATCACAGAACTGCCCAACAGTAAATAAAAACTACACCAAATAATTTGTTTTAAACCTTTAAGTGGTTAAACCTGTTTACTTTGAAGGATGAGCTGAAATAATCACTGAATAATTAAATGAAACCTTGAAAAGAAACGAACCTTGCAAGACTGCTACTCCAACCTCCTGCTCAAAGCAAGGTCTCTTACGACTTCAGATCAAGTTGCTCAGTCCTTTTTTCCAGTTGGGTCTTGAAAATCCCCAGTGATGGAGACTGCTTGGCTCTCTGAGCAACCTGTTCCTCTGTTCAGCTTTCCTGCCTTACATCCAGTCAAAGTATTTTTTCTTTCCATTTCCATCTCTACCATTTTATTCTTCCACTGTACACTGCTGTAAAGAGCCTGGCTTCAAACTCTTGATTACCTCTCTGTAGATACTTGAAGCCTGCTGTTAGGATTGCCCCAAGCCTTCTCTTCTACAGGCTTATCAAGCCCAGCTACTTCAGACTCTGCTTATGGAATATAAGCCTCCTTATGGCTACTTTTTTTATGATGATGTTTTTACTGCTGGTTTTTAATCTTTTCTAACAAAATGAGAGGATGGTACTTATTGCACAGAAGAGAGAGAGATCTGTGGATCAGGGAAGGGCAGTGAATGTCATCTGCCCTACAAAGGCATTTAGTACACTGTCCTGCAACATCTCTGTGTCCAAGCTGGTACATACGTATCAGGATGGGGAGATGGGCAAGCAGGTGAAGAATCAGATCATCAGGTTAGAAGAACAGTGGTAAACGGTTCATGTTGAAGTCTGAAGCCAGATTTCTTTGGAATTCCTCAGGAGATTCTTCTAGGACCTCTCCTGCTTGGTATTTTTATCAGTGACCTAGAGGAGCAGTTGCAAAATATCCTCTTCACATTAGTGGACGACTCCAAACCAGGACGTGCACCCAATGCACTTCAGGGTAGGGCCACCATTCAGAGAAAATGGACCTATAGAGTGTAGAGGAAAGATCCAACATGAAACCCCGTGAAATTAAACAAGGACAAGTGCAAAGTTCTGCACTCCCAGTTGGATGAACCCCCTACCAGACTGAGCAGCTTCCCTATAAAGAAGGTGCTGGGGCAGTGGGGCTAAGCCAGCAGTTGATTCCTGACAGAAAAGGCAGTGAACAGTGTGGGGAGTTGCATAAATGGGACTGTAACCAGTAGATATGGGAAGTGATTGTTCCCCTTTGCTTGACATTTCACAGACTGCCTAGAATATTGTGTTGAATTTTAGCTCTGCAGAAAGTTATTTATAAACCTGAGTGTGTGCAGTGAACCACTACCCAAATGGCCAGGGAAATGCAGCATGTGAATGACAAGGCTGGGAGATCTCAGCTTATTGAACCTGGATGAGAGAAGACCTTCTGAGGCTGCATTCCCAACTGGGCATCACCAAGAAGACAGACCCCAGTTCTTTACAGAGGTGTATGGCAAGACAATGAGAGGGAGTAGTCATTTGTCAAAAAAAGGAAGGTTCTGACTAGATATGAGAAAAAAAATTTGACATCAATAAAATTGAGTGCTGATACAGGTTGCTCAGAGAGTCTGTGGAATTATATCCTTAGAACTCTTCAAAAACTGGCTGGACAAAGTCCAGAGCAATGTGCTTTCTATTTGATGTTATATTCATTTTGAGATGACTGTATTTAAACCTAAAATATTATGTGATCCTGTGAAGAACAAATACTGTAATCTTCCAAATATGTTGAGGTCAAATAAGGCCTTACTTGAAGTGTTTTGTGCTGACCATAAAGTGTAGGAGGATTTGGAAATATGGAATAGAGTTTCAGTCACCAGTCCAAACATAATCAGATCATTTTAAAATGTGATTAAAGTGTGGCTTAACTTTCTCCTTCTAGAAACTTAGAAGGGGATGTTGCCCTGAGAAGCTCTGCTGCTGTCTATACATACTGCAAATCTCGAGGATTGTTTGCTGGTGTATCTCTGGAAGGAACCTGTTTAATTGAAAGGAAAGAAACAAATCGCAAGTAAGCTCTCTTAAAATCTAAAAGGTTCAGTGAAAGCATAGTGGCAGAATTAACTAGGACACATTCACTTTGGAAAAAGACGTTTTTGTGAAAACATACTCTGTTCAGTTTAGAATTTCTTGTGGGACAAGGGTTTCTTCAATTTATACCTCTTGCAATGGGTATTGAGATGATGCTAAATGTTTAGGGTTTACTTATCGGTGGTAGGTTGACCTTAGCAAGCCACCACATGCCAGCCCCGTTGCTTTGTCACTTCCCCTCCTCAACGGGTTGAGAGGAGAAAAAGTATGATGACAAACTCATAAGTTGAAATTAAGGCAGTAAGATTTCACTTACCAATTGCTATTTTGATCAAAAAACCTCCAACCTCATCAAGGGGAAATCAGTTTAATTTATTTTCAGTTAATAAGAGAATAGGATAATGAGAAATAAGAACAAATCTAGAAAGCAGCACCTTTGCTCCACACACCTTCCATCTTACTTCAGTCTCGGATTCTCTACATCCTCCTCCCAAGTGGTGCAGGAAATTGGGGACTGTGGTCAGTTTTCCAGATTTGCAGCTTTGAACTAGTTCTGTCATTTCTCAGTATATGATCAGTAGGAAAATGCAGGGCTAGGAATGGAGATAGGGAGAATTTGCACAAAGTGAATTTAGCTAGAAGTTGAAATGTAATAATAATCAAATACCTGCGATCTTTATTTTTTTGTATCAGGTTTTATGGGCAGGACATTCGTGCTAGTGCCATCCTGCTTGGTGACGTGCCTTTTCCTACTCAAGCAAATGACCTTTATGAAATTCTAGCATCCTTCACTGAAGTGTATGAAAATGAAGAGCAAAAAAATAATCCAGGAAGATCTGTAAGGGAACAAGGAAGGGTTTGTGCACTTCTTTTTCACATAGGCTTTCCCCGTTCCTGAACTGTTCCTAGTCAGTGTTAATGCTGATGTTCATGTGTCATTTTTAACTTCTCTATTGGATGACTGAAGGCGTAGCACATGTCAGTTGCTGCATGTGGAACATTTGTTCAAGTATTCCCCTGCTAGGCTCTTGGGGACAAGAATGGTAGTGGGTTTGTTTTGCTTCTTCCAGTATAACAAAGTATATCCTAGTTTTGTAATTGTGCATTATCAAATCTGAGGTGATGGTTAGGAATGTTTGATCAAGTATTCTTAATCAAATTAATTGCAAATTGGATACTCTTACTTTTTCTACTTTTTCTGTCTTCCATTCAAACAATCACATTTATAATGCAATACTGGGACTTTAGAAGATGTTTTCTTACTGATCTTGATGTTACTGATAGACAAGCATTTACTTTCAGCTTTGTTAAACCATGGCGATTTACTTCAGTGTCTGGTGTATGTCACTATTGTTTAATATGCTTCTTGAGTTCCTACAAGTTCAGGGGAGAAAGAGTCATTTTAAATTTTTTTTCAGTGTAACTTTAAATACTTCTAGGCTCTGAAGTCACAATCTATGTCCAGATGTGATGCAATGTTTTTTAAAAATTTGTGTACTTTAGGTAAATGACCGACCTGCTAGACCATCATCTGGACCAGAGCCACCTAAACCTGCTGTTAGACCTACACCACCAGGTGAAAATTTTTGATAGTGGCTAATTAATTCCCTTAATAATTAAATAATTAATTAAGAGCATTAAAGCTAATTAATACTATGCAGTTATTATAGCAGCTACCTCTATAAAGTGGTTTTTAAATATTCTTCCTTGGACAAACAACTGAAAACATGTTGATATAGCGCCATGAGTGATAAAGAGTAAAGGATTTGTTTGTTTGTTTTATATTAACAAACCTTTTATTTCTGACAGATTTGCTATAGAAACAGTGTTTTTATAGTTACAGAATCATGTAATAATTCAAAGGAAGTATTCACGTTACTGGATACATAGAAGCTCCATAGTACAATGAAACATCTTAGTAAAAAGAACAGTCCTACTAGAAACCGCTGGTCCTAGTTCTAGAAACTTCTGGTTTCTAGAAATCATAGTTTCTCTTTAGGTTGTCATTATCTTTTTATCATTAGATGTTTTACAGTAGAACAGAAGAGGCAGAATTTTGGCTCTTTAACAGTTTGTCTTAATAAGGTGCTTTCATTCCAAGTGAGGCTTTACTGTGCATCTCCATTTGTTAACTTAATTCTCTGGTTAAGGATATGAGGCAAAGTCTGTATTTCCTTCTTCTGCACTGCTCCTTAGTTAACTGCAATCATTTAATATCTATTGAACTTGTATTAGAAGAGCAGTCTATGAAATACAACAATGTATGTTACCATGTCATGTAAGTTGCTACTTTATTTTCTCTTTCAGCTAAAAAGAATACAAACAAACTTTATCCTGAACTTCCCAATGATTATGCATCAGTGGGTAAGTACCAAGCTTACACTTATTTTATTAATACACTGTAGAATCTGAGAAGTCCTGAAAGTACTTTGAAAGATATGTAAAAATACCTGGCTATTGATATTTTTCTTTACTGTCCATTTGTTAAAAAGAGATTCAGGTCTTGTGTGATCTCCTGAAAATATTTCATAAACATTAATCTTGTTCCCTGGCTTTACATTCTAACAATGTTCTTTTTCTGAGCAGCACAAGTTCTTTTGTTTTATTCTGTGAGCTTGAAAAATGCACTTGAAGTAGTAAAATTGTTTTATGTTACCACCTAATGGAAATGAAAAAGGAAGCTGATATAACAAGCTTCTGTCCAAGTCCTTATGCAATGTACTATAATTCCTGTTTTAATTTTAAAAGTGCTTCCACAGATGATACCTGATTATGCTGGCATAAACACAGATTTCCATTGCTTCTTCCAGTTTTTATACTGAAATAACTCTATGTTGTAGTAGAGATATTACTGGTTTGTTTTTCTATTGGTTCTCTTATGTTTAAAGGGCTTTCATCTCTTAACAGGAGAATCTTACTGTGCAGTATTTGCATTCCATATTACATATATATATAAATATGTACTTATATTTTCATGTATTGCTCACTTGAAAATGAAATTAAACAAAATATCTCTTTTATTTCTGCAAATAAAACTAAAATAGATCGCAATAAAAAGTCTATTTCAGGCAAAGAGTAATTACAGCTTTTCACTAAAAATTAAAATAAATTATGTATCATTGTCTTTATATTCTTTTTCGTATCTTCTCTTTGTACATGTTCTTGATATGTGTGTCTGTTGAAGGGTCTGGCATAGGAGTCTCTAAAGCTGAGCTGTTGATGTGACTTCTACAGATCAGAGACTTCCCGAGAATCAAAATTTGTTATTGTGTTGTAGGACTGTTATGAGGAAAAGAAGGATGACTCTAGTGGTCTGTACTCAATAGCTGTCATCCAAGAGAGAAGAACTGGTCTTCTGGCCATTAAAACTAAGCTTTCCCAGTCTTACCAAAGCCCTGAACAACTGAGAACAGGGTTCTAAAGCTTGCACACATTTGCTATATTGAAGGGAGTGTTCTTCTATTCAGGTGCAAGTGACAAGGTAAAAAAATATTCCAGAGCCATCTGTTGAACGGCTTTCAAGAGTGTTTGAAATCAAAATATAGACTCAGTCTGCTACTGGGGATTTCTAGCAATTTCTCAAAATATGCAAGTTTATCTTTGAGGAATGCAAGGAGCAGTAGGATCTTGTCTAAATGATGGCATGGTATATTTTGCTTTCTGTTGGAGGTTATATTTCCATAGGTAACAGTTCAAATGCTTTCTAAATCCACAGAAATACTCTGTTTCTAAAGGCTAAAGGCATTTTCTTACCATAGGGAGCAACAAGGTTGAAGTAAAGAGTCACAGTGTTAATGCTGTGGGATGAAATAGAAAGAGCTGGAAGGCCGTACCTATTGTCAATAGTCTGTCTCTGCCTATTTATTGTACAAATTATTTCAACAGAGCTATCTAGCAGCTATAACACATACATGTCAATCTTTATTGCAGGAGTGGTTGCTGCAACAGATGTTCTTCTACAGTGATCTGTAAAAGACATTCAAAATTTTTGTGTCTTTCTAGTTTAAAAAATACATATAGATAACCAATAGAAGAGTGAATGAATTTTATCAGTAGGAAGCTACATATTAGATATAACAGCTGGTGTGCAGATAGGTTTTGATGTTGAGCAACAAGCTTGTCTGAGTTGCAAGTAATAATGACTTGCCTTGGGTTGGGGAGGGGGCAACTTGGCATTGAGTTACCAGCATTTGGTTTTGCAACAGTGATACAAGTGGTAGAAAGGTTGAAATATTAACTCTTCTCATCAGATGAAAGAAGAGCTAGACTTGTGGATGAAACATTTTTAATTATTTTCTGTGTACTTGAATTATATAGATAAGTAATGTAATATAACCTATTTGAAATGCAAAAGGAATGATAAATGAAAAACATTATTTTAAAAACTGATAACACGATACTTGAACTCAGATGGAAGGAGATTGTTTTCATGTAACTGAATAATGCTTAAGGTAATGCATTTAGTTGTAAAATGAGCTTCAGTAGTGTTCTAAATGTTTCCAGAAACTTGGGAATACCACACATTTTATTTAGAGGCAGCTTAAAAATTGCACAGACCTTTTACAATTCTGGGAAATAAAACCCCAAAACAACCACAACAAAAAACCGCAGCAATCTAACAGCTGATACAGTTATTGTGATTCAGTGAAGTATGATGTTCCTACACTAGTAGAGATTTTTCTGAAGACTCATTAAATAAAGAAATTTGATTTGCTTATGAGTATGAAAGTTCATGCCTTCTCCTTTACTAGAATTAGGCATTTGCATCTTCATTTTTCTACTTGCCCCCTCTTTGTTGTAAAATCTACTAAAAGGGCTGACTGGCCCTTCCAAGATCTATTCCCACAACCTAGATTTTCTTTTTCTGGATAGATTGGACTTCTGTACCACATCTGTAATACAAACAACCCATGATTCTGTAGTGACTGCTTGGACATTGTAACTCAGGAGTTTATTTCATTAGGACAATTTTTTAAGATACATTAGGTTCATAGTTTGTTGCAGTGGAATATCTAATCCTAGATACTAGATTTTCATTAGTGTTACGATTTCTTTTTCTGCTTGGGGTTCTGCCATGAAGCAGCAAGTAACCAAAAATGTAGATAAATGATTACTTACCTACTGACCCTCCTAACAGTTTGCTGAATAGTATACAATTCTGAAAATGTTATAGGATATGGTTTCCCAGCTGAACTGGTAGCAGCAGGAGTAGTGATCTGCTAGTAAAAGTTGGACCTGGGTTGATGTGAAAGTTGGCAAGAACTGAATCAATAACAGGCAGTTTGTTCAAATCAGAAGTCAGATATTTTTCACTTTTTCTTCACCTCAGCTAATCAGAAAAGGACTGTTTCACTTGTTTGGAAAAGAGTCACTTGAAATTGCCGAGATGCTGAAACAATCAGGAAACAGAGTTGAGACAAGAGTGGGGATGAAAATGGAAGAAATTTTTTCCTTCCAAGCAGTGTTCCTTCACTATTCATTCATAATTATCAAAACTCAGCATAGGCTTAAATGCTTACAGTACTCCAAGACAAAATACTCATATTAAACACAAAAGGAGTTCTTTTGATAATAGTGTAAGTATTTTATGATAATTTGGAGAAAGTAATGATGCTGTCTGCATTTTTAAGTGGTCATATGATTTGCTCAAGAAACCCATAGGAATAGCCACTTGTGGTTGTGATTTTTTTTTTTGATTGCTCTCAGAAACACTTTCTTACCTCCCACAAATATTGAACTAAATATTTTAAAATTTTATCGTAAGAAAAATATTTGCTCACTTCTTTGGATTTTTGAATGCAATAAATTACCTGCAGCCATTAACATTTTAACGCCCCAGCTTAATTACAGTAAAACAAAAAAATTTCCAAAATATGAATTTTGACTAGATTTTTTCAGCATAAACTTTTCACTTTGAAAAGAAAATAAAATATTAACACATTTTTATTGTCCCATTAGGCATATGTTTATATTCTTGCATACTTGAAGTGCTATATCAAGCCTACTGATGAGGATATGGAGGCAGATGAGAAAATTGTCACTGTTTCTAAGAAGCTAAAAAAAACTCCTTCTTCCTTCAGTGATTTGAGTGATTCGTCAACCTCATTATTAAAAATTCATGCCTTCCTACATGAATTTGTCTGCAGCTTTTAGATAATATTTGTTGTGGTTTTCTTCACTATATTAAAGAGCCCTTTGCTACGCAGAGGAGCTTTTTTTTTTGTTCCCTTCTTGTTCTCTTTGAGACACTTGTGCTGTAATCAAATCACTTTTTGGTCTTCCTTTGTCTTCCTTTTGATTGCCAAACAGATTGATGAGATCTTTGTCAAAAGTCATTTTCTCTTTCCTGTCAAATTGTAAGTAATAATACAAATACCAAATTCTGAGCTGTGGGCTCACTGAGATCAGTAGGATTTGGGCTCCTAAAAGCTCGAATGAATTTGCACTAAACTCCAGTCCTTATCTTGTTCGTTACCTATTTATTTCTTTATTTTAACCTTCTTGAGTGTTATTTATGTTTAAAGCAGCTGAGGCAGTATCAACCCTTTTTGATTAGGTGGTACCATGAGGTGGTAAATTCAGTTTGTGTTAACTAAATGCTAAATCAGAGATGCTGCTTTTCATGGTTACAGTTCTCCAGGAATCAGGTCTGGCCCACTTCTCTATAATTTCAGAGATGATCTCAGTGTTTCTTTGGGTAATCTATGAATGCCAGATGGTTCAGTAGATCTGTAAAAATCTGCTTCCTGAGAGAATTCCAAGACAGATTTTCATGCCGCCTGAAGTGTATTTTGTCAAGGAAACTTGAGGGTCTGTATGTGAATTTCCCTTTGTTAGTACATTATAGATTTTTTTGTGGCCAGTTAAAAGTGTGTTAACTAAGCCAACATAATTATATGGACTAAGAATTCATAGACCTCTTCTGAGGTAAAAAGCTTTAAAAATTATTTTTGCCTGTGATTTCACCTCCTGGTTAATTTATTTTACTTGCATACCTGTTCAGCAGTTCACTGACTTACTGTCTTGTTATTTTTAAAGGTACTGCTCTCTAGGATAATACTGATCAAACTTGGAAAAGAAAATATAACATGGAACATGGACACCATTCTAGGAGTCTCTCATTATTTAGTACCTCTGCTTATGTGTGGTACTGAGTTTTTTAACACAGTATAATGAAAAAATGGAATTTTTAGTTAGAACTGCTGAGAGAGAGCATCACTCTATGTGCTTACAACTTTAAAATAGGCTTGCTTTGGGAAATATGTATTGAAGCAATCACTTTTTTTTTTATATATGTATTTCTCAACTTAGGTTTAACAAAACCAGTACTATTTTGGAACAACTCAGATTTAACTGGGAATCTAACGTGCAACTCTTTCACTGTGCAGTTCCATGTTTAGAAATGCCCACTGACAAAAAAATTCTGACAACTGTGCTATAAGAAAAATGTAAGTGTGCCCAAATCTCCTCTTGATGAGTAACTTTTGAGTTGGGTATTTTTATTTTAATTAAGACTAAACACCACAGCAGGAAAGTAGAAATATTTCATGAGTTTTGAAACAAAAAAAAAAAAAATTCAGCTATCTCTGTGGTCTCAGACTAACTTTCTTCCAGTGCATTACCTGAATTCTTGCTTTTCCTTTGTTGTTAGAAAGCATATATGGTAAGTCTGTCTTTCGAGGATATTGTCACAATTCATTATTTGCTTCTTTCTGTCTGTTCTGGATCAAGATGATTTTAAATGGTTTCATCATTCTGAAGTTTCCTTTGCCGATTTGAATTGTAGTAAAGTTGAATCAAAAGCTTTTAACTTTTAGTTAAGTACGATTATAAAATATTTTTTGTACCTGATATCTGCATAGACCTGGAATGGAGGAACAATCCAGAACCTCTTGTTTTTAAGGATGGAGGAAAACTCTGTGGTTCACAGTTAAGGGAAAAATGCGTTTTGCTTTTGAACTGGAGATTAAATCGTCCATGAAACGATGATAAAATCAGATGTATACATACTCCTTTAGGTTTTGTGGATATATGCTGTATATCTGAAACTGGAAAAAAAAGACAGTTTTTATTCTTTAGTTTATGAATTACTCCTTTTCCAAGAAAGGAAGAGATTTGCTGTAGGATCAAGTAGAACTATAGTAAGGAAGAACCCTCATCAAGCTGTGCAGTAATCTGTTCCTTCAATACTATAATTTGATGAGAAACTCTAGCAGATTATAAACTATAAAATCAATAAGACAGCTCAGTGTGACAAATAGGTATTTGTTTTAGAAAATTTTTACAAAGTGAGACATATGATGTTTCTGCCATAATCCTTCATGACATTGTCTATTAATTTGGTAAACTAAAGTGTGGGAGTTTTCATTTCGTTTTAAGAGTTTTAGCTGAGCTTGGTCTATTTTTGTGTTTTTCGTGGCAAGACTTGTGACATGTTTATATTTAGTTACTAGAAAAATAAAACATCCATCTGGTGGTCCCCCACAGTATTAATTTTCTTGCTATTATGAGGTCTTTCTTAATACTAACCAAACCCAGGAAATCCCAGGAAATTATTTTTGAGACTATTTTTATCCCTGATTCACTTTTACTAGGATCGTACTATTACTATCATGAATGTGGTAAGTCAGATAATCAAGCTGCTTATGGCTTATGTTGTGGCAAGCTGAGAGGAAAATATGCAGCATGCAGGCCTTCACTGGTCATACTGAAACAAATAACCTGATGCATATAATCAGCTAACTCAAAATACAACAAGGCATGGAGAGATTGAGGTCAGACATGCTAGAATGAAATTGGGGTCTTTCTGGTGTATGTGTGCATGCGTGGGCAGAGAGCTGTTCTGCTAAGTATGAACCAGATACTCTGGCATGGGTAACAATATCTTTTTCTTGGCATTTTTTAATGGTTTTGGATAAAAATTAGGAAATTAGAGCTAAAGCACAGAAAAATTTCAATGCAATCTATGCTTATTTTTCTAAGTGTAAAGCACTGCTAAGATGATAATTCTGATTCACAGAATTAAAACATGAAATTGTTCATGGGAGCATATAAATGTTAAATAGTATAGGCTGAAGTCTTGTCTGAAGCTATTGTAGCACATACAGATTAATGCTTTAGTGTATGTCTGGAGTACATGCTTTAAATGTTGTTTCAAAGCTGTGTGCTGCTTTATGTAGTATTTTCTTCTGTGTTGTTCAAGCAGTAGGGCTAAAGCAAACTTAAATTGCTTTCTTGTCTATTATCCAGAAAAGCCTTTGGGAGGAGGGGAGCTTCTGCTTCATTTATAGTACTTGAGGCCAAACAGAAATTTTGACTACCTCAAGGAAGTGATAGATATACAGGATTTCTCTCCAGAGTGTGGTGAAATGTCCTGTGCTTCACTCACTTGAGAAAAAGGTAACACTATTGTAAGAAATGCAGTTCTTTTTGCAGTAATGGTGGGCTGACACTTTACAGGTCCATCCTTATAGCAGAGATGAGAACATCTACTTTATACTAAATGCTAAGGGAAGACTTTCATTCTCTGGGAAATTATTACTTTTCACCCTGATGGAACACCTGCTTCAAATGTATTTTCCCATGAGCAGTAAAATTAGGTGCCATGGTTCCCCAAAAAGTGATATATTCTCTGTCATGAAGGGACCTGGAGTCCTGCATCTACCTTGCCTGTGCTGGTTCAGTGTTCCATCGTGCAGGTCAGCCAGCTGGATATTGCTGATTGAACCAAGAAGGTCATTCACCTTTTGTGGAAACACTGTTGGTCCCTGAATAAGAAATAGGAGGCCATGAAAAAAAATCAGTAAGACAGACACTAATGTAAGCTAAACTAGTGCAACAAATAACTGTTCTAGAAATGGTGTAATAATGCTTTTCACTTCCACAAAAAGACAAGGTTTCAAGAAACTTCTTACCTTTTCATGGAGAGGTCTGGCAAGGTTTGCATTGAGACTTCTCTGGTTACATTTCATTTGGTTTGTCTTTCTCATTAACAATTTTATTACCATATTAGGCAACCTTCAAATATTCTTTTTCCAGTTGTTTGTTTCTTGAAGAAGCTCAGCTAGAAGTGACCTCTACTTCTGTGAAAAGGAAGTGTTAATTTTTTCATACACAGTGAGACTTGCACCCCTTACCCCTTTTCTCTCAGTGGTGCCTGTTTGTGTTTTTAGCAGCTCCTTTGCTATGTAGCAAGGAAGGTGTCAAAAGAAGATTAAAAATAGGAAAATAGAAAGATCTCTGTAAGGAAAAATAGAATGAGAAAACTTACTCTGGTCCACGATTTCAAGTATTGGTCTCTGCCATAAGGTTCAGACTGTGTCTTCTCCTGACATTTCTGCCTTTTGTCAGCAACTATGGAAGAATGAGACAGAATCTGAGGTTGAGACAGCAGAGTGAGTTTGAATATACTGTTGAGGGGAAAATTTGCCTTCACATTTATTGCACATTGGACAAATCTGAGCCAGTGGTTGAATCTCATCTGCAAGCCTGAATTTCCTCACGTTTGAGCTAAGGGATGTGATTACTGTTAGCTTTTTCCTTTTAAAGAGCATATATACGACCAATATTTCACTTGACTTAAAAGCAAATGTATGAATATTAAAATTCCTAAGTTTAAACTGAAAATTGTGGTGCTGTTTGCTTTTTCATTTCAAGAACTTTATCAAAACTGACTAGGCTGATGTAATGAGTATTCTGCAAAGTTTGGTTGTGCTTAGCTGGGAAGTGTAATATCGACACACCACGGGTGATAATGGCTGTCCAAGATGCTTCCTGGTGGATGGTGGATGTTGCAGGTTGCAGAGTTTGCACTGATCAGATTAGGCTCTAGTTTATGGTCCTGCGCCATTTCCAGCTCTTGCTGAAGCTGTTCTGTAATGAATAGGGCTGTCTACCTTTCCCCTACCAGATTAAACTGTGGTCAGATGACTACAGGATTGTGCCATGGGATACTATAGGTGGAAGTACAATTGCTTGAGTCACCATTTGGCAGAGGAGGGGATCATTGATTAAATACCTTTTGAAATTATAAATTGGTGGAGCCTGGGGTGTACATAGAATTAATAATGGCTGTACTGCTGCTGAAGAAACATAAAAACAATGAGAATTAGTAATTGTGGCAAGAATAAATCCTAGCATAGATTTCAACAGCCCCTATGTCACTTAGTGCAGCTAAAGTTAACAAGAATTTTCTATATATTGCAGGTGTTCATATAAATGTTATCAAGAAAGTGCTAGACTTTGTATTAAAACAGAAGATATTCGTTTGTTCCTTTTAGAGAAAGTAGTTTCTGAATCTTTCACAATTACTTGAAACTCTTTCCCCCTTTCATCTGTATTTTTTCTTATCAAGATTAATTATTCTTTACTCATGCTTTCTAGTTCTCTAGCAAAAATACTTTTCTCTCTGATTCCTTTGCATGGTAGTAGTAACATCTTCCATTTGTTTTATTCTGTGAAGCTCATTTTCATCTTGCCTTGAAAACAGGCTTTCTGTTGTTGGTCCACTGTTTTCTCAACCAGTTTTAAACATTGATGATAAGGATTTTGAACAGACCTTCAAATGAGGCCTTGTACAATATTATTATTTAGTATGTTTCCAAATGAGATACTCTTTGTCTCATATAGTTTTGTTACGGTAACCATTTTTCTAGCCAGTCCAGAGAAGTATTTCTCCATGGAAAGCTGAAAAAAAATTCAGTCAGTATTTCACAACGCATTACTCTAAGAAATTGGCAGAAACTGTGTAGAATTGTTGCACTTGCTACTCTTTATTTTTTTTCTTGGGGCTGTAGATTGTTTCCCAAACTGTTGTAAAAGCTAAGACTTTTATCAAGTGAACCAGCTTATGTGCCAATAATACCTTCGACAGAAATTTTGAAGCTGGCCATACAGAGATTTGAGAATCAAAATGCAGAGACAGTGTATTGAGATTGAGGTGCTAACTCAGTATGTGTAGAGGAAACATGGAGAAGCTTGTCAGTATAAAAGAGCCCCAGATCATTGCTAAATCATCAGTTTGACCTGGATAAAACAGAGCTCAGTTCTTGTCACTGTGCTTTACTTTTCAGAATATGAAGGCTATGCTTAGCATTGCATCTCAGCTTTTGCAGTATGATTTCAGCATGGGAATTATTTGCATTAATGTAGTCTTGAGCATGATAAAGCCCTTGACATTGAAATAGTTTATTTGACCTTTTCAGTTTGAATGAAAATCTAATTGTTTTGAAAAAGCAGAAAAATCCAAAAAGTAATCAGCAAAAGTACTGTTATGGAATTGACTCTTGCAAGCAGGAGGTAGGGTTTTTTTTATATCCTAAATATCAAATGCATCCACAGATGCTTAACAAAAAAGGCACTTCTTTAATGCAAAAGCTGAGTGTGCTGAAACAAAGATAGAAAGCATTCCATCAGCAGATGAAGATGATGAGCCAGCATGTTCCCCAGTAGGCCAGAAACTCAAAACCAGCGAAATACGTTTCATACTGAATGAGCTAAATTTGCACAGTAACTTAAACTTCAAATATAGTCAGGTCTGTTTCAAACACCAGTTTTGTTTGCCAGACATGACACTGTTCAGTAACAACACAAGTTGGTAATATGTAATCTGCTTTGAAATTACCATTTACAACTTATATAGAAGAGGTCAAAAATACATAAGCCTTTTCCTGGGTTTTGTGATTGTCTTACAAAAGTGTGTATAATATCTTCATTCCATGCATACAGATTTGCAGCTGATGATGAACTTTTTATCTGTTGAGGCTTTGCAGCAAAATTGAGGGTCTTGTACCTTATATGGAACATCTGTGGCTAACTTCGCTTTGAATAGTTTTTTCCAGCCGCCATTTCTTTGTTAATGGAGAATGTAGTTATTAAGTTATTCTGGAGTGTCTTGTAGCACTGTAAACCAGGACAAAGTACCCAGTTAATGCAATACATGACATCTAGCACTGCAACTGAATCAAAAAACAGGGTTTGCTGAGATAGTCCTCATGGAAGTGGAAGAAGGCTTAACATCTGGTTTTGCTTTCCTTTCAAGAACTCAGGTGTACATTTTGTACCAAAACATATTAAAGAGTGTAGTTCCTGGAATGATACAGACCTTCCTTGATCTTATCCATGTACCTTGAACACATTTTCCAGGTGACTGTAAAAAGGAAAACATTGTACACCTCTCTTTAAAAAGTGTGGAAAGGAGGGCCCCAGGAACTACACAACTGTCAGCTTCACCTCTGTGCCTGGGAAAATCATGGAACAGATCCTTCTGCAAGCTGTAGTAAAGTACAGGGGGACAGGGAGTTGATTTGAGACAGCCAGCACGACTTCACCAATGGCAAGTCCTGCCTGATCAACCCAATCAACTTCTATGATGGAGTGACTACATCAGTGGACAAGGGAAGGGCTACAGATGCCATTTATCTGGATTTCAGGTCCCTTCCAAGCCAAGCCATTCTTTGATTTTGAAATTGCCTTAAATCTACAGCTGCTGTAACAAAACAGCCTTCAGGTGTTCTAGGTATAGAACAATTCTTTGCCCATATGTGAATGTAGAATAGAGCAATGCAGTTTTTGCCTTCTGTCCCTCCTCAGAGCAGATTTGTTTAACGGAGCACAAATAGGCATTTGTGGGGCATTTAAAGAGTACTATTTTACCCCAGTGACAGTCAATCTCACTTAATGCAAAAAGTCCACCCTCATTTTCTTAGTCATGAAGAACTGATTATTTGCAGACTTCAATATTGAATTTAAATACTTGAGTGTCTCAAGAAGCTTTTATTCAGAAAGAAAGATAGGTGATTTTCTTTACTTGCCCAAAACAGGCCATAATTATTGTCAAATAAACAGCTAAGGCAAGAGATTGTTCTGTGATTTGCTGAATATCGTGTCTCCTGACCTTTGATCAGATGAGCATTATTGGGGATTATTTGGATCAATGGTGGCATATGACATATTTCAAGTATCTGTACAGAATATATCTGATTATAGCAGATTAGTACCTGTAGATATATAAAATGTCAGATCTACTGTGCGTATTTAGGCCTTCCCAAACATCTGTTCATTGAGATCTGAGGTTGTTGTTTTGTGTATGCAGAGGGTTTTTTGAGGTGAGTTTACATTTAAAAAACAAAATTAAAAAGGCTATTAAGGAAATTAGTATTTTACTGTGAATAGGACATTTGAGAGTTCACTTGCAAGGCCGAACAAACACTTGGTTTGTTATTTGTCCAGAAACAACTAAAATTAAATTTGTAAGTAAGTATATGTCTGTTCTGCTCTAGAAGCTGAGATAAACCCCCTTTTTCTTAAGCTAAAAGCTGAGAGATGAGAGCTAAGGGTATGAAAAATGAGCACATTGGGTAGAGAAAAGAGCTCATCTGTATACTGGTGTGATTCAAGAACTGAAATTATTTTCATGACTTTTAGTATTTAGGATACAGTTAGGCTACTATTTTTGTTTCTAAATGGGAGTTGCTTGAAGACTTTTTCTAAGTAGCCATTAGAATGTGTAATATTTTGTTGCCATATAGAAGTTGAAAAGTTAATTTCTTCAGAGTCACAGTGTATAATACACTACAATATGGTTCTTCTCTACTCCATTTTCCCCAGCCCTCATTGGCTGATGTTTTATCTTGTCACAAGAGAAGAAAGCCATGAAATATTTTAATTTTCTGACCTCTTATTCTCTGTGTAGCAATTCATATGGCACTTTTTTTCATCCTTTCTCTGACTTTTCCTTACTTCATTTCCTTTGTAAGTTTTTAAACAGATCATTTGCCACTTTCCCAAGATGCTGCTGTTTTAGGCCTATTTCGGCCTTTAGACATTGTAAATGATAAAGCCTGAGAATAGACATTGCCCAATAAGGGCACGTAAGTGAATCTCAACATTAAAATGTGTTTGATTTCTGCTTATTATGGTATAGTAACTTAGATAACTCAGTAATGTGACTTAACTTTTGTGCATCCTAGCTGTGAGCATGAATTCAACATCACCTTTGTGGCTCTGAGCTGCAACTTTGAGCCAAAGTTGACATTGCCTGAATTTGTTAGAAACTGCTTACAAATGTTAAAGCCTTGAAATTCGGATATCATCAGAACATGGACTATTATTTCCATTAAGCTTCTTCATCCATAAAATATTAAAAACCATATATATCCAATGAACTGTACTTAATGACGTCTTAATCTCCAAGATGCCAATTTTTGAAAAGTCATATGGAATGAGATACTGCATCTGTCATGTTGCTATTATTGCATGTGGTCATAAAGGGGACATTTTGAGGTAGTGTTGTTTCAATAGTTCATGACTTTGGAATTTTTCTTTCTTTGTTTACATTCCAGGAAGTAAATGACCCAGTCCTTTTTCATAAAAGACTTACATAATATGTGCAAGAGGTTTTTAAATTTGAGGAGATATTCAAACTGGTAGCCACATCCATTGCAAACTATATATTTTCTGTTTTAATGACAGAATACTGTTTTCCGTTGCAGTTTTCATTTTGATTGCTTTCTAAAGTCATGAGTAGAAAAATTAATAGTAAAAAAGATTACTTTTTTTATATGTGCATGTAGTAATAAATGTACAATTCTGTACTTTTGTAACTTTATTTCTTTACATGTGAGAGTATCTCTTTCTGTGTCTTCAGATGTGTTCTGTGCAAATTTGACTGTTATAACATAAATGAAATTGTTTCCATTGCTTTGTTTTGAAGGACACAAATTTAGTTTTGTACATGTATGCTTTCAGATACTGAAGCAACTTTGCTTTTTGATTATCAACAGATTTATATTGGTATTAGAATATCAACAAAGTATCTTCAATTGTTTCTTTGTTCTAATTCAGAGTGAGACTCATTAGACTTCAGGTCCTTCAGTTCCTTCACCCTTCCATTTAAACAACTCTTCATTTAATGGTAATGTGAAAGGTCAGTTACTATAGGCCTCTTACCTAATGATAATATTCTGTTTACTCATTTGCAAGAAAAAACAGGTTCATCTGAGTAGATGTAGAAAAGAAGCTATCTTATTTTTAGTGTAACAGTCTGAAGGTGTGTAAAAATGGTTTTTGACTATAAAAGCATAAGTCAAGCATATAAATGTCAAGAAAGAAAGGTTTCAATGAAAGGCCAATGTTGGCAAACAAAAGAAAAAAAAATGTACGCAAATACTGAATTACTTGGAGCTAAACATTAAGAAAGTACTCTTGGCAGCCAGGGGAACACAGCTGTGAAATAACCTTCCCAGATGACTAATGGGGGTAAAAAGAGAAGTAGCATAAAAGGCGGTTTATTGTCTGGCAACACACCAGACTCTGACCTGGGTCTCAGAGAATGTGCTTCATTTAGTTATGAGCTGCTGGTCTCACCTATATGGAGGCCTTGCATTACTAGACCATGCTTCAGGTCCTAGCCAGTGTCTGTCCTGTCTTACCAGTTCATGCTGTTTGTCTTTCAGGAGGATACTGATGCAGATATGATGGTTTTACTTATTCTCAGTTCATGTCTTCTCTAAGCTTTACAACTTTCACAGATGCAGAAGATTCTCATTGTTTTATCTCCCCCCTCTCTCTGTCCCCAGCATCCATCTGATCTAGTTGCCTCTTTTTAACCCTCAAACTCACAACATGTCTTCACAGTATTATCATCTATCCTTCTTCATCTTATGAAGTCCAAGGTTGATCATATTGCTGTTACCTAATCTTTTATCTTGTTTTGGAGTTCTTCAGTACTGTGTTTCACTTTCTTTAAAGCAGTTTCTCTTGTTCCCAGTTCAAGCCACTGGCTCTATCTATACTGATAAATTAGGCTTTGCTAATTTATCAGCATAGATAATGCCAGTGTGATTGGGCGCTGGAACCTGGACTCTGATTTGGAGACATCAAGTTCAATAACATGGAAAGGAGCCATATCTCCATTCACTGATGTAAATGTAACTGTTACTTCCAAGGCTCTGCTGACCTGTGTATAACCATATATTAGGAATTGCATTCCATCCTTCTGTATGTAACCTGATAGATTAATATTCATCTTCCGTTTTCTTTGGTAATACTTGTGATCCCTGAATTCTGTTGCTGGGCTATGTCTGCAATCACCTTTTCATCTACATTTTGGGTGTCACACTGAGAAGTCTTCCTTATTCAGCCCTCTGTTTTTCTGCTAAGTTTTCCCAGCTAGCTGTCCTTGGCTGCTTTTAATTTGCTAGATAACATTTTCTGCAAAGAACTATTTCTATTTCTCCTTTACTTGGGTATTTTGTTAACTAATTAAGAATTTGAGATAAAAATTGTCAAATAGAATCTGAAACTTCCTCTTGCTGGCCACTGCAGAGTTCATGTNCGGCTTAGATCAGGGATTAGACCATTGCCTCTTCAGACTCCAGGGGGTTTCTCCCTTGAGGTGGACCAGTCCACCAGGAAGAGCTCGTGGTCCTCAGGGGCTTCATTTCTATGGATACAACCCCTACACATGTGTTCTTCAACTTTAATTTCTTTAGAAATTCTTACTTTCACTATAGGAGCAATAGATGGCCTATAGATGTTCTCTGAGCACAATTTTCAAGATGCAGCCTTTGCTTTCTGTCTCCACTTTTGTCCACACATTTGTCCTGTTGTGATTCAATTGCTGCAACATTCTTCTCTTTGACCTTCTCAAATTCAATATTTCTTTACTCTCATCTAGATTCAGTTCTTGCTTCAAAGTTAATTTCCTGCCCTATCATTTTGTCCATCTTTTACATTCCCCTACTGGCTCTCATGTTAAATATGTCTTTGAGCTCAGACAGAACCTAAAGCACCCCCTGACAGATCCAGCTTTCATCTGAGTCTTGTTAGTATTACAGATTTAACTTAATGGTTCACCTACCTACTTCAAAGTGAACTTTAACTATTCCTCTGCCTGCCTTTAGGCATCATCATGGCCTAAGGCTGCTGCATTGCTCGGGTCAGAATTTTAGATCTTCAGGTTCTCCTATCATGAGCCCTAACTTTCCTTCAGAAACTATCGCTGTCATTAGTAGTTACCCTGATGCCTTCAGAATTTACTACATGCCATTTCCTTTACCAACCCCTTGCCTTTCATATTCTAATGTATAATCTGCTGCATCCAGCAGAAAATGTATCTCTCTGGTTTTTGTAGTCCCTACCCAAATCCTACCTGAAATATAACTCAATAAACATTGAGGCTTGCTGAGCTCAAACAGAACCAAAAGCACTCCCTGACAGATCCGCCCTTCATTCCAAGGTTTATTGAAGGCCTTATAAAGGAGGAAGGGACTGTAAGACCTGTAGAAACAGTGAGTGCAGAAGCTGAATAGCTGTTACTCTCTGGATTCCATACTATGATTTTAGTTCTTCCCTTAAAGTTGGCTTTGACTGTAATGCAGTAACTCACATGGCTTGGAATAAACCATAAGGCAATTTTTGCTCTTTTCTATCCTTCATTTGACCTGCAAAGAGCCAGTGTTAACTTTTAGTTTTTAGATCTAACTCTGTGTGTTGAGGAGCACAGCAAATGCTGACGTACCTGTAAGATACTTACTCTTGCCATTTACTCCCTCATCTCATTTCTGGTATTGCTTGTCCACCAATGAATCTTTCTCTTCAGCCCCTTATTTTACTAAACTCTGATCTAAGTCTTAGCAGTAACCACAGTCACTCTGTCAGTCCCAGGTTAAACTGATTTCTTTGTGTGCCAGTGCAACTCCCTACAACACACTGATCCATATGTTGACAAGAGGTCACATGCGTGCCAGGAGGTCACATTCTCAGAGATGAGGGTCCCTACTAGGTGTGCTCCATGCTCACGCTCCCCTAGCTGGATACAGCATAGTCCTTGTCTGACAGGAAGTCTGCTGTCTGGCCTGACCAATAGATCATGCTGACAGTGTGAGTTCCATCTGTATCAAATTGGGTTTTGATTACAGCTGTTCCAGTCCAAATTCCCTACAATTACAAATTTTTGTGCTGCTTTTATGCTTTCAGATCACTTTATTTCAAAAGTCTCTGAAGTTTTTCACCAAACTCAGCAGAATGGCTGAGGTTGAAAAGGGCCTCTAGATATCATCTGGTCTACCTGCCTTGCTCAAGCAGGACCAAGTCTAGATAGCTTTTGAATACCTTCAGGGATAAAACTCCATCACTTCTCTAGGAAATCTATTCAGTCACCATTAGAGTAAAAAAGTGTTTCCTGATGTTCAGTCAGCACCTCCTGTGTTTCAGTATGGGCCGATTGCCTCTGTTGCTGGGCATCACTGGCAAGAGCCTGGCTCCGCCCTATTTTTATCTCTTCCGATCTATAGATCTGATAAACCTTTTCTTCCCTAGGCTCTCTGAGCCTTTCCACATAGGAGCGATGCTCCAATGGCTGCTTCCACATGGCCCTGTGCTGGATTGTCTCCTGTATGTCCATGTTTCTCTTGTACAGAGAAGCTCAGAACTGAACCGCAGTCCAGGTGTGGCCATGCCAGTGCTGAGTAAAGGAGATCACCTCCCTTGACCTGTTGTCAATAATTTGCCTAATGCAGCCTAGGATACTGTTTGCCTTCTTTGCATTGCCTCATCTATAGCTGCTAAATTAAGGTAATGGTTGACTTCCTCTTTAACATGTTTGGTTGGGGTCTGATAATAGTCTTCCTTTTTAATATGGTCTAATATGGTTTAATATTTGGGGCAAACATCCTTCAGGCATTTTAGGGTAACCGATAAATGTATACACACAATATTTACACTCACAGTTGTATCTTAGCAGGTGGTGTTGTCCAGACCATTTTCTAAGGTTGGCATTAAAATTTCCTATCAAGTGTTCATTGTTAATGGCACTAACTAACATTTTTTACTCAGATTTACAATGGGCCCAGTAATTAACCTAGTTCTGTAACCTACTTTGGATTCTTTCTTGAACTCTGATCATAAACGCAATACTAACCCTTTCCAAGCAAAAGCCCATAATGGGCAAAGAACTAATATTTGTCTGTTCACTGTTAGTTGCATCTCTAATACTAAACCTATGAGCAACACCTCATCCTTTCAATGCCTCTGAACAGTGTAATAGTATACTAAACCTTCCTGAAACTTGATATGTTTGTTTTCAAAAGCACGGATTTTTGCATCTGCCTAATCTGTTAGTTGTTTTCCATCATTTGGTCTGTTTATTGGTTTTGTCTTACTTCTGCACCCACAGGGTCCATGTGGTTGCTTAGTTTTCTAGGTCTCCATTTAAGCAATGAGAAGTCTATTACAGCCTGGACAGCTGACCCCAGCTGGGTAAAGGGATATCCCACAGACTCATGCTCCATATATAAACCTGGGGGAAAGCTGCCTAGGGGGCCACTGGCTGGGAGCAGGCTGAGCATCATGTGGTTGGTGGTGAACAATTGCTGTTCATTTGCAGCACCTACTTTTCTTGGGGTTTTTTCTCTCTCTTCTTCTTATTTTCCTTTTCATTACATTTTTAAAAAAATATTATAATTTTATTTAAATTATTTTAATATTCTTATCTTAACCCATGAGTCCATGAGTTTTCTTACTTTTAGCCCTCCAGTTCTCTTTCACATCCCATTGTGGGGGCAGGGAGTGAGGTGTGTGTACTTAGTTGCCATTTGGCATCAAACCATCAGTGCACACATGACCCGCAAAATCATGTTAGCTCTCAAATTACTGACAATTAGCAAAATTTGCAAAGTGGATGTTTAGCAATCTCACCACTAACCTCAAGTATATGAAACTTATTTCAGTTTTGCTGCTGTGTCTATGGCCAAAAGCAGCAGGTCTTCTGCAAGATGTTCAGCATCAGGCATTCGATGGCTGGGGGATATATGCATCTATGCCAGTAAAATTAAATTTGGGGCCCACAGCTGAACTGTGTTCCAACTATTCTGTGTTCCAACTCAGATCTGGGTTTTGAAAGTATCATAAGCTCTAGCCAAAATGATTACAAATGCCTGTTCTTCTCTAAAAAACAGTCTTAGAAACAGCCTATGGCTTTGCTAATATTTTGTAAGCTGATATTAGAATGTGAAATGAGTGTCTATTATATCTACTAGTAAATTAAACAGTGTGAAGGCATGGGCCCAAGCACTGTAACTCATTTATTTAAGTGGTTGTGTTGTTAGAAAATGCCTTGGCATTATTCTCACCTTGCCCTTTGCCAGATAATTCCAAGACGTGGTTTAGTTGTTGCTCCAGTAGGCAGTTTGCATGTGGCTCTTCTCTCTGGTCAGTGTTTACTGGTATGTGTGTGGCCAGTCTGTGCCAGCTGGCCTTGTAGCCAAAGTCTGGCACTCTGAACTGAGTCACAGAAGTGTAGACAGTGAATCTGTTCTACAGCAACTTTATAGAAAATGTTTTTATTCTGTGATAAATGTGCCATAATTAAAAATAGTTTTATTGCTCTTTCATTCACTCTCTGTGCTGTATTGTAGCACACCTAAGNGCATCTGCCTAATCTGTTAGTTGTTTTCCATCATTTGGTCTGTTTATTGGTTTTGTCTTACTTCTGCACCCACAGGGTCCATGTGGTTGCTTAGTTTTCTAGGTCTCCATTTAAGCAATGAGAAGTCTATTACAGCCTGGACAGCTGACCCCAGCTGGGTAAAGGGATATCCCACAGACTCATGCTCCATATATAAACCTGGGGGAAAGCTGCCTAGGGGGCCACTGGCTGGGAGCAGGCTGAGCATCATTTGGTTGGTGGTGAACAATTGCTGTTCATTTGCAGCACCTACTTTTCTTGGGGTTTTTTCTCTCTCTTCTTCTTATTTTNTCATAAGCTCTAGCCAAAATGATTACAAATGCCTGTTCTTCTCTAAAAAACAGTCTTAGAAACAGCCTATGGCTTTGCTAATATTTTGTAAGCTGATATTAGAATGTGAAATGAGTGTCTATTATATCTACTAGTAAATTAAACAGTGTGAAGGCATGGGCCCAAGCACTGTAACTCATTTATTTAAGTGGTTGTGTTGTTAGAAAATGCCTTGGCATTATTCTCACCTTGCACTTTGCCAGATAATTCCAAGACGTGGTTTAGTTGTTGCTCCAGTAGGCAGTTTGCATGTGGCTCTTCTCTCTGGTCAGTGTTTACTGGTATGTGTGTGGCCAGTCTGTGCCAGCTGGCCTTGTAGCCAAAGTCTGGCACTCTGAACTGAGTCACAGAAGTGTAGACAGTGAATCTGTTCTACAGCAACTTTATAGAAAATGTTTTTATTCTGTGATAAATGTGCCATAATTAAAAATAGTTTTATTGCTCTTTCATTCACTCTCTGTGCTGTATTGTAGCACACCTAAGAGGCCGTAAATTCACTCTAGTTTATACCCCACCAAGTCTTTTATTCATAGCAGTGGTCCTTCACAAAATCTTCAAATCATTATGGTATGTAAAGATGAATAAAATGGAAGGATATTGTGGTTAGAGGAGTTTGTCATCAAGCATATGCCATACCTGTGTATGCTGGAGCATTGAGTATTTATGCTGGCTACTGTACTAATTGGTCTTCAACCAAAATTTCTGTAGTTCTGTTTTGACCACCACGTTTGTGGATGTGCAGTGTGTGTATTCAAATACCAATAGCAAATAAGGATTTTCCACAACATAGTTTGTTTTTCTTGCTGTATGCATACTCATGAATCTCAGTGATTTTAGTATCATGTTCTGTATGTGGCACTGTAGCACCATCTTGTGTGAGCTGCAAATGTGGTTTCTCTATATGCATTCAGCAATCTTCGCGTAGAATATAACAATTTTATTTAAAACCCTTCTATATAAAACTGAAATTGGGAAAGGAGAACATGAAATAGATCCTCCTTATATGCTATGTGGTAGATTTCATAACAATGCATTCATTTAAGGTACCTCATTGTTGGGGTGATCCATATACATATGAAGCATGGGATGCTGAACTCTGGAGGCAAGAAATATGCATTCTGTCTGCTTTGTGCTACAATACTACAGAATTAAAGCACAGAAATTGGAATCTTTGTGAGAAATAAAATGAAAGGAAACTATAATATGGGAAAAAGCTGCTAGGGAAAATTAAGTAGAAATGGCTATGAAAGAGCTGACAGGAATAAAGCTGAAAAATGCTTTCAAATGATTGCAGGTAGAAAATGGGGCAAGGACACAACTGAGTGTTCATATTCAACTGTAGTGCTTTGAGGTTTCTCTATGTTTGGAAAGATGCACATGTATAGGGACAAAAAATGGGAAGAGAAACACATAAAACAATTTTGTTCATATGACAGAGCAAACAATAATTGGAGGCATGGTTGTGGTGCATTGAATACACTCCTACCCTTTGATATCTCACATATGCATTTTTTCCCAGCTTTTCATGCTTTGTGTCTTGTTTCCCTTCATTTCACTCCCATTTTACAGAGACAATTTCAGAATATTCAGCAGTTGTGTAAGAGGAATTATAGTCTTAATGCAGGTTCAGCCATGGAGGTGGTAACTATTAGCTACTTACCATTGCTGTGAGTCCAGCATACCATAGTGGTCTTGACAGCTCTTCTTTTGAATGTAATGAAAAGAAGCTCTCACATCACTTTTAGGACTTTCAGTCTTTTCTCTGGCTCTGTCAAATATCTAATTTTTCCATATATATTTTGGGCAGTTTTCAATATCGAGTAACACCAATTCTCTTTGAATGGTTATTCATTTAGGTGATGGAAACACATGGGTTTCAGAACTCAAAGTATAAGAATTTCTTGCCTTCACTATAAATACACTTTTACCCATGTGTGCTGCCTGAATGTGGCACACCCCTTCTTCATTTTTATGTGCAACTGAACCATAACTGTTTTCATGCCATACCACCTAAAGAGTCCTGGGCCGCAGTATTTTCTGAGTATTCTTCAATTAATACTTGGAGTAAAAAGTTGATCTTTTACTTTTGTGGGTTTTGCTATGATTTCTTCAATCAAAATACCTGGCTTCAAACCACACTGTGCATGGGAGCACATCATGTAATCCCAACTGCATCAAATGCTTGAATTCTTAGAGGAAAATCATGTAATTGCTGAATATTCAGTCTGTCAGTGTTTCAGATGTAACAGTAAAAGAGCTATTTAGATAAGCTGCAATGCTGCCTTTTTGGTAGGGGTTACTGGTGGAGATATGGACCTGATAAATATGGTTTTATTTTCACATCAAAAGAAATACTATTGTGTGACTTAAGATCATGACTGTAGATACCAGGAGAGAGAAACTGTGGGAAGAAAGACTGCATTGACTTCTCTGCAATCAATTCTCTCCCAGCTCATGGCCAAATAACTTTGTACTAGTCTTTGATGATTGCTAAAAATGCAGATCATGAAGAGAAAGCATTAGCCTGTGGAATGGGCATATATATTGACAAGTGCTGGGGAAAAAACCCTGTGCTGTTTATGCACACATTTGTGGTCCGTTGTTCTTCTCTGTCCTCTTTTGGCTACAGTTTGTGGTTTTAAGCCTTAGGGAAAACAATGTTTCCTCTTTCTTTTGAAATAGTAAATGCAACCAGAAGAAAAAATCTGGGTTATCAGTTGTTGAAGACAGCAAAAAAAAGAAAAAAGTTGTATCAATGCTTCTCTCACCATCCTTTCTAGCTCTCTGCTTGCCATGTGTAGACCAGTGAGAGTTTGGGTTCCCCCTTTTGCAACAGTTTTGACAGCAAGAAGGTGCAGCTAATGCTAAAAGCCTTTAATCTTGCATGCTTGAGCATTTATGCAGCCATCATGTCCATATGAGCAATACATCCTGACATCTCTCTACCTGACTGTGTAAACAGTATTTCCTCTTAACTAATCTTCCAGTGCACCTTCCATTTTTCAGTTTTAGATTCACTCACATGAGAGATTTAACTGTTTTCTAAATGAACATTAATCTAATGCACCTACCTCCTATAACTCAGACAGTTAAAGGAATTGAGAGAAAACATAATTATTATCAAATTGATGATACTCAGATTAAAAGTTAATAAACATTGAGATATTGGCTAAAAATTTTCTACAGGAATAGAGGATGGATAATAGTATCCAAAATTTTGATAATTTGAAACTATTTTAGAAGATTCACATCATGATTCCAACCCCAGCTGAGGACTGAAAGAGTTGTTTAAGAGTCTGGTGTAAAGAGAATAAAAGTCATTTGTATATGTGGTCGAAAATACCACTATACAAATCAAGTCACTTCCAGTACATCAAACTATAATCAGTTCTTTCCACTGGCACGTTTTGTGTGTTTTGTTTAATGTCTGAGGTACACCAAAATCCCAGGCACTGCAAAACCTATGGAACAAGAAGGGAAGTGCTGTGGATATTTTGTATTTTGCCATCCTGTATCCTGAGTTTTGATTAAAAAATCAAATTTTCTCCTTTGAGTTTCGCAGTTTCTATGAAGAAGCTGTCACAGAGAACACAAACCAAAACTCAAACCTGAGCAGTGGCTCTGAGAGGAGTCATTCAGGAAACATTGATGCTTTCCTCAACACACCACTTTTGTTCCCACTGTCTCTGACCATATGAAGCATACAGAAAAATGGCTGATCTTTATTTTTTTATAGCGTACTATTTTATTAAATAGACTGTGCTGATAGGCTCGAATTCGAATTTCACTTACCTAAGAATATAGTGGAAATGGAGGGGATTTTTCATTAGTGGTTTATATGCTCATATAGATTATTTTAGTGTTTGTCACCCTTTTCTACTGTCATTTAAGAATGTTCTATTTAAGAACTTAGCGTATGTGCTCACACTAGTAATTTCCTTTTAGTAATTTCCTTTTTATTTAATTTCTTTAATTTCAGATAACTCTTGGAGTGGTCCAGTAGAAGTGACAGCACTTTATTCATTTGAAGGACAACAGCCAGGTGACTTGACTTTCAAAGCTGGAGACAAAATCACAGTGACAACTAAAACAAATTCCCAGTTTGATTGGTGGGAAGGAAGAATAGGAGGAAAAACTGGCATCTTTCCAGCCAATTATGTTGCCATAAGTAACAACTAAATTTGTACAGAATAAAATGTTGAGGCAGTAATATATTTACACTGAAAAATATATTTTAACTTTTCAGATTTTATTAAAATGAGCTTTTTGATCAATACTATTCTAAAAAAAAAGATTAAATGCTTAGAATGACCATAACTTTCCCCTAAATTTATTTGTTTAGTAAAAAGTAGGTGATAGACAATTTACGCGAGTTTTATTTTTGAGCAAGTTGCTCCATAAAAAGTAATCCAATTTGTGTATAGTTTCAATTCTGTCTTGCTATATGGATTAATTTTTTACATGAGAAAAAAATTTGAAACAGTTTAGAATTAGACATGCTGAAAAAAATGTTGATTTCTATTACATTGTAATTTATGGTCTCTTTCTTTAATAAATGCTCTTAAATTTGCTTCAAACCGTGTCTGAGTCAGAGTTCTTTACTTAGTAAATACAGATGTTTTTTCAGAGGTATGGCAGATAAAACCACCTTCATTCTTGGTTTTAAAAATCACTCTAGATATTGCAGTTTTTAAAAGTAACTACTTTAGGTCTGATCTGTAATGTTTCTAATTGTTAGGCATACCAAGACCTATTTTAAAACAACTCTGTGACAGTTTAGCAGTTCCACTTCTCTAAAAACTCGTCTTATATTGCCCTCACCTTTGGGGAATTTAAGTACTTCTGAAAGTTTGTTTAGTAAAATGCATGAATAGTCCCTCAGAAAAAATATAGGCTTATCCTTGATTCCTGTGGGAATTTGTTCCACAGATCTCTCTATCCACAAGATAGGGAATTTTCTGATAGGGTCACAAGTGAGCTTGAATTCTTCCTGCTTCTTCCCATTTAAAACTTTCTGAATGTTTAAGCTTTAAGAAAACAGCAACATAAAGTGAACTAAAGAGTATGTAGAGTATATTTATAATAGTACAATAGGGAAGATATTTCTCTAAGGTAGATGTGATGGTAACGTATAGCAGTATCATTCTCAGATTTCAACTTCATTTTGAGTATATTTGTAAATCATTTTACAGATAGAGATACTGCCTTTAAAGTTGATGTGACAAATCAGAGCAGAGGTGAGAATGGAACTTCAAGTATTTTAGAACCAGTTTAGTTCCCTTCTCAATGCTGAATATGTTGAATTTGCCTCTTAAATGGAGGTAATGCCAAGATGATAATTATGCTCCAACAGTCTCAGCTTTTCCCCACTTGAAAATGTATTAAGTCCTTGTTTCTTCTATGAGGACCAGAAATGTAGTATGTGTGATCTTTCCAGCAACCAACGGTTGATAATAGTTGATCTGTTATGATCCACTAATCTATCAGGTAATCTTTAGCTTTAAGTTATCCCTTCAGAATGGTAAGGCTAAGCCTAGTGTAGATGCAGAGTTAACATTAGGAAGTTATTCAGTTTTACTCATTGGCAAGATTTTCTGGATTTCTTTCAGACTGGGCCAAAATACATTTTGATAAACAAACTTGAAATGAGACAGAAGAGACTGAAACCATAGTCAAATGCATTTACAACTTTTCAGTGAAAATCCTTCATATGCTTTGCCTCATAATTTAGACAGAAATCAAATAGATGCCTCCACCAAACAGATCCATAGTGCTTGCATGTGGCTTTTTAGTAAATATTTTCCAGCTAGTGGGAAAGAGTTATACAACCTCCTATAGCTGCAGTGGAAATATATGCTGCTAATATATGCCTTTAGAAAGACTGTTGAAAGATCTGCCAGTCTGAGGTAAGAAAGCAGGTTCTGTGCTTACCTGTCTTTGACAGACTGCATCTATTGCTTCTTAAGAAAACACCAAATAAGCCACTATCAGGACTCAGTGAACAGGATTTATAACAGTGTGATAGTGCCAGAAGCTAGGTATTGCCACATATTCCCAAAGAACAATTCCTGCATCTATGATATCCTGTGGCTACACTTTGTTACACTGCATAAGCTGAAGCATCCACTAGCAGAAATCTGCTGTAAAACTGCATTAGTCATTTCCAGAATGCTGGCTGCTTTTTCAGCCAGTGTACTTGCTTTTATGTAGAGCTTCTTAACTCATCTCAAGTGCCTTCTTCCATGAAACTGTCAGAATTTATGAACTTGCGCAGTGAAATATTTTTATTGTTTATGTAAATTCAGTTTCTTGGATTGTCTTAGCTGAGTTTGGGGAAAAATGAGGATTGTCTAATCTCGGTGTTCATGATCATCTGTAGACTCTGCAGGATATCACTGATTAGTTACTAAATCCAAGCTGCATTTTGACGGGGAAATATTAAATGGAAAGGATATCTTATAACTTGAATGTCTCTTGCTTCATTTAAATGTAATATAGGAAAGAGAAGATTCAGCAAATTATCCTAATGCAAGAAAAATCTTTGGTTGTCAAAAACAAACCTTGAAGCACTACGGAACTCTACTGCCTGATTCCAAATGTCATTGACACAGACTGCATCAGCTCTCATCAGTGGGCTTAGGCTAATTCCAAAAGTGCTTTTGCAGTAAAAACACTTCACAGTAAAAGGCAGTCAGCACATTTCAGTAACTAAGAGCTCTGTAAGGAACAGTAGTTCAATCTCGGGTTCTCTGCAGTAAGTCTAGGAACAAAAACCTAGAGGTTCACAGAGTCACCCATGAGACACATGTTCTGGTAAGACAGCAGGATCAGCTCAGTTGGAAGGGACCCACTGAGATCACCGAGTCCAGCTCCTGTCCCTGCACAGCACCATCCCCAAGAGTGCCCAAGAGCACTGTTCAAACGCTTCTTGAGCCCTGTTAGGCTTGGTGCTGTGACCACTTCCCTGAGGAGCTGTTCCAGTACCCAACCTTTTTCCTGATACCCAACCTAAACCTCCCCTGACACAGATTCAGGCCATTCCCTTGGATTCTGTCACTGGGCACCACAGAGAAGAGATCAATGTCTGCCCCACCTCTTCCCTTCATGAGGAAATTGTAGACTTCAATGACGTCCTCCCTCAGTCTGCTGTTTTCCAGGCTGAACAGAGAACCCACTGTGGTTCCTTCCAACCTAACCCAGTCTGTGATTTTGTGATTCCTAACATATCTTTGGCAGCTTACATAATTTTGTCCCTTTATGTTTGTTTGTGATACTTTAAATATATGTCCACAACCATAATTAGACACTGTTCAGATTCTATTCTTTATGATATGTTTAAAAAAAAATCTGTTCCTTTAATAGCATTTTAGCTTTAATTCATGATTTTAAAAGTTACTTTGGTAATAGCTATAATTGGAAAACTTTTCACCTCAGTTCATTTTGGTTTTTTTCTTGCAGGCCATTGCTGACCAAAAAAATATTTCTGTTATGTGCAGGTGTAAAGTTCCATCGTGGCTAATATCTCCAGGTCTTCAGCAACAAGTAAACATGTATTCCCACTCTCCCTTCTCATATCAGGCCAAACACTCCTGTTTATTGAACCTTTCACAAAAACTTCTCAGGCTGGTCTTTCTCGATTAACTGTTCTGTTTCACTCTTTCTGTATGCACACACACAGTGGGTGGTTCTTTTGGATCCGTGTTTGGATAAGGACCAGCCCAGTCTAACTGAATGTCTTCCTCAGTGATGTTTGCCTTAATAAATTGGGAGCAGGATGGCAGGCAGAATTCCTGATTGAGTACTGACATATCCCTGAAAAGTTACTGCATTTCTCCTTTAAAAACTCCAGAAATTTCTACAGTAGCTCTAATTATATTTGTATAAATTTTGAAGCCATATTTTTACATATCAAATCACATTTTAGAGACTTAAATCCATACTGCATACATTTCTGTCAATTCTATACATAGCCTATGCCTATAGGATCATAAGAAACACAAAAACATTGTTCATGTTTGCAACTTACTTTTAAAAGAATTGTCCTATCTAAAGGGAGCTAAACTTCAGCTGTTCATGTTGATTTTTTGAGGGTACTTAGATGCAGAGAACTTCTGAAATTTACATCTTTCTTCTGTATTATCTAAAAATATAGACACAAAGTCCTACCAATAAGCATCCATTTCGGAAAAACTTGGCCAGAACATTTTGAAATCAAATTCGATTTTATTTGGAATCTAAATTTATCCAACATTTCAGTCTAAAAGTTCATGGGAAACCATTTTACTTTTTAATTGATTCTTGCACTTAATTGAATTAGAAATAGTACAAAGAAGACCTCTTGGGCTTTTCCCATGCCATAACTAATGTAAGAAAAATAAATAAAAAGAAATGGTAAGCTTCATTCTTTGGAAAAAATTTTTAGTTAATTTCATCTAATATTAAGTGCAAATAGTTCCTTAAATGTCAGGAGTGTATAAACTAATGTGTGCTAATCCTTGTGCTAGATTGATATCCACATATTCTATATCTGTTTTCCATTCTGTAACTCTTTACCTACATCTGTTTCTTGACAGTAAAGATAAAAATTCTGATAATTGCAGACTGCAGAGGAATTCTGCCATCTGCATTGCTAAGATGAGCCTTTTCATTTGCCTTTATAAAGCTTAAAGGCAGCACCACTTTGGAGTTCTCTTCAAAAGGTTCTTGCGCCTTTTACCTGGGAAAGTTCACATTCCATTTGACATTCTGGAAGAGGCAAATACTCCTAACATGGTTATATGCTGTTTTTAGCCTCTGGCTTGAGAATTTGTTTTATACAGGAGTGTCTGTTGCAGGCAGAGAAAGCAGCCTGAGTGGGGCCTGGAGGAGCTGAATGAGGCTGCGTCCCACGTGTCAGATCTGCCTCGCTGAAGAATGAGGAGCTGCTTTGCTTGTCCAGCCTGGGGACATTGCCTGTACTGGTAATGTGAGCCTGAAGGGCATTCTAGCTATATGAGGTGTTTCCATGGACTACTTGAATACAATTTATTCCATTCACAAAAACAATAATCATAGTTAAAGTAATTTCATGGTTTAAGGCATTTTGAAGCAAAGAGTTTTTTCTCCCTCCTTCTTTTCCACCTGTGTATCCTTCTCCAGTCTTTTGCTCTTCCTGTGCTATGTGTGGCCAGTTAGTATCTGATTTGCTGAATGCTTGAGGACTCTGTTTGACAGTGTCTAAGGCAATTAAACCTAACCTTCCTGTGGCCTCCCTCTAAACACCTGAATAATGCTAACCACTGTACCTCACAGTTAGTTTGGGAGGGAAAAAAAAAGGCCTAGTTACCTGGCTTTAGCAGCCTAAATTCTCACATCATTACTGTAAATGCAAATTGTTGTTCTGTCAAACCAAATATATGGTCTCACAACAAACATTATTAGACTTCTGAGTTCCTAAGCATTCTGTTTTCACAATATTGCAGTGCCTTTTCTGCTCTCAGACATTTTGACTTTGTTTTCCAAATGCAAATGCTAGTCAAATCCTCTTCTCCAAGAGTTTTAAATCTTTTTAGATTCTAATTTCATGCCAAGTAAATATGAGTTTATGCCTCACAGTAAATTTAGATGATGCTCTTGAGGAAAATAAATAAAGCACCTGGATGTAAAAGTATTGTCACAGAATGACAGTTCCGGCTGCTTGGGAGACATTTTTGGTTACTAAAGTATCAAGTCACTTAAATAGGTGCCATTCTGTAATATTTTATCAACTGCAGAAATTTGGGTCAAAATGAACCATTTTGTAGCAGAGGTGATGTCTGTTAAAATACTGGGTCTAATTTATCTCAAACATTCTGTAGTGCTCATTTTTTGTAGAAACTAGATCTGCCCATTACCTTTTAAAACCTGTCTCAGGCTATTGCTTGCTCTCAGTCTTGTGTTCCCTTTAGTGTGTCTTGTATTCTAATTTTCCCAATTTCCTTCTGTCATATCTGATGTCAGAATTAAGGTCACAGTTAAGCCAGAAATTCAAAACATCAGTCTCTTACTCTAATTGGTTTCGTGTCAGCCATCAGATTCTTACAAATGTGAACCAGGACAAGCTGTTTTAAGATTTTGCAGCTGAAGATTGTATTTGATATGTTTTGGATCACTCCTTTTGCATATCTGATTTCATGTTTTTCAGACTAACCCCTTATTTCCTTCTGGGAATGCTGAAAATACTTGGGCCTGTTCCAGATGATTTTACATCAGTTGGATTCTTTTGGTAGCTTAAGGTATACTATATTTTAAATAGTGATATATTTACTTAAAATCTACATTACTCTCTTGACTTTACTAGGAGCCATACTGCTGATCAAATTACAATGTTAAACAGAGACTACTGATGTATTTTTAAGTCTCTGAAAACAATCCAATCAGTATTTTCTCTGTGGCCATCACACTCTCAAGCAATATGTTCTCTTGATGTAGATTTCCAGTAGCTCACATTCTTACTAGAGAGGATAGTTGCTTTGTATAAGTTCATGCTAAGATTTTTTTTGCTATGTACCATGTATGTGCTTTTCTGGTCAGGTACTTCTATCCTTTAAAAAGCCATCTCACATATTTAAAGCCTGTTACAACCTAAGCTCTGAAGCAGCCCTGAGTTTGGCAGATACCTGTGCAGAGTGGCAGCATCTCTTCCTATAGATCCTTTAGGGTCTGGTCATGATTATGGCAGTCAAAGGTAACAGAGTTTCTTTTTGAAGATTCCTGGTCACAATTGCTCTTTTGATTGTATACAAAAAAAAAAAAAAGGATTTACTATATAAAAAGTAAAATCCTATAGCTACCTCCTCGTTTTGCCTTCTTTAAGGTTTGGAACATTACCTTAGCTTAAATTGGAGTATTTCATGATGTGAAGAATTTTCTCTTGTAGCAGGGCTTTATCTTATCATTCACAGAGGTAGCCGTCTGTAGAGTAGCATTCATTGCTGCGCAGATGACAAATACTAAAAATCAAAAGTGGAATCATACAATGGCTTGGGTTGGAAGGGACCTTAAAGATCATCTAGTTCCAAACCCCTGCCACAGGCAGGGATACCTTCCACTAGGACAGGTTGCTCAAAGCTCCATCCAACACTTCCAGGCATGGGACATCCAAACGCCTCTGGGCAACCTGTTCCAGTGCCTCACCACCCTCACAGTGAAGAATTTATTACTAATACCTAATTTAAACCTACCCTCCTTCAGCTTGAGGCCATTCCCCTTTGTTCTATCACTCCATGCCCTTGTAAAAAAGCTCCTCTCCCATTCTCTTGCAGGGCCCCTTTAGGTACTGGAAGGTGCTCTAAGATCTCCCTGGAGACTCCTCCAGGCTGAGCAACCCCAAATCTCTCAGCCTTCCTTTCTAGGAGAGATTCCCCAGCCCTGATCATTTTAGTGGCCCTCCTTTGGTCTTACTCCATCAGGTCCATGTCTTTCATATTCTGGGGTCCCAGAGCTGGGCACAGACTTCCAGGTGCAGTCTCACAAGAGGGAACTAAAGGGATAGAACTACTGTGCAAAAATTGCTGGTCATGCTGCTTTTGATGCAACTCAGGATGCCTTTGTCTCCCTGGGCTGCAAGTGACATTGCTTGGTCACATGGAGCTTTTTATCCAACATCCCCAAATCCCCTTCCCCGCAGCTGCTCTCAAGCCTTTCTTTGCCCAGCCTGTACTTGGGATTTCCCTGATCCAGGTGCAGGATCTTGCACTTGGCCTTTAAATGGAGGGGAAGAATATTGAGCACCAACCAGCACATCACTCAAAGAGCACTTTTCTTTTTGAACATACACATAGATTTGTGCCATTGACTTCCAGGTACCTGTTCATAAATGTTTAGGAGTCCTCCCAGGCTGGAAGTCTGTTTTTCCAAAGCAGTCAGTTAAAAGAGGTAGGTTGCATGAAGTGCCTTCTAGAGTGTTTTGTGGAGTCTGCAACACAGAAGATTAACTTGTTTATTGAAACAGCCATCCTAATGTCATTTTGTAGTGAATCCCTCAGGATGAACTCTGTTTATAAATCCTTTATACTCACATTTTAAAAATAAGTACGATTTTTTTCTCCATGACCTGCTAAATTAAGGAAGGAGACACCATTTCAAATCCTATTAACCAATGTTTGCAAACTGGAATGTGAACTGAAGCTATGGATCATAGCCACTGGGAATGAAAAATGGAAATTCTAAGAAAGGGAAAGATAATTAACAGCAATGTAAGTTCGTATCTACTTTGGTAATAGGAATTAATACGGGGTATTAATCTTAGTTGATAATTTTGGCACACTCAAGCTATCTGCTTATTTCATCATTGCCTTTTTAGGTACTAAGACAAATGCTGGTTAAAAATGTGTATCTATCTAGCTTTGTATTCAGAGAATTGGGTTAGATTAATATAACACCCTTCAAGTTAGTCTTCTTTGATCAGTTTTGTAATGTTCTTGGCAAAACAAAGAGCTGGAAAGAGAACTTCCTGAACTGAATACACATCTCATGAAAAGTTGTTATTTATTCAGACTTTTAAAATCATATATTGCTAAATGGGTAATCTTAATTTAAAAATATTACTTGTTGATGATATCTAACAACATTGTACATTCCAAGCCTGAGAAACTCAGGTAATCTGGAATATCTTTCTTTTTACATGTTATAATATAAAACATTTATATTTATATCCTTCTTCTAAGGAAAATGTTAGACTAAAAAGACTGATTCATTTACATTTTAAAAATGCCAGTTTTCTTAAACATGAAGAATTTGCTCTTAACAACTGGGCTCCAAAATCCAAATGAACAAATTATTTAACATGAAACTCAGCAATTCCACGTTAATAGATCCTGGCTGACAGTATGAAAATGGGACATTATTGATTACAGTTCCTATGAGATGTACAAGCTTTAATAAAGTCTACAAGCAACATGTGCAGGCAAGCCAGATTCAAAACTGAAACATTATCTAAACAGAGCTGATTTCAAATGTTTCAAATGTAAATAACCCACCGGGTGGTCCTTGAGACTGTCAGCAGTCATTATTTTCTGTAGCATAAACAGGGCTGTCAGCTGGGATTTCTGTCAGAGAGATAAAAAAGTCATTCTTCCCTTGCAAATCCCAGGCTGTTTTTAAAGCAAGTCGTGCACCTCCAAGATAGATGGAGAGTTCCTTTCTGGATTTGAGTGAAAGTATCTTATAAGCTGCTGTGAAAACCAAAATAGGTGTCTGAGCTGTGTAGTCTATGGAGTAAGTAAAGGTTAATGGAGTCAGCAGAGCAATAAGCCTTGAATTTCTGACCTGTCTAAATAAATGCATAATTTCCATAGATTCTGCATGCTTGTTTTTCAAAGTTTTCTGCAGGCAGCAAAAACTAAACCAAAAATATTAGATGTTAATAGATGACAAACATGTAACCTTGGATGAAAAAATCATTGTATGTTAGAGGCCACTGCTTCAATTAAATATAGAAACATGATCAGTTTAAGTGATCTAAAGTATTAGTTGATCATAAGGATTTAAATTATGGCTTTAAGATTTAAATCAACTAGTCTGATTCAGATATTTCAGAAGAGTGTTACTGCACTGTCTGCCTCTACTTAGTTCAGTGGCAATGAGCAATAAAAACATCTTGACAAACCTGGTCTGACATCTCTTAGCACAAAATTAATTACGTAGTACTATCTTCTGTATCAATAGTCATACCTTTATCTGATAGCCACTGAAACCAACAAAAGCATTACCATTGGCTTCAGTGGAAAGATGATTTGGACAATGCAACACATCAGAATTTATTTCCAAAATCACTGAATATTTTTCCAGCTGATTTCCTGGAAGAAAGTAAAATTTCTGAGTCCTTCTCAAGACCTTTTTGTTGGACACTTCCTCCTGGAAATGTCCATGGACCTCAGGGGTCCATGCCTGCTTTCTGTAATGGTGCTGTGCACTGCTCAAAAACTAGAGAACTTCACTCTACTGAACCACAAAGATCTTTTCTTATTATGCAAGTATTTTCTTTGTGCCTGGGGAACTGAATGTAGATTCTACCTTCCATGATAGAATCATTCTTTGCAACCCGTATTTATACTTGCTTACATGACTCAGTAAGTAGAGTCAACAAGAAAGCATGAACAACATGGTTAATCCCTCCTGGTGCCTTGGCTTCTCAATGTATATTGCATCCTTTAGTAATTTTTGGAAGAAGGAAAGAAAAGGTATTAAATAAAAGACTATTTAATATCAGTTCATCGGTGTCGGGACCGTGGGCAACCTTGGGACAGGCTGCCGGCCTCTGGAGTGTTACTTGAAACCTAAAAATCTGAAGTAACAATGTATGATAAATCAGTTTTTGAAAGCAACCAGGGTTCCATGGTAAATCTGAACTCTCATCCTTTTCTAGCAAGGAGTATCATCACATTTTAATCTGAATTAATGCACTGAATCCCATGGTTGCACTTTGTTGCTTCCAGATGACTTGGCAAGATAAACTCAGATGTATTTTACACAGAAAAAATATCCTTTCATCTACAAATCTATGACCAGTCATGTAACATTCACTTTCTTCAAACAGTCCCTTGTCATTCAGCAGTACATGCAGAGAAGGGTTAAAATATCAAGAAATATTTATTCCTCTCTCCTACCTACATCTTTATTCTTTGCTTATATGTCCTTCAAAGTCTGTGTGTAGTGTTGTCTGTGTGCTTCTCAGATTGCCTGGCTACAGTTTTTCTTTTTCCCTTCTTTCTTTCAGTGCACTCCCCATGTCCTCTCAAGCAGCCACCAAGTATTCATTTCACCCTTCCCCAGAAGATTTTGTACAGTCCTCGCAAGCCTTGTGTTCTTATCTTGAAGAAACACCTGGATAACATGGCTGGCATCCTGAAAAAAAGCATCTTCCCTTTCAAGCCTAGCACTTGAACTCTCTGAAGTTGTCTATAGTTGTCTTTATCTTTTTCTCACTACAAACCCTTTCAATTTGCGTAACTATGTAAAATACTGTGAGCATACCACTACTTTCTACTGCTAAGAGGAATTTGATGACCAACTCCTACTGAGTTCAATGATTTATATAAACACAAAATATTACTGAAATATTTTTCTTTTGGGTCAGAATTAACTTTATTTGAAATGATGGTATATTTTAAACAGATTTTTAGCTCAGCAGGTGAGGCCAGAAGATACTCTGAGTGCCTGAGCTAGATGTGTCTACATCCCACGCATGCTTCAGGAGGTGCAAGACCTTCCCCATATTACATTTTACTAAGCAGCTGTCACACACCATGTACAGACCTACATAAATGAAATGATAACAGCAAGGGACTGTCCTTGCACAGGTATTGAGAAGTGTATGGAGGCCAGTATCCCCGTTTCTGGGTGCTGAAAGGGGAATGTGGTCTTCTTGATCTGTGGTATCCTCTGCTTCTTTAAATCACAGCTGTAGATTTTGTTTTCGCCAAAAGTCATTTTTTCAACAGAACGAAATTTTCCACAAAACACTCCCTTCCACAAGAATTGCCCATTTTAAAAAGTCTTTGTAATAAGAACTGTTTATATTGACAAAAATAATTTTTCTTCAAGTGTTTTTCAGGTGTTCCAGCCTCTTGAGACTTTTCTTCTACTGTTCCCCATAGTTTTTTCACCCTACAGTGTTTCTGTGATTTTCATACATATTGTCTTTAAGTTTGTGTTTATACATTTCATGGCCTTTCAGACAAAACAAACTTAACTACTGAAATAAAAAGGGATTGAAATCCCTGCAGTAGAATTGTATATCAGAGATACTGTAAGCTGTAAATGGATGCTCTATAATCATTGTACTTCCCTTTTTACTTCACCTGGCATTATTTTTCTTACACTAACAATGCATCAGTCCAGTAATTGTCTGCAGCAAAGAAAATGCACTGACATGTCAGATTTAAATGTTAAAGGAAAACACATGGAAGCCACATGAAATTGTGGTTGCAGAGAAAGATTCTTTCAAATCCTATTCTTTTTATAAATACTAATTTCACTTTTTTTTTTGGATTAGTGCCAAAAGGCTTTACTGTATCAGTCAGTAATAAAGTGGAGGGACTGGGTAAGCTAGGGGTAGATTCTGTGTAGAGGTTCAGTGAGTGCCTCTGCACGTGTATGTATTCATATGTGGTCTTTGGTGAAGAATTAATGCCAGAGTGAACTCTTTGATTGGATTATATTGTGTCTTGCCCTTTCCATCATTATTATATTATTAACTGATGTTTATTTTCATAACCGTGCTTTTACTACAGCTGTTAAAAAAACTGTAAGAGTCTTCTTTGAAGTTCAGGATTATATTGTGCTGGGAATATTACTTTAAAATTGGCTAAAATACAGCAATGGAGGGAGGGGACTGAGCATGGGAATTTTAAGGCTGAGTGGAGCAAAAGCTGTAGAAGTTCTGAAGCCCTGGTCTCGTGACCTTTAATAACATAGCTTTGCTACTCTTCCACTCCACAAACAGCAGTGCTGATTTACTTGCATGAACAAGATTTAAAGGATCAAAACTATAATTTGACACTGGTGGACTTATTGACATAGTTTGGTTTAGTCTACTGTAAGATCTAATTTTGCTCTGATTCAGAAGAGAAAAATTAGAAGAGCAAACTCCCTACATAGTCACTGGAGAGAGGTAAGTGATTCCAGGGGGGCCACTTAGGCAGTGTCAGTAGAATGGCTAAAGCAGACAGCATAGATAATATGCTTCTGAAATATAACTGTACCATGTGGTTCTTGGAAAGCGAGACAGAGACTTGGGTGCATGTTAAGATTAGTCAAAGAAAGATAAACTGATGGTGGAGTTCTTGCTACTTTCATTTGGAATGTTAATAGCTCAAATTAAACAGTGTAGAGTACTCCAAATACCAGAGCAATGAAAAAGTTTACAGCAATGATATCAACATTTGGAGGGTCCATATTTTTTCAAGGTCTGTTCACTTCCCATGACTTTCAACATATTTGTACATTGCCAAATATAACTCAGGGTACAGAGATGATGTAGGCCTGATTTAACTTGAGTGCCCGGGTATAATTCCTTCACCAGTGTTATCCCATGAAACCAAAACAGAATCAAACCAAATATTGTTGATTTCTATTGTAAAAGTGTATTTTGTCCCCATACATGAAAAAACTTCCAGATTTGTGTACTCAGAAGGATGACAAGGAGTGAACCAGCAGAGAAAAATTCTCCCTATGAATAAGAATAAAGTTATTTTTCTAAGGTTAATGCAGAAATGTAACCCCTGCTAAAATTATGCCATCTCTAGGCAAACACAGGTAAGTTTGTTCTCAAAGTCTGAAGACCTTGTCTGTCATACTCCCAAATTCAGATGTTTTATGCAGCTTTCACATTAGAGATGTGGTATGTAATTAAGCACCATCTCATTAAAAAGGAAGGTGAAGTTTTGGTCTCACCTTTTTGCGAACAGAAGTTATCAAGGACCAGACTGCCAGGCTGGGAAAATGGCAAAGCAAGACAGACAGAAAAGAAGCTGGGCAGCTCCCCAGTCTGCCACTGCTGGATGCAATTTCTCGGTTGAGCCAGCCTTGCCACTTACTTTTCCCCATGTGCAAAGTGAGGAACACCTTTTGTTTAAAACACTGCAGGGACTAATAAATGGAAGGAACTGAACATGGGCATGTTTGAGAGAAGGGGGTCTATTTATAAACCACCCCTGTTAGATTCTCTGTGTTGGTACCTTGGCAGCCTGCTCAACTTACTGCTTATGAACAGTGGGTTTGGACTGGTCCCTTGCTTAAAGGGACTGCACAGTTACAGGCTGAGCTCCCTGTGGTCTCCATGGTGTTAAAGAAAGTAAAAGCAAATTATTTGTAATATCGGTATGTGCCCACACAATAATTGAAGCTGTATCCTAAAGACTTGCTGTCTTGGATGAACCCCAGCTGTCCTGGGCATCTACCACTCCAAAAGCAAACCTTTGACCCCTTTATATTTTCGCAATTATATGTATGTTATCAAAAAGAAGTAAGAACGTGGGAAAGGGGAGAAAAAATGGTTAAAAATAAGCATCCTTACTGTGGGAACATGGTGGGGGAAGAGTGGTAAATGCAGAAGCTCTCCCTCACATCAGAGAGGAATTCTATGCAAGGTTCTGTTGCTTTCATGCCAATTTTTTTCAGAAACGCACTGTTGCCTATCCACCTGCCTGACTTACATTAAAGCAAACAGACAGCAAATGGGTCTCTCTTAGAAACATTAAAAATGGCCACAGTTTGTGCTTACTAGGTCCAAAGCCAAGAGGAGACCAGGCCAAGCGAATGCACCTTTTTGTTTGGCAAGTTTGGGTGCTGGCTGTTTGCTGGTGTGAGTACACAGATGCTACGTATCCTATCTAATTTGAAACATCTATGGAAAGAAGTATCACATGAATGATAAATACAGAATTGAACGTTCTGGTTGCCAATAAAAAAAGCAAGAAAAAAGGCTCATTTTTCCTGCTTTTCCATTGCTGTCATTCAGTAAATGCTAAAATTAAAACGAACCAAAAAGGAACCTACATAGAAGTACCTTATATGCTAAAAAGGTTTGATCCAATTGCTCTTGAAATCAATAGGAATTAACTTTAGAGAGCTTTATACTGAATGCCTAAGGACATTCTTCTTTTAAGAAATTAGCTGCCTCATTGAACATATTTGAAGAGTTTAGGATAAAGTAAAGGGCATTTGAATTACAGAGCTACTGGATAATGTGTCAACAGCCATAGGGTTACAGCAGTCACAGCCCCAAGAAAATCACAGACTAAAAAAAACCATCAATATCAGCAAGAACAGCAATGGGCTGTGTATTAGCTTGAGAGTATCTGAGCTTACCATCCTCTTATGTTTTGGGGTTATTTTCCTAAAACTTAGTATGTTCTAAATGAAATTAATGCCCTTGGGACAGTATGAGAAGCTGACCAAGGCTTCTTTGTAAGTGTTTTTGAGACATACAAGGCATTACTGCCCAGAGAGTTTCTCATGCACACAGAGCAGAGGGAGCCAATGCCCAAGTCTTGTTGGACAGAGAAAGGAGCAAGGAAGAGGTCACTCCTGGAAGAAGATCTTGTGATTCCAGATAAATGCAGAGGATTAATAAATATCTAACAAGTTAACATGGTCTCATCAGTTGGCTTCAGTAAATAGGAACTGCAGTGGCACTGCCAGACAGCACTGGAATGTGTGAGAAAATGAGAGGTTAGACAAGTTAAGGGAAGGCATGAACTTGGGAAGAAGCCGTAGAATAGAGGGTTAAAAAAGGTTTATATCAGAAGACTGGTAACACAAATTAATTAATTGAAATGTTTTGTGGTTCATGCGTCAGCCTCATTTTATTTTGGGAGTCAGCTTTAGCAACTTTGGGGGAAGACAGCAGAAGAACTGAACAATCCATTTGCTCCCATAAACTAAGGATTAATGGAAGAGATGTCTGTTGTCCTTTTGAGTTCCAAATTGTATTAAACATCCTTATCCTCCTCTCATAAAACCAAAAGTCTAAAATTGGCACAGCACAAATATTGGCAAGGCCCCCACACAAGGGGTGCACAGAAATCTATGTTGTTCTGGGAAGCCAGAAATACAGTTGGAACTTGAAAGCCTTCTCAAGAAAAATGCTGTCACAGGCAAAGCTGTTTGTACTTTTTGATAGCAGAACTTTCCTGTGGACTGTTGAGAGCCACCCTGAGTGCTGGGCAGGGTGAGCCCACAGTAGGAATGGCAGCTGAGCAGTCAGAAGCATCCAGCAGTGAGCAGCAATGGGCCATGCAAAACTCAATGTAGCAGTTCTTTTGGCCTCTGCCCGCCTATCCCCAATCCACGTGATTTCCAACATCTACCAGAAGCAAGTAAAAACACCTATTTCTTTGCATTTGCTGTCCTGGAATATTTGTTTTTCCCCTTGCTTTTGGGCATCAACTCAGCAGAATCAAATTAAAATACCCTTTTTAGATAAATACAAAATCCAGCACACAGGCAGGAAAGGGACAAAGATGGTCATTGATACTTTTGTCCTTAGATATTTGTGTGGCACATCACTACTGTGATACAGGGTCCGCACTGAGCTGCCCAGATTTTTTTGCAAAGAAGCTCAAAGAATATCTTGACATCTCAGGTGATTCTATAACTACAGAAAATCAACATAATTCATTTATTTACATGACCTGGTGGTCCTTTATGTGAGTTTATGTGGTGTTCAAATGCTGTTAGTATGAGTTCCACAGATTTTAATATGCTTCTACGTGTTTATGTTTACCTGAACATTAAGTGAGTATCTGTACTTCGTATCATGGAATAAAATTTACTGAGGAAATAATGTACAGTAGGGAGAGTATTCATGAAAGAAGTAGATTTTGACATTCAAAAGTGCAGAACTCTGATGGCTGAGTCCTTTTCAGTGGGAGTCTTGCTCTCAGATGGGCTAAACTTTGTCAGTGGCAGCAACCAAGTAATAGCTAACTTGCCTTTTGATAGATAAGGGTTCTTTGTAGCCAGTTGGGTTAATAAACTGTTTTGAATGCAATTTTTATTGACTGTTACATTGAAAAAAACCCCTTATAATCAGTGAAACTGAAAGTCTGAATTATAAAAGAATCCAACACAGAGAGAAGTAACTAAAGCAATGTATTTTGATGCCAGTAAAGTCAAAAGAGCTGAGCTGATAATATAATAGCTTAGAGTAAATGTTACTTGATAGGGGCAGTGGCAATCTAAAATTCACAGTCTGATGCTCTATAGGTGAAAGATCTATAGATATATTTCGTTTTTATTGAGAAATACATATAAGATGTTAAAGTTACACTGGACTTCAATAAAAGTTTACACTTAATGGGGAATTAGGTTTCCTTGCTGAATTAGGGGCCAAAGTAAATAGTTTAACACCCCCCCACACACACAGTTTTTTGTCTTATAGTTTTTAATTGCTAATTAATATATTTTAAGAATCATTAAATTAAAAATAATAAACATTTAAAAATATATTAAGTACAATTATAAATAAGTGCAACAGATGAAATGTCAATATTCAAAACAAGAAATTATATCTTATTTTCCCATTTCTTCTCTAAGCTTTTAAAATAGCAATCCCCACAGACTTCAAAAAGAAAGGACAAAGATGATATAAGAGAGTGCATGAGGAGTAAAAGTAAGGAAATTGCCAGAAAAACTGAGCTTAAGCCACATTTTCAGAATGACAGGCTGATAAAGTTAAGGTACCAGATGGCCAAGAATATTGAAGATAGAACAGGAAAAGTCCTCTGCCTTTGTTTTCATTTCCTCTGCCACTATGTTATTGACCTAAAGAAAATACTGACTTCCCTTGATTCCTAATTTCTGTAATGGGGAGTTTTATAGAAGAACAATGTCAGTTTGATCATACACAGTTGGGAATCATTGCAAGAAGAGAAGGTAACTTGCCAGATTACTTTTCATAGCGTTTTTTGATGCAGATCTAGGAACTTCTAGGTTCACTGCTGAAAGAATTGGGGTGAAATCATGGCCAATGGGAATTTTGCCATCAACTTCAAAAGATTCAAGTTTCATCCTAGATCTTGTTTGTTTAGCAAGAAAGTGCTTATTTTTCTATTCTTTTTTTGTGCACAAACTGTCAGCATTGCATGAAACAAACCATCCTGATTTCCAGAGTGCTTTTCAAAAGCCGGGTGATTGCCAAAATTGCAAATCCAATTTGTTCACAGACTGACCAGTGTGTGATCATTCCAATTATATTTGGCACATGTCAAGTGGAAGAATCAAACCTCCCTCTTTTTGGATCACTTATAAACACTTCAAAAAATAAACTCCCAATATAATTAGCTGCTGAAATGCTTGGCCAGTTGCCCTCAAAAAAAACCCTGTCAGAAAACACACCCCCTTGATTCTTCCCGAGCACCTTCTTCAATGAGAGACTCAGATCTTGTCCCCTGCACCAGCACTGATTAGTGTAATCCTCCTGACTGCCTGTGGATACCCCCAAAAACTCGTTTTCCCACAACTGAGGTCCAGGAACTGTGTTCCATGAGAGCTGGATGATGTGGCAAGATCCCCCCCTCGAGCTCCTCTTAAGCACAAGCTCTGCTAAGCCCATGTGCAAGCTGGATGTGTGCAGCAGAGCTCACTGGCGCCCTTACCCTTCAAAAATTCTGCTACTGATACACACTGAGGTTTTTTTGCAATGCATCAGTGAAAATGCATTATCCTGTCAAGCTGCCTGAAACCCCGTGTAGGAGCTACCTTTTCCAGAAAGAATCTGTCTTAAATCTTAAAAACAGTTTGTATAATCCTGCCAAAAAAGCAAAGGAAGATTCAGTGAGACAGTTACCCAAATTTGCTGCTATCTTTAAACACAGGAACTTTTCCTCTTATTTCTTTACAGGTTTTTTTTTTTTTTGTCTTCCCTTTCAGTGATTGTCATGAGAATCACTTCAAAACTCTCAGAAACTGAGAAAACTGAAAATTCAGTGCTGTAGAAGAAAAGCAGAACAGCAGGTAGATGTATCATGGAACTCAAGCTTATTCAGCATAACTACATTTTTGAGAACAGTTTGGCAAGAAAGAAAACATGCATTTGGACTTTTCAAAGTCATATATTTTGCCATCAGAACACTGGGGACCTCCCAATGCCTAATCTTTAAAACATGCTACTTCTGAAGACAATTCTACCTCTACTCCCTGCTGTTTTTAGCAAAGTTTGTGAGCACCCATTTTGTATGGGAAGACCATCAACTAGAATATTAAATCAGCCCCACTACCAGTCCCTGTAAAAGAAAAAAGTGCTTTTCAGCTCCATGGATACCCACTCGAAGCAAAGCCTCATTTTTTCCTTATGAAGTATTTCCTGATGACTGCTCTCCATTTTCCCCATCTTCTCCATCTCAGTGCAGTTCTCATGTAGGACACGACAAAGTTTTGTGTTTTAGACAAGTCCGGATGGTTTGGCACTGGCTCATCCCCCTTACCCAGGAATAGCTTAGCACAAAAGTTGCCAGATAAGCCTTGCAGAATCCATATTTGGTAAGTATTGTTGCATTTCTTCCACATCTCTCCTTATGTTTTTCTTCAAAATTGTTCAGAAATCATGAACACTGACAAATGGTTCAGTAGATGCCTGACTTATGTTTTTCTTTCATTAAATATAGCTTGGAAGTTTATTATTCTCTAGTCAAAAGCTACCACAGTCAGTGTGATGGGTGTATTTATAATGGTTCCTACCAGACGTCTAGCTCTGTGTGCCAGTTCTCTCAGTGTTCTGGGATCATCTGATCCCTCTGGCTGAACTGTGGTGAGCTATTTAAGACTGTCTGCCATCTTGTAGTTAATAACGTTCATATCCATAGGTCAGTTCTTACTGTTTTCTACCATAACTTCCCATTGACAGAAGATGAGCCACTTCATTTTTAGAGTAGAATTTATGTTCACACACACTATCTCATGAAATCGTGTAAGATTGCTGCCAGAAGATTGCACTTTTGGGAGAAAAATAGTCTACTTGGAAGGAGATGTAAACCCTAACACAAATATTATGAAAATAGTGTTCAGACAGGTAAACTTGATATGTAATGAGATATTGGATCTTCCTTACCCTTTTTTAGTTAAGGAAAACAATTACTTCTAAGAGAACAGATTTAAAACTTACTATTAACATCTTCTAGATGATTTTGTTTTGTATTGTGTTTCTGCTTTTTAAGGCATTACAGCAAGCCCCACTTTTGTGTCTGGTGTTGGGTCTTTCTGCCTCTTCTTTATAAATGTGTATTTCTGGATGTCTATAAATTGGCCACTTAGGATTGTTCCAGACAGATACTTGGCTTCCAGACTCTAAGTGCAGAGAAGAATGCTTTTCTTTTCTTTCTGTACTGACAAAAGTAGATGTGATAGTGTGTAAGGCACACCACTGGAATGCAGTAAGTAAACAAATATTTAAAGGACATTTTAGCAGCCTCAGCCAGTTTATTTACCTAGCTCTAACTCAAATGACCTCTGTTTAAAGCATAGTTCAGGCAGTCAGCTGCACCCCAAGTACTTGCATCCTGCCCCCTCAACAAGAATAAGGAATGTGAACAAAGAGCATCCTAGCTTTTGGGAGTACACAGGAACAATGGATGCAAAGAAGCACCAAAGCATCAGGACTGCATTTGCAATCTTGGAATACATGCCTGAATCCCACATATTTCTGGTGAGGCTTTGCTAACAGCTCCTGAGGCACAGCTTTACACTGCCCCCAGAAAATGAGATTATGGGCAAAGAGTCCAAACCTCCCCAGACCAGAAGGAAAGCTATGGTAATGCTCCACTGCTATTCCATTCTTGGGTAATTTTTATAACTGGAAGGAAATGCAGGCCACAAAGAAAGAAGGTAATGAACCCAATATTATGGAAATTCCCCACAGTTCCCTCCTTCCAGAGGGCTAAGGCTCCAACACTACATTTCATGCCATGTAATTCTCTTACTGCTATTCCTCAGCTGCTGGGGAGTATTTTCCTCCAAGCCCCTCCTGGGGTCAGTGCTATGAATATCACCCCCAGCACAGCAAGCTGAGGCAGGCAGCAGCCACGGATGGCATTTGTCTTGGAAAATGTTTGGTTATGTGAACATTAGCTTTCGCAATCTGATTCATAGCCTGAATAAAGGTTACAAGTTTTCAGGCTGGTATGCACCACATTCAACATGAGATTGTAGCCCTACCAGCTCTTTTATTTAATCTGAAGAGAGTCAAGTTACAAGGAACATAACAAGTCTTCAGAATTTCCCCCCTTTCTCCCCATTCCATGTTCCTTTCCAGCAGATATGAGAAGTCCGGTGTTTAGAGAGGTAACAGAGGAAAATAAATATTTATGCATTGGTTGTTCCTCCAGGGCCACGTGAACTTGATTGCTCTAATCAGCAGAAGAATGAAAACACTGTCTGCTATCAATAACTGAGTTAATCAGGAGTCTCAAAGGAAAAGTTTATTGTGGAAGAGCAAAAACATTCAAGCCCTGTCCCTTCTTTCCTGTACCTTCAACATAGAATCAGAGTCCTCCAGCTTTGCTTGGGCTTGTGTCTGAGGTATCCAAGATCCCTCCATGGCTTCACAAGGAAATGGACATATCTAGAGGACAGTTTTAGTAGTCTCACAGCATCTCAAGATATTAGGTTCTTAAATCAGCTGATACCCTAAAATTTAGGAGAATTAATTGAGACCACAGTTTAATGTAAGTAAATGTGTGAAAAAGACTGAAAAATCTCTTTAGTGCAGGTATGGGTAAATAAAAGGCATCAGCTTCTTAAAATTTATGGTGTTTGAACCTCAAGGAAGATTTTCTGATGTGATGAACAAACAAATGGGCAGTGTTTGTGTCAGAAGTACATAGCTCACCCTGAACAAATGCCACTTAAATTTGGTTGAGATTTTTACCCTCTGAGAAACTCTTCTTTTTAAAATATAAGAAAAGTTTGTAATTTTCTTATATATCTTGGTTTCCATTTCTCTCAAATTTTGCATAGATCCTGTTTAGTACTGTGTAGTAGTAAAAAGGAAAGATTTGGTTATTTAAACAGGTGTCCAGTCTCTACAGGATGCACAGGTTATGCTGAGTTTAGCAAATGGCCATGAAGTCATTGGAGCTAACACTGTTAAACAAAAGAGTTACAAATATGCTTTTCCTCTAAAAAAGAAAAAGATAATGCATGAGGGTTTCTTAGATTAAGGTTTATTCTCTAACAACAAGCCAAATGTGTAAGGATGGATCCAAGTTCCTTCTGCGTCCCCTTTGCGATGCCTCGATGACGTAGTGAGATGCTGATGGTCCTGACAGCACCTGCCAAAGGCTGCCATCCATTTCTTTTCCCCCAAGGTGCCAAAGGCTGCAGTGACTTGGGTGAAGAACAGGAGGGATTGAAAGGCTGGAAATGGCACCCACCTGCAGCAAAGCCTCTGGGATGGGGCTGCAGAGACAATGCAGTGTAACATCAGAGGCTGCCAGCCAGTGCTGCTGTCCCATGTGTGCCTGAGCTCCTTGAGCAGTGAGGGGCAGAGGTACAGGGAGCACATAAAGCTGGAGCTACAGCTGAGTGGGGTGAAATATTTAATGACCTCAGTTTAAGATGTAGGGACTGACTATGAGAGGTATTTAACACAGGCACTCTTCAGACATTGATGCCTATCTTTGGCTCTAGAAGAGATGGTTCACAATGGATTCCATTAGACCACACTATCAGATGGATCTAAACAGCAAAAAATTTGTTCAGAAGGTCAGCACAAGGCAAGAAGCAGTTTTTACCCCACTGTACCACAACTGAAACATCTTTCAGAGTTTTAGTGACCACCAGCACAGTGTGGCTGTGGTCAGCCTCTGAGAGCAAGTTTCTCAGCTGGGCTTCTGCTGCTGCAAAGAATGTAAGTTATTTATGAGGAGAAGGTCATGTACCCACATTTCAAGCTGTAAAGCAAGCCAGAAAACACTCACAGTTTCGTGTAACTGTGCCAGAAGCTAAAGAAGTCTAATACATAGGAGAAATCACATTTCATTTTGCCTGAGAGAGAAGGACCGTAAGTTGGTGGCTATATCTGAAAATATCTGCATTTACAGTCTTTAAGACAAAACACTAAATGTCTTATTATCATTTGGGTTTTTCTGTGGGTTGATTAGAGATTTTTTTTGTTGTTTTTTCAAGGTTTTTTATGTATTGTTACAGCCCTAGCAGACTGGAGACATGGGAAAGAGAAACCTGTAGGAAATTATGCTGTACTTTGAGATGCAAAATGATGCAAGTGCTGAAATCAGTCAACACCACTCTGTAGCCATCACAGTAAGTGTCCCTTGCCAACAGAGCTAAGGAAAATATAGACTGTTCTCTTCTTGTCCTCTGCTAAAAGTACGGTGCTTCACCCAGGCATTGAGTAGAGAACAGTGCTATCAGAACACAACTAACCAAGCTGCATTCAACAACGGGAACACATCCTCACCAACACTCATACAGATCAGTTTGGCACTGGGAGAACATTTTTCATAAAGTTTAAGCTTTGAGCCCTGTTCCCCTTTAAAAACTGAACTCTAAAATCAGAATTCCACCTGCTTTATAGACAACAGAAAAACTTCATTTTAAGCTTTCTCTTTCCCAAGTATCTTTCCTTTTATTCTACTAGGAGTAATGATCTCTGTCCTCTTCTAAATCCTTTACCATTCTACTCCTTTTTGTTTTCAAATTGTCTCATTCATTGAAACAATTAAACTCAGAGCAGTTGTTCTGTTCTCAGCTTTTCTTAGTCTGTTCTTGACCTTCCTTAACCTCACATTTGCTTCTTCTACCTCAAGACACAAAGAAAGGTTATTTATCTCATATGCTACAAGTTTGTTACACCTGTGCAGACACAGAGCCAGGATCTTTACATATTTTTGGAAGAATTTAATTATTTTAATAGTACATATAAAGTGAGCCTCTTAAAATATAAGAAAAAAAATATTTTCATAGAATAGTAGACTTACAGAACAGCCCAGGCTGGAAAAGACCTTGAAAGTTCATCTGGTCCCATCTTTCATGGAAAAGGGAGCCTAAATCTTAGTTCCTATAACACCTTAAGATTATAAAACAGTGGAAATAACGGGAATAATCTTGTAAATAGAACTGCCATTGTGTAGGCAAAGTGATATTTGATGTTTAAGTCTGTCCTTTAGAGGCCTTCTGTTAATGATGATCAAAGATCTTGTTGATTGTGCACTAAATGAACCATCAGTCACCACTTCTTTTAAAAGGAACATTTGTCTTGTGTTTCTAAACTACTTGTTTCATGCAGCACTAAAACCTTTGAGCAAGTTGTTATCCTGGAGCTTGAATTCTTGTACTTGGTATTGCCTGTGCTTCCATGTGTGCTCAGTCAGAAATCCCTGATGATACTTTTTCTGTTGCTGCTCATCAGTGTTCTTGAAGAGGACTGAAAATAGAAGTGTATATATTTAAAACTTTATCAGTATCATTTCTTTCTTTGGGACTTATAATTTTTCACTATGTTTTTCTGTGATAATCACCTTTTTGAGACATTTATTTCACCTGATTTTGTTTTTCTTGTAATTTCCTAATCAATCTCTCTTCATTTTTGCTTTTTACATTGAGCTCTAACTGTTTTGTCACTATTTGAGAAATTAGGAATTATGTCTACATGCATAATTAATAACTTGGTTTAGTGGCTGACCTCTAAAATTTAGGTTAATGAAAGTCTATGGCTGGCCTAATAAAATTACCAATTTTGAGATGAAAATATTTTCCTTTTTTTTTTAAAGAGCACTTTTGATCAAACCAGGCATTAATCCAACTCAAAGCAATTTAATTTGTTTCAAACTAGGTTTTATCACAATGGCATTTTTTCAGTGGGAATCAAATTTTAATTCATCAAAATGCATCAACCTGGTATTCTAGGTGACATCTTACTGGAGCAACAACGTAGGAATAAGATGTGTCTTCCTGAGGATGTGGATTTGTGCTGCCATCAGAGATGGTTTTCCTGAGACCAAGGTCTGGAGCTGAGAGTGCAGCCAGGGGCAGGACTGACAGCCAGCTTGTTCCTTTTCTTTTGGGACAACGGAAGTAGAACCTTCTGCCACAAGGCAGTTTCCATCTGCTCTGAAGCTGAAAGATTTGCCTACGACTCAGGTGGGCTGAATAAAGTTGTAAGTTTAGGTCGCTCACTTCCATAATCTGAGAATCACCTAAATGGTCTGAAGCGTATTACAGAACATAGGAGGAAATAAAGAATAATAAATAAACAAGAGGGACTAGAGATCAAGTATTTTCCTTGGAAAATGTCAGTGGTGTTACAGCTTCTGGTTCTCTGGGTCAAACAGAGGTTTGTGGCTGTAATAAGGCTTCCCTGTGTTCTATTCGTGCCTGCTGTTCTGGTGGCAAACATTTTCCCTCAAAAATCAAACAGAAAAGACATCCTTGTGACTGTTAACTTGTTATAAACAGTACAAATTATTGGCAGGATTTTCAAAAGCATTCTCTGTGAGTCTATCCATGACTTTGGAGGTTAAAAAATGCTTCCATCCCTGCCCCCCATTGACTTCAGTGAAGCTGCTTAAAAATCCCTTACTGTTTTCAGGTCACTGTCATCATTCCATGGATCTGAAGGTAAACTTATCTCCCACTGTCTTACTAGACTGAGACCATTCCAACTGTGTTTCAAATCAATAATTTTCCCATCTTTTCCACATACAAAATGGTTCTGTTTTCTCTTTAGTTTCCCCATAAATCTTAAGATACTGTCAAAATGCAATGTGATTTATATTCATTGTGCTTCATGTATGTCTCCCAAAGGTGCCAAAACAATAAACCCTGGATAATAGATAAGTTATTGCTGATAACTCAACCAAGAAATATATGACAACTCTGCTAGGATGGTTTGTTCCTAGCAATTATTTGTATTCTCTGAGAGATGGAAACTGTTGCAGAGCCTGGGAGCACAAAGCCTCTAATCCAGCTGTTAGGAAGGGAAGATGGATTCACTAAGCTGCTGGGCCACAGAGATTGCTTATCTCTTTGTCATTATGCTGGGGCAAAGGCAATTATTTCTGTTGAGTCTGGGCACTGGTTTCTCTCTGAAGGAACCACAGATTGGGAGCATTTGATTTCTCCAGGGAGAAACATAATTTATCCTATTCATAAGCAAATAAGTAGGTTAGTAATTAACATGAGAAAAGCCTATATGAAACAGATGGCAGAAAGGTGAAGGGCTGGAACCTCAAGTGACCACCAAGCAGCAGGACAAGGGCACATGGACTGGTGTCTGCAGCTTCATGCCCTTTCCACCCCCATCCAAGGTCAACCAGGAAAAAGCTGCTTCGCTCAGGAAGGTGCAGGAGCCACATCTGTGTGGGGCACGGGCTGGTGTGACAGCCACTCTCTCAGTGACACTGCCCGTGGAGAGGCAGGGCAGCAGCAGGGGTGACAACACACGGACCCGTGGTGTCAGCACTGCTCAGCTGGGCATTCCAGGGGCAGGCAGCATCACCAGGTCTGCACTGAAACCAGGGTATCCCTGTGAAGATGTGCAACACAAAATCCAAAACACAACAGGGTTATCTAATTAGCAGTGTGTTTGGAACAGCACAAATGCCTTCCTTGTCATAAGCACATGCAGTAAATGTTTTCCAGCAACCAGCAGAGTAACCACAGACCCAAAAACCTCAAGGAATGAAAGGCACTGGGATCCCTCCCAGCAGCGTAGTGTTACAGACAATATTTTAAAAACACATCTGAGTTTAAAAATAAAGCAAATAAGCAAGTAAGCATGTCACACTCCACCACTCCTCAGTAAATAATCTCTTACTGAGAAATGAACTGTCAGCAGAGCTGGTTGGGGTTGCCATACCAGAAATGTAGGTCAAAGTTCACCACTATGTTTTGGAGACCAAGGTACCAGCTTGCACATCATCTCAGCTGAGCAACTTAGACAACCAGAGGAAAGGCTGTCCACAACATACCCAAATCATGTTCTGGAGGAGATTCTTCCACAGCTGAGGTAGCTGAGAACCACTGGAATACTCTGACGTTCCTCAATAAATTGAGAAGGGGAATAGATAGAAGAAGTCTAGTGCCCTCATACAGAGTCTGCTCTGGGACCTTTGACTCCAAGGTCCTTCTGTGCCCTTCTCTCTATGTAACTAGCAGACATCGTGGCTGGAACAGCCTCGGGTACTGCTACCAGGGTTCTCAGGTGCTGCCAACACAATTACAGTGATACATAATCCCACTATGGCTCATGCTGCTGTTCAGGCCACCAAGCATGGACTTGTTTGTCTTTACAGCCCAGCTGGCTTCTTAGTGAAGCAATCCTGAGCTTGAATGAATCCTGTCATGAGAACTAAATCTCCAGAGTACTTTTTGTGCTGAACAGTATGACCCCTTTGGTATATGGGGTTTTTTTGCATTCATTTCTGTAATCCAAAGCAGGTTTGGTGGAAGAAAGGGAGGAATTTTTAGTAGAGTTGCTTTAGTTTGGAACACACTTTGCCCTGCTCCCATTATCTCCTTCAGCAGCCTGTTTCAGGAAGGCACTGACAGCCCCCAGCACCTGTGGTGCCCATGCCCTGATGCTCCTGCAGTCCCATGCCAAGCACAGCTGGCACCCTGTGCCTCCAAGTCAGCAATTGCTTCCCACATGGCTAATGCCTAGAAATACCAACAGCAGGGACTTGAAAAGTAAACTGAATTAAAAGTAGCTTTCCTGACTCTTGAAAGTGGGATTGAAAGAGGAGAAATGCTGCTTATGAAGTAACTGATGTTCATTCACTTACAGTTGTTAAATAGGAAAAAGAAATGAACAAGAATCTTATTTCTTAACCAATACAATAAGTTAGTTCATAACTTAGATACTTTAAAATGTGACCAAGAACACAGTGCCTGCACCCCCACTATATTTATATTATATTTACTATGTATTGATTAAACAAATTTCACCCTGACCATGGGGCCTTGTGGAGAGGTGGATCGCAAACTTTATATGCAGATGAAAACCTGCAATACTTAAATAGCTCTGAATGTTTCATCGAAAATACAAAGTCACGTCTCAGCACGACTAAACCAGGCTTTACCTGTTTCCACAGGTCATGATTATTGCATTTCTCAGTCACTGTGAAGATGGAATGTCTGTCTGCAGGCTTCAGCAATGACCACGGCAGCTGGAAGCGATGGTTTCGGGTTCAAACTCCCGGCTGCAGTTTGAAGGAGACACATGGAGATGATGTCGTTTCCAGGCAGTGCAATTCTCGAAGGCAGTCCCTAGATGTCACTGAACACCACGGCTGGTTCAAATATAAACCAAGATATTTTACACCAGGCAAGTCCTTCTCATGCTAGAGACACGGTGTATTTCTGCTGTTAGAAAATCACGGCTTTCAAGAAAAATCTGTGTACATTCAGTCCTTCAATTTCAGTGGTGAAATAATTCCATATGGAAGATTAAGAAACTTGGAGCATAATGAACTGCCCAGGCACCAGAGCGAGGTTTTCTCCTGAGCTCTATCAGACCTGCCAGGTGGTTGGTGTCCCCTTTGGAGATGACTTAGGGCCCATCCAGCAGCTTCTCCACGAAGAGGGAAAACTCCTGTTCCTTTAGTCTTGAAAATCCCTCAATTTCTCTTTCTTTTATGAAATTACTTTTCCACAGACACTTGCCTATACACCATTCCCTTCTTTACTTTCTCAAAGGCACTTGGTCCTGTAAGAGTCCCTAGGGCTGGGTTCAGTGTAGAGCAGCAGCCAGGACCACCAGCCGTGGCCCAGCCCTGCAGCTGTGGTCAGTTTTAAATCTAGTCTGAGTTTTGCTAAGTTTCTTGGGGTGGTGACTGTGGGAGCTGCTCTGTTCTTACCTTCTGAAACCAGTTCAGGTGAGATCAACAGAGCCTCTTCACTGCTTGGCTGCCTGATGAGTATCACCATTATAATACAGCATTCCCTACAAAGACTGGCTGGGAGAGCTGGGGCTGTTCAGCCTGGAGAAGGGAAGGCTCCAGGGAGACCTTAGGGCAGCCTTCCAGTACCTAAAGAGGGCTTACAGGAAAGCAGAGTACTCCCCTCATAGCAAGAACTTCAGCTAAGACACTGCCTTTGCCAAACAGAAGGCCTGTGGGGAAGGTTTTCAAAGGTAGATGTGGCAGGTCATATTTTTGATAATCTATCTTTATATTACAATACTATAAACTGTGCTATATAAAAACTGGTATCATCTACACGTTGATGTCTAGTATTTCCTTGGACTCCCTAAACAGCCCTAAAAAGAGTGATCTTTTTTTGGCATGGACTGTGTCAAGTGGCTTTTTCCTTATAAAAATGAAAAATACTTGCAAACTTTTAAAACCATCCCAAATGGAAAAGAGATTCAATTTAAAATGGAAAGCGAAAACAAACTACATTTAAAGTAAGAAAGAAAAGCAACAACAAGAAAGGTCTCATAGGGTTTGTGCCTACAGAAGAGAGGCTGTAAACCAGAAACATGCTCCACCAGTAAATCCAGGTAGGTGCTGCTGTTGCTGCTTCAGGCTTCCTCTTAGTCAAACAGCACTTCCTTCCCTGTCCAAAAAACTCCTGAGTCTCAAGATTAATTTTCAGGGTTAGGAAATCTGGGACCTTTCTGCAGAATACATTAAATCATACCTGAACTGATACTGTCTTGACTACTTCAGTGGTCTCTTCAGGCTACTGGAAGGGCACAAGTTTGGCTCCCTTTTAACTTGTCTTCCTTATCCCTCACTGGTAATTCAGCTATCTCTGCTTGTGCTTATTTAGCACTCCTGGAGCAAAACTTTTAGATTTTCTCTGACAAATTTGAGTCTAGGTAGACAAAATTAATGTAATTTAATATAGTTCTTACATTATTTATGTATCAAATGGAAATAAAACACAGAAGATGTCTGTGAAGAAGCAGGCATGGGGTGAAGCATAGGAAATCAAAGCTACTCAGTTCCATAGGTGTGGGTTTACTGTAAACAGCAGTGCAGGAGTATACACAAAGCATGACTCTGCTCTACAGCTCTTGTGCTTTGGACACTGTAATTATTAAAAGTAGTGATTTTTTTGTGCTAAAGAGCTAAAAACTCGACCACAAAAGTGGACCCAGTGCTCTAAGTGCTCTACGAACAGAGGACAAAATGCCAGTTTCACCCAACAACCTTTGAAGCCTCCAAGGTCTCAGCCCCACAGCTGCACATTCTGCTGCTGTAACACTGGCAGGTCACCTGCTTGTCCCTGGGGCAGCACTCAGGAGCAGTCTAAGGAGCAACAGGGAAAGTCTGAGGGTATATCTAGTGAGTCCTGATATGGTGAGATCTCCTGGCATCACAGGAGAAAGAAAGTGTTTAAAATACGAAGAGCAGACAATTGAGAATAGTCTCAATTTTTGGCCAAGTGAGGAAGGCTATGGGAACATGTCACTAAAGCATTAGAGATGACAGTTTTGCAGTTACTGAGAGATAGTGGGAACCTGAATGAAAAACTTGTCTGGCTGGATGGACAGAAAAGTTCTACTAAACCGATGCAGACAGAGCCACACGAATTCAGAGACAAGCTCACTATGAATATATGGATCCAAGGTAGTAGAAGAAAACCAGTGTTATGGGCCTGAATGATAGGGAAGATGAGTTCCCAATCACTAAGGGAGAAGATGGTGGAATGCATGTTCAGGGGAGTGTGTGGGTTGGGCTGTACTGATTCAACATCTATACATTCCCAGGAAATATGAAAAGACCTGAGTTTTGAGTTTGGGCAGGCATGACAGGCTCCAGGGCAGAGAAGTGAAATTCTCAAGTCTCCAACATACTTATGTGTGTCCAACACACAACACACACATTTGTGTAATGAGGGAGATTACTGGAAGTTATTTGTGTGTACACAGTTTAAAAATGGGATTATGTGGGAGGCCTGAGATGCCCTCACCAACTGGTGATTGTTGCCAGCTCCTGGAGAGTAGCTTGAAAAGATCACCGGGAATTTGCAGTTGTCACTCTGGCATGGTGACATCCAGTTCTCTGACAATAGCTGGGCACAGACACTTGAACACAGGTGGAAGCTTTCTGCTCCTCCCCAGAACTCTTCAGTCTTCTACTGACTAAAAAAATTGTATTTGTTTTGAAACACTGAACAAGTTCAGACCTTGTTCTTTCATTCTGTCTTCCATTGTTGACCTCCTGCACATAATTCAGGCTGCAATGATTCAAGTATTTGTCCCAAAAGTCTTCCTGGTCGTACATTAAAGGAATTGTATTTCATGTTTTAAATAGGCAGTAAAATGTAAAAACAGGGAGCAATGCTGCAGAGTTGTGGCATATAAAACATACATAATATACTGATTAAAAATGTATGCAGTCACTTGTTGTACAGTTATTTAATGAAAGCAAGCATAAAAGGAAGAAAAAAATCCACAAAATTAAGGCTTATTTTAATAGGGTACTATTAGAGCAGAAAACCTTGTCTCACTTAGGCAACTTTATGGTTTTTTAGTATCTACAGATAAGAATAATCACATGAGCAGAGCTACCAAGTCAGCACTGGACATACTTCTCATTATCTTGAACACCAATATAAAATTATCTTAGTCTGTTTAATGTAAGTGAAAACGATAAAGTAAATGAGTACAAAATGGAGGAAATCATACCTCTCGACTGCACAGCAAACAGACTGGTTTTCTGGCTGGTACCTCACAGAAAGCCCTGTGTCATTTTTGCCTCTGACTTTTGGAGTTCCCTTGGCATCTCCTTTCCCATTATCCTGACAAAGGCTGTGATGGCACAGGGTGCTTGCAGTGGTTGCCCACACAAGCCAAACTACTGCTCATGTTGCCTTACTTTAGCACAAACATTGTTTCTTACCTTACCTTACAGCAAACACTTCACTTAAGCATGCTCACAGTGAGGTGAAATACCACATACCTTGTTCTGTGGTGTGTTTGAAAACCCACCAAGGATGAGGAGGTACTGTTAGACACAAGTAGTATTTCAGGGAGGAATTTTGACATTTCAGCTGAATAAAGGAAGAAGCACAAGTTACACATTTTGGCATTGCCCCCCTTCTGCCCTTCACCAACAGATTTGATGGGCATTTTTCAAAAAGCAATTTCCAAATTTCTGTGGCTCAGGTAATAATGCTACCTGTCAACTAACCATCCAAACCTGGGGTCCTGTACCATCTGCAAAGCATTTATGTAAATCCTGAAGACAAATTTCAGGCCCTCAGCTGAGGCAGAAATAACCAGCTCTACTAATGGGGCAATGTGCGAGTCCAGAAAAAGCAGAACAGGGTCTTCAACAGCTCACAGACTGAGACAGTGGTATCTTGCTCTTGCAGGAGGAGCAAGCTCCTGTTTGAACAAGAGATTCCCCTCCAAAGAATCCAATGTACATTAAGGCCCCATCTAGAATTTTGACTGTTGCATTTGGAAATATGCCTTCCATGGAGAAGGTTGAGAGAAAAGCAGTAAGAATGATGAAAAGTCTGGAAACTTCTGCTCAGTGGGGAAAAAAATTGAATACTTGAGATAAGAAGATGCAAGAATTTGTTGTAAAGAAGTGTCATCATTAGGTCAAAGGAGGGGACTCTGCCCTTCTGCTCTTGTGAGAGCCCACCTGGAGTACTGCCTCCATCTCTGGGGTCCCCAGCATAAAAGATGTAAGAACAATGTGGACCTGTTGGAGAAAGGCTGGAGGAGGTTCTCAAAGATGATCACAGGGCTGGAGCACCTGTCCTATGCAGACAGGCTGAGATACTTGGGGTTGTTCAGCCTGGAGAAGACTCTGGGAAGACCTTAGAGCCCCTTCCGGTACCAAAAGGGTACTGGAGAGAGGGTACGAGAGAGGTGGAGAGGGACTTTTCACAAGGTCATGTAATGACCGGCTTCAAAGTTAAAGAGGACAGGTTTAGATTAGATATTGGAGAGAATTTTTTTACTGTGAGGGTGGTGAGGCATTTGAGTAGTTATGGATGGCCCATCCCTGTGCAAGGCCAGGTTGGATGGGGCTTTGAGCAACCTGGTCTTGTGGAAAGTGTCCCTGCCCTTGGCAGGGGGGTTAGAGCTGGGTAATCTTTAAGGTCCTTCCAACCCAAACCATAATATGAGTTTATGATTCTATAATGTGCTGAAGAGGCAGCAAGAAAAAATTACATTTACCATTAGGAATTTCTTTTTTTAATCATCACAGTAGTGAAGGACTGATTCTGTGGATGTTTGCAAAGTCTCCATGATTAGAGGCGGCTTGACAGAAATATCCATGGGGAGAGGTGGATAGACTAGATAACCTCCTCCAGTCCCTTTCAAATCTAGTAATCATGATTCTGCAATTTAATGATGTCAAATAATTGTAAATTTAAAATGTTTTCACATTTCACTGCAAATCGCGTAATAATACCTTAACACCACCTCTATACTTAAAGAGAAAAATATTTCAGTCCAAAGGAAGTTGATCTTAATTACAGTTTGCTTCTATCTATAGAAATATATATATGGCTGCTTTTCTTTTCAATTTGACATCCATGTTACTAAAACCTTACTAAATCATCACTTTAAAATACTGTGCAAAAACTAGAGTATTTTATATAGTCCATCATTTAAAAAAAAAAGTCAAAACTCAACCAAGCCCCCACACCTTATCCCTTACAACTGTTACCTTTCCTCTTTTGCACCACATGGTCCTGCCAGTGCTGCAGCTTCACTGCTCATGAGACATTGCATTCAATGCTGGACTGCAAATCCTCAAATCAAAACTGTCTTTTTATGGGCAAAATCTGCCATGTCACTTTGAGACTGCAGATGATCTGGGAAAAGACACAACAATGTAGTACCTGTACACCTGATTGCTACACTGACAGATCAGATTTGTCTTTCAGTCTCAAATTTACCATGCAAAGGCAATGTCATAACAAAAATTTCATTAAGCAGCTTTATTTTTTCCATATAACAAACTTCAAAGGAAAAGATAATTCGGGGGGGGGGATGTATGATATGGGAAAAAAATGTATGATATAAGAAAAAAAACTTCCAAATGAAGGGATACTATTGAGAACTGGGGCATTCCTTTGCAGAAGTATTAAATGCCTGCAGCTGAAAATCACTCCACAGCCCTGAAAATCAGGCCAGTGTTATTTAACCACGATGAGCCATTTTCCACATTTCATTTATCAGCATGAATCTGTAATAAATTTACCAAAGAGTAACTAAGAGCAGACTTTGGCCTTAAATATTTCTGTTGCAGTAATTTCTACTGCTTCTTGTGGAGAGGCTGCTTCTCCCTTTGGGATATTGATGTTGAAAAGAATCTGTGAGTCCCTAATTCCTAATAAGATTGAAGAAGGCACAGATTAATTTGAAAAAAGACCACCTTGGAGCATTGCCAAGAATGACTGAATATTTTTTTTTGGCTTTGGAGAGCTGCTAACACCTTCTAGTTTCCCATTAGCACATTTCATGGAGTGAGGCATCCTAAGAATTGCTCATTTCCCATCAAAACCTCCGGAGGAAAACAGCTCAAGTCTGTATGACCTTTCACGTAGAACATTGACACCGATTATGTGCAAACCCCTGAATTCATGGAACGGAAGATTGATTGCAGCAAATAATTAGATGACAAAGAATTAAAAACTTCCTCAGAACCTTTAACCTTTTTATTCCATATTGTGCTTCAGCTAGAATGGCTATACATTATGCCCTCCATATTTTATTTTGGTTTTAACTTTTCTTTTTTCACATATCCCAGTCAGACAATTCCCATTGACTTACTCTTGATCAGTAACACATAAAGTAAATGCCAGCTTAAAAACTTTGCCTTTCTTTTATTTTTAAGGGGTGTATTTTTTTGCTTTGCAAGCAAATGGAATGGTTTGTTCTTCCCCATAATTGTCTTTGTTCCATACCATTTCATGGCTGTCAAACAACAAAAAGTCTGCATTGCAGACAATAAAAGAAGAAAACCAAACTAAGACAAAAGGCAAGGTTGGAAGAAAATTAAATACAGGCAGTATTTTTCCAGAGCATCCTCTAAAAATGAGTGCTAGCTAGTGAATATAGGGCCACAGAGTAACCCTTAATCCTGTCATTCTCATCAGAACTGGCTTCTAGGAACAAATCTTCCATTTAGCTGTTTCATATTTCTACAGTTTCAAATAAGACAGATCTATAAATATGGAAACAAAGGGGTTTTAACAATCACACACTAGAATTTTATTGTCTGTATGCATAGCAAATTCAGAGAGTACCCATCTAAGGTTCATAACTATAGAAATTACCCCAAAAGTGGCAGGTAGACTTCTAATCTCTGTCTGCTAAAACATCTGTGTGATACAAAATCCCAGCTAAATCTGAAGTGTAACAAAGGCGGAAAACCTTGTGGCTTTAGGGCCTGATTTCAGCCCATGATTTCATTTTGCAAGGCATGTGAGTACATGCTTTTTGTCTTTTCTTTTTCCATGTTATTATTGGATAAACACTTGTGGTTACTGTTTGGTCTAAAAACGTTTTTGGCAAGCCTAGTCAGCAAGGACTAGTATCCCCACCCTGAATATATACTATTCAAGACATGGCTGGTTTTAGAATTCAGAAGTCCCAACACCAAAAATAGTAATGCTGTCACCCAGAAAGTATCTGTATCACCCAGAAAGTATCTGTAATGTATCTGGTCAGTAGATACAAGGGAAGAGATAGAAACCTAGACCCAAGAGAGGAGTTGGATACACATCCTGTTGCAGAACTTCTTGAGATATTTTACACCCTGCATCAGCCAGTGTAAGAGCTTTCCACATTGTAATCACCATGTCTTGTTTACATTTTAAGCTGGCACTTTGGAGGCAAATTTTCTTTAACACATATCAAATAGGAAACATATGCTGCATACAATATCCCCTGAGCACAGTAATTACATTTTATGTCATTTCATGTTCCTGCTCAGCCAAATCACCTCTACTGTAATTATATAGTACTCCATGAATTTTGGCCAAAGATAAATTGTGTTCATTCACCTGATTTTATATATAGCAGGCAGTAGCGCATGAGTTCTAGTACTGTGGAGGGATCTCTGATAATCCAGACATGATCTGGTGATCCAGGATTACTTTTGGCCTAACTGTAGTTAACAAATCTGATGTTCAGTGAGCAGCTTTTTCCTAACCATTGTTCTGACATGTGCAATACATTTTCTGCCATGGAATTAATGTATACAGTATGAGATAAGAAATTAGTTTTATATGAGTTAGTTCTGGTCTGGTGGAAGTTTCTACTGCTCAGTCAGCCAGGTAAGCTTGGGTTTTGTCCAAAAGTTTTCTTTTTGGACTTCTGCCAGCCCCAAAGTTTAAAAAGTCAAGCCATTCACCAAAAATAACATGTTCAATTTAACTAGTAGACTGTTATTAATCAGGAAGTTATGGCACTTTGTTTGCTTTCTGCTATTTTTAGAGTGTGTTTTGGTCATATTTTCTTTTTTTTCTCTTAAGGCACGAGTATTAAAAATTTCTGGGTTTTAATAAGTGTTGGGTTGGTTTGAGGTTTTTTCCATAACCGTATGACTTTCATAGCTGAGGTTTAAGAAAGCTTTCATATATCAACAAAACTAAAATAAAATTACAACAGTTGTTACCACTTTAACTGTATGTATAAACAGGGACATAGGCTTGCCATTGATACTGATTTCACAGTCTTCTAAAACCATATTCCAAGTTGTCACCATACTTTATTTCCAAATGAATTATTTAGTATGGTCAATCACCTGTAAAAGGCATATTTATTATGGGGGTAATTTGCAGCCCATCCTTGTTTTCCTGAGAGTGAACAGAAGAAAGAGTAATTCAGGATTTTTTTTCTTTACTCTTGTGTTTTTTCACCCACAGAACATAGTCTACATTTTCCTGTGGGCTTCTGGGTTTGAGTTAGCCAGCTATGAACATGTCAGTCTAAATTTTTAATTTTAGACTGTCCTGTTCTCCCTGCACAGTTCACACTGACATTAAAATTCTGAACCTTAAATGTACTTTACACTTTCTGGTTTTAGTTTTTAAAGCTCTTAAAAAGTATTTTGTGACTTTTATTGATAGTTTTCCACATAGGCAGGAGTTTACTTGAATAAGAATCACGTTTTATGGGTGACTACTAAAACTCAGATTAAGGCTGAAAAATAGAAAAAATATATTTTCCCTTTCATGTGGATTGCTTCCAACACAGATGTTCCTATGTCACTTATTTTCTTTAAGACAGCTCCTGGACCCATCAGAAATTGTGCTTCTCCTTGGTTTTGATGAGTTTTATGGGGAAGTGGTACCTGTCTTCATTCAGAGCAGGGATGAATGTGCTGGGTCTGGGGTGGTGTGAAAAGATCTCTCTTCCCTGATAATACTGTGGCTACCAAGACCTCAGAGCTGCATAGTCCTGAAATGACCTAAAAGCAATTCAGATGCTGTTATCATGGTGGCCAGCTTCAAGTCATCTGCCAGCCTCAGAAAAAGAGATTCATGCTTTCATGATAATTAAACTCTCTCATTGCTAAAAATTTGATGACCCCAAAGGTAAAAATGGGAGTATAACATATACCACCTTTAACCAGAGCAAAAAACAGGTTGTGGAAGAACTAAGCTCAAGGTCATTGCTGCTTTATCTAACCAGCACATCTAAACAAGCTGTACTTTTCACCTCTAGCTTTACCTACTTCAGACTGCGAGTTTGACTTAACACGAACATGCCTGAGCTTTGCAGCTAAGAGACAAAGTGGGGTGGCTTCCATTTCTCCAACAGAGAAAGGGTTGGAGGAGATCATTCCTTCCTGCACAAGGGAAGCAATGGCCTCCCAAGTATTTGAATATTTATTATGCCCAGAACAAATGAATGGTGAAGGTCATCTAGGAGGTAGATGAGCCTAGCTAGCTCTGCCATGTTCTTCCTGAGGAGGCATGACAAGAAATGCATAAAGAATTCCTAGTTGAGGAGTGCCGCGATTAAATTCTCTGTTCCATTCCTTTCTTAATAGTGCCAAATAAGCATTGTGTCTTTTCAACCCAAGCTAAGGACTGGGCTGATGTCTCAGGAGAACAAGTCACAACAGTTCCAAACCTTAACTTTCTGAGCAGCAGCAGCAGCAGCTCATTTAGAATCTATCACTATGCATGTACAGTTGTGAATACTTCTTCCCATGTGGATTCCTTTGCATTTAATGACACTGAATTTCATCTGTGCTTTTGCCATTTAACATTGTAAACTCCAGTAGCATTCTGCATTCAATTTTAATTTCAAACCCATTGAATAATTTCTCATCCACTGCAATGCTTCACCTTTCTAACAATGCTGTTATTCCAGGCTGTTTCTGAACATGTTGAACAGTATAAAATCCATTGATTTTCACAGACTTCCTCTGACAGTTGCAAAGAGCATTTCTTCTTACCCTTAGTCCAAAACCTGATCTTTCTTCTAGGCCAGTAAGAACCTATTATGTCAAAGAGTCAATTGAGACAAATATCATCAAAATATTCTGAAAGTTAAGGATCAGCTCATCCCTTATGCCAAGTGTATTTAAGACTTCTATATGCCAGACACCAAATAAAGAGCATGGGGGCTAGAGGCAAGGGAGAGAAATGCTTCAGTGGTTTATACCTCTGCTGACCATTAGTATTCCTTGTCAGGAGTACCTTGTCTCATAGTGACCTCTTAAAACCTTTTGTCCTTGCTGCCTCCACTCCTGTGCTAGAAACCTCTAACTTCATGCCAAATCCCAAGCTCCCAGCCCTACGACACCCAACACCTGAATTTCCTTAAACCACAGCTTCCCAGGCCCTGCTCACATCTCTCCTTCCCAGGCCCTGCCTCCCACCTGCCCCAGACGTCCTGTCTGGCAGAGTTTCACCACCTTTTGCTCCCCAAAGGCTCTCCCACTGCAGACCCTTTCTCTCCCGCTTAAAGTGAGACAGGTGGCTGCTTGAAAGATAGTTAAGATCACTTTGTGCTGAAAATGAAAGCCCCAGAGCCCTTGGCCATTGGCAGCCCCTCCAGGTGCAATCAGCACCAGTGAGCTGCAGTCCTCACCACTGGCACTCTCCACTTCAGTGCAGCTGGCCTCCAGTGAGGTCTGAGTTATTTTCAGTGCCCCCCTGGTAGCTCAGCATTGCTTTGGAGAACATTTGCTCTTGGGTGCTGTTGTAGTCGCAGCAGTTACAGTGCACATATCCTGAGACATGTTCTCACGGCAGTTTCAATCAGAAGCTGGGAAAACCAATGAATCCAGAAGCAACTTTTCCATTTACAATAAGAGCCTTAATTTTAGTACTTTTAGTACTTTGTTTTTGCTAACATATAACAAATAAACTATTGTGCTTCATAAATTTATAGTATTTATAATCATAAATCTCTACAATTTTCCCTCATAAAACCATATTTTTTCTTCTGAGATCCACTTTCAGATGAAGTGTTATTAACAGTAATTGGCATTATTCACCAATTTACAATTTTGAAAAATAAAGGTTTTGTCTTCTCCTCTTTTCTCACTGCAGATTAGCACAGAATTTTACTACTTATGTTTCCACAAACACTCTTTGACTGTACTTTTCTTTAGATTTTAAGGCCAAAAGGGAACCATTATGATGCCCCTGCAGACCATGGGCCATTTTTTCCAGTGCTAATAGTTTTGGTCAGCCTATGGCAACATCTCAACACTTGGTAAGAGCTGACTCAAAACAGCCCATGGAAGATAAGTGAGGGGTTGCATAAAGAATTTCAAATTGTGTTATCAAACTAGGATATTGACAAAAATCTCACCCAGACTGCATGTTGATTTTATAGTCTTGTGATTAGCATCAGTGATGAAATTTTTAATTTCTATGATGAACATAAGAAGATTAGGTCTGTTTTAAATTTGAACAGACAAACAACAAAACTCCCTCAAACATTCTAAAGCTTAATCTGAAAAGATCAAGAAATGCTTATGCAAACTCATGTGTTTCAGCAAGACTTTCAAAGCTTAGACACTCCCTGTGCAAAGCATGTCCAATAATATTGAGCTTTTAGGATGTACAGATTTCACCTTCATTACAGAGTTTGAAAATAGAAAAGGACTAATATGTGATTGTAAGGATCTCCTAAGTGCAAAGTTGCATTTAGATGCTCTCAATTAGCTCAGTAGCATTCTGCACTGAGTAGGCATGAAGATGCTCTGACCCATTTCTGCTGGTTCCCATTTTAGGTATTTATAGATGCCTCTGCTCAGTTTTTATCTTACTGTAGAAGAGCCTCTTTTGCAACACTACTTCTGTAATTCCTCAGAGTTTCATTTTGTCCTTTCTCAAATATCTCCATAAAAATACTGTTAAGAACAAGCAATTGCCCTCTGATGGCTTAGTTCAGTATAAAGTCTGAACTGATACCATATTTTTGCAACTACATTTTTAAAAATGAGACTCATCTGTTCATAATGGTACTGCTCATAGTACTTCCACTATTACAGTGGGAGAAAAGGCTGTTATGGGATAATACATATAAAATATGCTTCACATAAATAAAAGATTAACTTCTCTATGTGGGATGCTTTAGAATACAGATAAATGAAGTAATATGAATGAACTAAACCTGAAGCACGTTTTTGTTCCTCCAATTTGCCTGATACAGGGAAAATACTACAGATCAAAAGAAAGGGGAATCAATAGGATTAGTCTCAAGAACACTGCAGTGTGTTTCTGATAATCCTCTCAAATAATTTGTTACTTTTTCAACCCTTTTCAACCAGACTTTGACTCCCATTTTGTGCCATTTGCCATGCTGATCCAGTGCTGCTTGCCTTACTTGCAGGAGTACTTTACATATCCCTTTTAAATTATGCCCCAATGGATTATCTGAACATCTTCCTATTGAAGGCAATGAGTAACCACTGAGTGCTGAGGTAATATAATTTCAATGAATCAGTTCCATCTGAAATGTCAGATAATGGTCAAACTAGATAATGGAAATGGAATCCAGCCATATCCCTTTGTCAAATGGCAGTTCAGTGTGAAATAAAAGCCATTCATCCTTTCCACTCCCTAAATCACATCAGTTGAAACAAAATAGAAATTGTCAGTGCTGAAATTGGGGTGAAGGCATAGATTTGGGGGAGTAGGTAGGTGACAGCAGGTTGGGTGGTGTGATATCTCTGAAGGGAATATGAATGGGTTCTCTCACTGATGTAGAGGATGGGGACTGTTCAGCAATCTGGAAAGTATTGGTCCTCATATTTATTTAGTAGTTTAATGGTTTTAACCATGACCAGTGAATAAATGTTTCAATCTCTGCCCTCCCTTTTTTGCTAGGAGTGGAGGGCAAATAAGCAGGGTCAAACCCACATCTCTGACATCCAAAGGGAGTTCCCTAAGTGTTTGGTTATGGTGTAAAAAACAGAGTTGAAGATGCTTTCTTCTCTTTCCAGTGAGAAGAACAAATTCCACAGGAGGGAGGAGAGAGCTAGCAGAAGTCTCCCTAACCTTGGGCTGTGGTTAGGACACAGCTTGGGAAGTTGTGGGTGCTGATGTGAGCCATTTCAGATGCTGGAAAACATTATTGGTCTCCTCTTTGAGAGAAGCACCCAGGTCATAAACTGCAACTCAAAGTGAGGTTATGACAGAAAATTTTGTGAGCCACCAAATTATACTAATGAGAGGACACACCACCTCTCCCTTTCATCCAAGTATTTGCCCAGGTGCTTAACTCTCTCAGTGTGGGGCCTGCCAAAGAAATTCCATAGGAGAATATCTGCACTGGGAGGTGGTCCAGAGATAGACGTGGAGCTGCAGAGATGGGATGGTTCAGGGCACTTGCAGAACTGTGAAAGAGAAATGAGTCCTCTGCAGGCTGCAGGGTCATCTTGGGTATTGTCAGGAACAGGGGCTTTTGAGTAGAGGGGAAGGATGGGACAGGAAGGGAGATTTGTGATTCACATCTTGCAATTTAGGTATCTGAAAGCTGCCTAAGTGCTAGTTTGGCTCCCAACCCAAGCTCTGCTCTGAATATCAATCATGTCTGAAAGCTTAACACTGAAAGCAAGACCTGAGATGACAAGAAATGAGGTCTGTGGAGTCTGGAAGCCAGACCAACATTTCAGAGCAGAAGACAGTGTTAGAGGCGCAGTGAATGAAGGCTTTGATGGTACTCAGATGAGGAGGCATGAAGACTAAGGGAGAGGCTGCACTGTTGAGACTGTGGTGCTCGAGCTGAGAATTCATTTTGGCAGCAAAATAACTAGGAAGAAACAACATTTTTCCATGTTTTCAGTGAGACTGGGGAAACAGGAACAATATTTTGTAAAGTCTTTGCTCTGGTAGGGAAGAGGAGATAGAAATGGCTTGTAACTGTAGTAACAGTATTGTTACCTAGTACAATCTGTCCATTGTTTGCACAGATATTTGGGGAGAACATAGACAGCAAATCCAGACATCATTTTGTAAGAGCCATTAAAAACCTAGTCAGGTAAAACAATGAAAAATGAATTTATTAGATTAAAAAAGTAAGGTGATGACTAACGTTAAAATGAATATGCATGCAGACATCTTCCTGGGTGGAAGGGAAAGGTTCAGTCGTGCAAGCTGATCTTGCCTTCAAAACAACAGGATGACTCAGATAATTCCCTGGATAATGAGACAAAGTGGTCAAGGGAGCAGTGAGGGTCTCTGTGGTTCGGATAAACTCAGACCTATTAGGGTGACCTTCTGTCCTCAACATATTTGTAAGCACAGAAGCTGTACTCTGACAACTCACTGCATGATTACCTATCTTGCAATGAGTTCATTTGCATCTTACAGACCATGGATTGAGCTGGGATCCACACACCCACCAGTGCAACATCAGCTTCTGGAGCCCAAGGGGCCCATTCAGTGCCATCAGTAGTGACTTGGAGTGTCTCTGGTACACTGTTTTATGGGTCACATGTAAACAAGTGCAGGAAGGATTAAACTGATCAGTCAATAACCAGGAGTTATTGATGATTCCTTTAGGTTTCTTCCAACTCAGTACATAGAATTTTGTGATTCTTTTAAATAAAGTTGTGCTAAAAATTCCTACATGGGTTAGCTTAGAAAAGAAAACCAGGCATTTCAATATGCACCAAATGAAATTGCTCCTCCTGAGACAGCTCCTTGGAGGAGATTTCAGTGGGATAGAGGGGGTTTCTACTGCAGGAGTCACTGGTTGCTGGAAGGTTTCTACAGAGCATGCAAAATCCCACTCAGCCAGTTTTTGTTTAAAAAACAGTGTTTCAGAGGTTAATGCTGTGTCAGATCCTCCAGCTCAAGTCAAAGAGGTGCATGACTGGAGTCAGTCTTGAAATCAGGATAAAAAACTGGCTGTAGAGTGAGATGAATGGAAGCAGAACTTTCCTCTACATCAGAGTTTTATGAACTTTACTCTCTAACACTTGGGTATTCTTAGCAAACTAATTGTTGTTTGCTCAGAAAGCAGGAAGTTCAGAAAATGAGAAGCACTAATCGCAAGAAATTGATTTTAATGCATCTAAAAATAAAAGGCACAGTACTTCTTTCAGATACAGCTGCAGAGAAACTGATTCATTGCACTTAATATAAAATTGAAATTCTGAATTAATTCTTGAGGGAGAATGTTGCTAAGGAGATAAGGCAGGATCTCCACCTCTCTACTTCAGTACTCCCAGGTGATGGTATTCCTGTAGCACTGACATTCTGCAACAAGCTGTGCTGTGTTTTGGTGATGGATTTTGTGTACATAAGAGATCCTCTGAGAGAAACTCAGCTTTTCTAGCTGCCCTCCGTTTATTACACTTTCTCTTTCTGACAAAGGAGAGGTGTTAAGTTCATTGCATCCCTGTCAAGTGTCATGACATACAATTACAGACTAATTTTGAGTAAAAGGTTCTTAGAAACCTTTTTAGCTCCACCAACTGATGAAACAATGAAAGGTCTTATTGATGTCAGCATTGCATGATTTTCTTCTCCCTCTGAAATCTTCCATACCAGGATGTTAATTCTCATTACTCACTCAGAACAGTCAAGAAACAGCTTGTACAAAAACCACATGAAAATTCTCAAGATGTCAGGTTAATCACTCAAAAATTAATGGATTACAGGTTTAAGATAATCTGAGTCACTTCCTGCAATATGACACAGCTATATGAATATTTCCTTTATCCCCTCTCTCAGGGGTATATTTATCTACCCACATTTTGGATATAAAATAGAAAATAGATTTATAGGAAAATCTAGGTTAGAGTGGACCTCTGGAGGTCATCTGGACCCATCCTCTACTCAAGCAAGTCTAAGTCCAAAGTTAAATCACATTGTTCAGGGTCTTGTCCAGTTGAGTTTTGGAAGTTTATGGAAATCATTCAACCCCTTTTCTTTTCCCAGCATCTTCAGGAGAAATCTCTGAAGCTCTGAAGCCCAGTTTGAGAAAATTTAAAAAACTGAAGTTATTTGAAAAGAATGGAGTATTGTCACTGCAGGTGGCAATCAGGAATCAAGAAATTCATCACTTTGGATTCTATCAACAAGCAACTAAAACTAAAAATATAACTCAGGACAGTCAATGTGGATTCACAGGAGACAAATCCAGCGAAAGAGCCTTATCTTTTTTTGGTACAGCAGATTGTTAAAGAGAAAACAACTGATTTTTGCAATATAATTTTCTTCTATGGAATAGTATTTTTACACAGCTTTTTTTATGCAGCATAGTACTTTAACCAAAATGTTTGCATTACAGAACACACATCATGTAAACAAAAGGCATTTTTTCTGCAGTGGCAGATCTCAGAAAATTAATTGTTGATGAAGAGGTGTCCAAAGCCAGACAGTTGCTAACAGGTCATCAGTTCTTTATTTAAAGGTGCTCATATGACTGAGATGACATAAAATCACTGCTGGTATATTTACAAATTACAAAAGAAATTGGCAAGGTAGTAAATAGTATGAATAAAGTTCTAGTGTATAGGAATTGAAACTATAGACTCAAGTATTTCAAGTTCTACAAAATGCATTTCAATTCACTTAGGTGCCAGGTAATATAAGAATATCTACAGTTTGGAAGACTAGTTCAGAAAGTATTGTTTCAGAGATTGTTTGGATTTTCATCTCAGACATGAGATGTTCAAGGCAAGACACAATCTTACCTCACTCGCAATAAAGCCTCTCAACATCTGAGAATTGTGATCAGCTCCTTGACAGTGCAGAGACTGCAGATATCTGTGGGGGCTACCTTTCCTTTTCTTATTTGTTTCTTATTTCATTTCCTGTTCCTCAGAGGCTATGGAAATGGAAATATGCTTTCTTATTCATAGAGCTCTCTCCCCCTCTCTCTCTCCCTCTATATATATAAAAATATATTTGCATGCAATTCAATGATTCATAATAAATAAATGTTCACATTGAACAGTGTGTTCTGGGTTTAAGCTGCATGAAAACAAAGGCTAAAATGTTGTGTCACCTTACACAAATTACTTGCCTATTCCTGCAGGAAGATGGGACATTTTCTCAACTTTACAATTCTGGATTCAGCAGAATTTTTTGGCCCTCCACAGAGTATTCCCCTTGGGTACATCAGTGCAGAGACCACTCTGACTATAGCAGAATTTGACATCCTCTTCTGTCACAGGGTAGTGGCTAATTCCTCACACCCCACTGCCAAGTAGGATACACATTTGACATTGTAGAAAAAGCTTTTTTTTTTAAAAAAAAAAAAAAAAAAAAGAAAGTAAGAAAAAAACCTGGCTAACAATGTATCCAGCCATCAAAGAAGACTGCCTGTGCTTGCTAGAGACCAACATGTCTCCCTCTGTCCTTTCTGCCTCCAGCTTTTCCATGAGACCACCAGGATACTGAAATCACGGTACTCCTCAGAACCCCTCCTTCTCCCCCATTCCTCTCAAATCACTTCCTGTGCTTTGGAAGACCCTGGTCCTAAGGCAGGGCCCTCTTGCACCCACTGGCCTCCCTGAGGAAAGGCAAAGCCCTGGTGCTGTAGCAAAGCAAAGAGAGGTGAAGTCTGATAGAGATATTTGATAATAATTCAGTTGAAACAACCGCCTGGTGATTTCCTCATATGGGTTCATCCTTTTTGTCCCTATAGGGCAGAAAGTTTTAATTTTTCTTTTACTTCAAGAGTCAGATCCCAAATATTTATTAACTCAAAGCCAAGTACAAATCAAACGTTTTAGTCTGGGAGTCAAAGCAAAACCGAGAGTTTGCCAATACTACAATGATAGAAAAAGCAATCCCAAAGTCTTCAAAACAGCTCTGAGACCCTTGAGGCTCTGTTCATTCCAGAGTCCTGATACATGCTGGAGTTATATTTGTCCCTTGTGTCCTGCCAGAGATAGCCCCATAAAACTAGCCAGGGATTTATACTGGATTAAAACCAAGATCCCTTCTCTGCTTTACTGAACATTGAAATTGGGCAGAGGACAATACCTGTAAATCTGTGCATGCTAAACAAAGGCAGAAGTTATATGAGAGGTAGTAATTCAGCAGGATTGCATTTACTGAGAAAGATTAGAAGCCTTAGGATTTCTTTTCTGAATTGACTGCAGTGTGATTTTCATATCCCCAAAGAGAACAAAATTAAAAGAAAAACCTCTCCTTTTTTTCTAGTAAATACTTTCTACTTGAGCATTATCCATTACCAAGGTGAAATAAACTCTGGAAGAAGCAGAATGGAAACTTCCAAAGCACAGTCTTGGTGAACTAAAGCCAATGCTGACATTTAATTTTGCATCATTTTCAAACTAGTCCAATTAAAGACAGTATTAGCACTGTACCTTCAAGTGTGTGCTAATTGTGGATGTCCAAATAGAAACACTAAGTTTGTCTATTTTAAGTCATACCGTGTCATAAATAAATAAATAGAAAAGTAAAATAAATTAAACCTTGAATGCTGTTGGATGGGCACTGCAAAATGGACATGGCAAAGATTAGTGAATTCCACAGAATTTGTGACCTAATGACCTGATTTGAGGAAGTGTTTCAACTTTCATACATGTAAAATCCTGTGGTTTTTCCCACATATATCTGGTAACAAGAAACTTCAGGGTCTGCTTCAACTTCTTACTCTGTTAAACCCCAAACCATATGACAGCAATGCATGCAGATAAGAGTTATTGCAGGTGAAGTTGTGATATCAGTGAAGTCCTGCTCACTTTAGAAACCTTGAGAAAAGCAGATCAAATTTCAATACAAAAATTCTTTTTTTAATTGTTATTTTGATTGTTGCAAATTGTTATTTGTGCTATGCATGAAGCACCTTCACCTATTTGCAATGGTTTTGATAAGACACTTCTCCAGCATCTAAGAAAAGTATATTATAGTAAATTATAGTCTGAGCTGAGTTCTTGTAACCACAGTTTCATGTCTTTCCTATTAAATTCTGCTCTCTTTCCCCTTGGCTTCACCCTGGTCACTGTTGCTACAAAAGGAATATCAGATCTTCTGAAAATGTGTTTAAATGGGATTTGGATAATTCACTGCCAAGAAGTTTGGCTGTGCTATGCTGATGATTATTTCATAGTTTGACCGCTTCATCCAGAGCCATTATTCATATTTAGGGAAACATTTCAAGCCAAGCAGCTGTTCACGTTTGCTATGAAGGAAAAGGAAGACCTTCACTTTCTTTAACCAGTCTACTGGTTATTTTTTTACTAGGGAGAGTAGTCTGAGAAAACACAGGTATATTTTTTTTAACTTCAATTTTATACAAAACAAGTTTAATGTCCCATCCACAAATCAGTTTTGATTTATTCTAAGCATCCATAGAATGAGATGAATGTCTTCCACCTCAGTACCACTAGTTTAAATAAGCCATAAATCACTTTTTGTTGCAGTTTGGATACACAATAGGTCAAACTTTCTTAATGTTTGTGTCAGTCTGTCATAAAAGCACTAAAAAAATCTTGAGCCTTTATACCTACTCCCTCCATCCAAAAATCTATATTTACTCAATAACCTTTTGTTCTTCTATTAGTTGCTCACCCTTGTGAGACAAAACATACGCAACATTTATTTTTAGCTTTGCCTTTGACAGTTCATAGTTTAAATCTCAAATGTTTAAATCAAGTCATGATGTCCATAGAAAACCCTAAACAGTGCAATAGTCAATCTACTGGATTTCTGGAACTGAGCAATAAAAGTATAATTTGAATTTTTATAGTATTTATCAGAGTAAAGTAATATTGATGCCTTTTTCCATTGAAATACAAATATATTTTTTCCAGAGTTTTGTTGCCTTGTAATTTTTAGGAGATTTACTGAGTTAGGGAGCTGTAAAATAAAAATAAATGCCTGAAGTTACTACTGTTTACTTTGTCAACAAACTGCTTTAACTGCATACGACTTCACCTCTGAAACAGTCCTGATCAACTGTTAGAGTCTGAGAGCTGGATTTTTTTAAACAAAAAACATTTTTTTTTGATACGCTATCAATGTAATTAATGTAAACATTTACTTCTTTGTTCCAGGGCTCTATCCATCGTGAACCCCTAAACCATAAAACCTGTTTTTGACCTCAACTGCATTTCTGTTAGATGAAGAATTGTGAACTTGGCCCTTCAGCCAGGTTTCTAGGATCAGGTGGTCGTCAGACAGCACAATAATTCTGGCAATGTCTCTCTTTTGATAAAAAAACCATCATTGTTTTGGTAAAAAGAAAAATCTGGATTTATTTCATAAACAGCATATAACAGACCAGCTCCCAACGCACTTTAGGAATTCGAGGTTGGGAGATCTCTGCCAGCCTAACACATGGGAGACAGAAGGAGGAAACTAGGTTGTTGATAGGTAACAAACTTTCTCATATTTCTTCTTCTGGAAGAAAGCTGTGGTTAATTATGTCAAAACTATGGATGGCCCAAGTACCTGGGAAACAGATCCTGAGGTCTGTGTCTGTGGAGATGGTAATTTCTTTTTCTTCTGATTGAATAAAGTTCCACTGGAAGAATTTAAAGACAGAGATTTTGTCTGGCAAGTGCTGCACATTTTTTAAAATCAAAATGTCATTTCTTTATCTTGTTGGTAAGTTGTCTTTTTGAAGCCCTTTTTGAATACCCCTCTCCTCCCCCCATTCTGGGACTTCTTATACCATGTTGCTTTCAGATCTTGCCTTCTGTTAATGTCAGCATCACAATCCAGTCTTACAGTTTTTCAAGAAACTGAAATAAGTGGGATTTGATATTAATATAGTTCGAGTTTAAAAAAAACAGATAACTCTTTATTGTGAATAATAATTTTATATTTAAAAGAAGTAGTAGAATACACTTTTTTACCCTTTGTCAAAATAGAATACTATGTAAGACATTTTTCTGTATTAAAACTTATTCCACCGTCGCTTTTAAAGTTGTGCTTGATTCTCTCTGAAGTGATGACAGCCCATCATGCACAGACAGAAAGCTTACCCAGGATACAGTCCAGCTTTAATATGAAGATTTCTTTACCATACATCCCTAGAATTAAAGAACAAATGAATAAATTACACAGATAGTACATGTATGCAAAAAAGATTACGCTCTTTTTTGTAATAAATGCAATCAATTTGTTAGTATCTGTCACTTATTAATATGTAGGACAAAAAAATGTAGTAAAATGATTTACTCTATTATGTCATTTCATTACACTGCATTATAAAACATCCTGTGCAAGTTTTGGAACACCAACTAACATTGCATAATACCTTAATTGCTTTTCAGAGAACATGGTACATTTCAATTCAATAAACAAAAATCATTTTGGTCCCATGTGAGGCCACAAAAGACCTAAAAAATTGATTTTGGAATAACTCAGACGGATTTATTGGATCTAGCCCTCAGGAATATATCTGTCATTGTTAAGGCAATGGCAGGGTCATGGTGCTGCTTGTGTAAGATCCATGGGTAAAACAATCTCTTCTCAGAGGAACAACTAATATTCATCATGCTTCTGGTGGCACTTCACATGTACCAGATATTTTCCAAAACCAGAAAGGAATAACTTCTGTTGCTGGACAGCTTCTTGCTGAAGTTCACTGAAATAGGGCAGAGCTAAGGGGAGGAGAGGGAAGAAGAGGAAGCCTAGCTGAGAAACAGAGTTGAGCAAACCTGTGTCTTGTGGGTCCAGCTGCCTTCCAGGTAGGAAAGGCATGCTCCCATGCCTACTGCAAGAAATCACCCAAGAAGAGCTCAGAGGTGCTTACGTGAGATCCAAGGGCACAAATTAACTTGTGGATGATTTCTCATCAGGCATAAAATCCATAAAACCTGTTGAAATCTCTAATAGGATCCCTGTCCTTGGAAATAACAGTACGTGACTAACATGGGACCCTGAGTGACATGGTCTAATGTCAAAGGTGGTTCTGACTTTGAGTACTGCAAGGATTGGACCAGATGGTCTGAAGTGATGCCTTTGCACCTTAAACTGTTGTGTGATTCTGTAAACAAGGTGGGATGGCTTTATTTATTCAGCTGATCTCAACACAAGCTCACCAGGCACCTGTTCAGTGCCCTGGACACCTCCATTACCTATTGCAGGCCTGGTGCCTCCTGCAGCAGAGGCGGCTGCATCCTGCTCACCCCCTTGAGCAGCCACCATGGCACAGGGATGCAAAGATGCCAGGAGCATTCCAGCTTGTGGGGCTTGCTGGTGAGGAAGAAGTGATGCTCAAGAGCATGGGAGAGCCATCCAGCTGAGGACTCCTTGCAGGCATCACCCCAGGGACAGTTTTGCTCTGCTTTGTGCTGACAAAGCACAGATTGAACAGCTCAGGCAAGGACTAGATCAGGAGCTCTCAGACTCCACAGCTTTAAGCCCTGGGTTCCAGCACAAAGCCTCTCAAAGGGCCCAGCCGGTGCCAGCACAGCGCTGTCTGTGCTGTCAGTGCTGCCCCCAGCCCTCGGGCACAGCACAGGTGTGTGGATGTGCAGATGAAGTGCGGATGAAGTGCGGATGATGCACGGATGTGCGGGTGTGCGGATGCGCGGATGATGCATGGATGTGCGGATGATGTGCGGATGATGTGCGGGTGTGCGGATGCGCGGATGATTTGCGGATGTGGGGATGATGTGCATACGTGCAGATGCTCCGAGGTGCGGACACCGCACTGAGCAGGAGCAGCAGCCTGGGCTCCAAGGGCAGGAGAGAGGTAACTGTGAAGGACCACAGCAGCCGGCAAATGCCAATGATCTCACCAGGGGCGGAGAGCAAAGGCTTCTCTCTGCTGGATGTTGACCTGACTGTGCCGAGGGACAGCCTGGCTCTGAGACTGGGGGGAGAAGCTGTATGGACCTGGCTGCCAATACAAATTCCTCCTGCTGCCTCTGCCCATCCATCCACAGCTACTGTCTAGACAGGGGCAAGGATACCACTCACATAAGCCTGGTTTGTAGCTGGCTTTAAATGAGCAAATCATCACACAAGCAGTGGTGTGCAGGAAGACTCTACAGAAAAGGAAACTGAGGCAGGTTACTGATAATACTGATTTTAAAATGGGAAATTAATGGCTGAATCTGCTCTGTTTCCAGGTAAGCCCTGGAGTTACTTGGAAGCACAGATATGCAAAATAAAAATTATCAAGAGAGGGATTCTAGGAAAATTACAGTTTTCTTTTATTTCCACTCCAGTCGACAAACATATAATTTTTGAACGATTTGTTGGACTTAAGGCTGATACATTTAGAAAATCCACACATTACTGATCCTGTGAGATACAGACAGTCTGAGTTCATCTTTGAATGACTGCCCAGTTGCATGCATGACTTTGAGGTGTAACAGGAAAAAGATTAGGCGATTTTCTTCAAACCAGTTTCCTCACAGGGAAAATATTCCTTTAGGTCATAAAGTACTTATTTACTCAGTCAATACTATGACAGTGAGATTTACAACTATGTCATTAATAACACTGATTGACAAAGAACTTCCTCAAAACTCTTTCAACTCCAGAAAAACCTGATGTATCAACAAAAGCATACAGTTATAGATTTACAGCCAAACATATGCGTTGGAACAGGGGTGGGTAGGGAAAGGGGATGGAGCACATGAAAAACAACACCTGATGGTTTTTGTTCCCCCTATGGGGGAAAATTTGAGGCTGGCTCATTTGTTTTGAATAGTTGCTTACTGATTTCATTGGTTGCTGAGGGTTCTTTTGATCTCTTAGAGGATGAACTGGAAAGGGACTCCTCCTTTGGAGAACTTGCACAATTCTTTACACTGAAATGGGCTCATGGTAAACACATTATTTTGTCCATAGTGAATGAGCTAGATGATAGTTCTCCTTGGATTTGGTTAAGGACCATTTTAATATTTTTCCCTGTTGTCTGAATGCATCTGCTCCACATCTATCCTGTGGGAATTGTGAGGGGGAAAAGGAGACCTTGGTGGAGATCAGTGCAGTTGCATCAGTGTTCCTTTTATTGAAGCTATTTTGTATTTAATGAGTCTCTTCTGTTTGTGCCTCATAATAGCTATAGGAGTTTTTTTTATTGGTACCAATTACACTTGATCTTCTTTTTTAATAAAACTATTTTCCATTGTAAAATGACCTTGTGTCCAAGGAGAAAGCTTTGTGGGTCCCAGTTAATTTAGAGAATTTATTCTCAGGTAAAGAAGGCATAAGAAACACATTTCTTCTCTCATTTCAGATAAAAGATTTTTACATTCTTTTAACTTCATTATTCAGATTTAGTTTTTAATTTTATATCATATTTAGGTGTCTTGTACACTGTACTTCTGTCACATAATTCTGACACAAATTATAAATAAACATAGAATCCAATTTACATTTTCTGGCTATCTTTAATATTAGATTCTTTAGGAATTATCTGCAGCTGCTGGATCTACTAGTTTCTTTTACTCTGCAGGTTTATGCTGAATCTTCAAGTGTTTCCTTACTAGCCTAATTCCAGCAGATGAACATTAAAAACAAAAATTCCTCTAAAGGCAGCACCTGGATTTTCCATACAGTCAGTGCAGAGAAGGAGTCACTTAGACCCCCCACTGGGAGTTCTTGTGTGTATTTCTTTTGTGCCTCATATGAAGAAAAACAAGATTTTGGAGAGGGGTAATAATTTTTATGGGACCAACTGCAGCAGCATTCAGAAGCCCCAGCCCCTTTCTTGATCACCTATACAGGGAGCTTGGCTTTTAACTTTGGAGGAGAATTACCTCATTAAGCAAGCACAGTTTAAATGCAATCTGAATTAAACAGCCATGTCTTGGCTGATGGCTGCAGTAAAAACCTTGAAAAGCTCTTCTGAACATGCACAGAAACTAAAAAGAAAAGCACTAAGGGCTTTTAAAAAAAATCCCAAGGTTGTGCCACCCTCATGATTTTGAGGGTCTGCCTCCTGCTGTTTGAAAGTCTGAATTTGACAATGATGCAAAATTGCTCAGCCAGGTGATTGTGTCTTGCTGCTCTCCTGGGATCTTTTCATCAGCTTTGCTTCTAGTGAAACCTGCCCAGACTGCTGATGGACCCTCAAGAAAGAGGGGCTCCTTCACACCCTGCAGAGGCTGTGCCACCATCCAAACAGGCAAAGACATCTCCTGCAGCTCTGGCAAGCAGTTGGGCCATGCTGATGAACATCCTGGATAGGGCAGTTAGAGTGCTGCAGGACCTGCAGCTCATCCCTGGCTCTGGAATGACAGGGCAGGGGTTTGGGAGATAAGCTGCTCCAGGGCTGCAGCACCATACCTACCCAGCAGTGGTGGGGGGAAAGGGTGAGGGTCCTGTCCTGAGCCATGCAGGCAGGTGGAGTGAAGCCAGTCACATGCATCTGGTTAACATGGAAAGCAGCAGGGTGGAGCAGGAAGCACAGACAGCGAGGAGGGGGATACAGGAGAAGAAAGTCATGGCACTGCAGTGACAGAGCCAGACTTTGCTGGCCCAAGGGGGTTTGTGCCCCCTCCCATAGGTGTGGGGTACAGTCAGAGTGGCACCTGCTCTGTGTAGTGGCTGTGTAGTGCATTCACGAGGAACAATGATCCAAACAACAATTTACCTTGAGGAACAATTATCTGTCTGTGTTTTAAGAGCTCCAGCTATCCATTGTGATGCACCAGCCCCAAAGAGCCATGGAATAAGTAGTTAAGCTGCACTGGGGTAGGGTAGAAAACAGAGATGAGAAGGGAAACAAGAAATGTCCAGAATGATGTATCTAAAGGTAGGACAGAGATGAGGAGTGGGACACAGATCTTCTAATGGTGTTTAATGGTAATGTTCTCTGAAAAATAAAATAGAAGAATTAAGCTGGGCTGCAGTGCCTCTGTATCCTCCTGTCTCCTCATTCCTGCTCTGCACATATTAAGGCACTGAGAGTATTAACTGCACCACAGAGGTGATAGTGAGCTAATAACTGTACCAATACTGATACATGTAAGAAAACCAGATGTAAGTCACCATGATAATTGCATTGGCTCAGGTGAGCTCCTGTGCTGCTATTCTGCACAGACACCCACACCTGTTCATTTGAATTAGTTTGTACACGTGAATAGCTGCAGATTTATCAGGCTTGGCTGCTGACTGATGGGCTGGAAAAAGGCTGATGTGGCCAGGGAATTCCCAGGAAAGCATAGCCAGGGCACCTCACTGGGTGAAGCTACAGGCTCCCAGCACCCACACTGAAGCCAGTGGCAATGTTGTGGAAAATCCACTAGATGTAGATACAGCGTTAGACTGTCACTGATACAGAGAAACTGCAATCTGTCTTCAAGGAAAAATTACCTTTCAGTGCCATGAGAGGGGGCAGGTGCTTCTAAACAGAAATTAAAAACCTTTTAAGGACTACACTAATCTAAAGTTTCATAATAATAAGTGTGTTGGCTAAGGATCTTCTAATAATGTCTTATTTATTCAATCTGGTTTTCTTGAAAAAGCCTGCTTTGCTCTGTTGCATTATGGCTAAGTGCCACCGAATGCCACATTATCCTCTTGAGACTGCCCTCATTAACCCTCCAAAGCCCCTGTCCCCTTTGCAGCAGGGTCACTGAAATTTGTCAGCTCACCAGGGCAGTGCTGGTGGCAGCTCATGCTGTGGGAAGTATTAGTGTGCTCTTGGAGAAGAGCAAAATATTGAGAAATAAATGGTAGGTAAATAATGCTTCTGTCCTAAGCTAATGAGGCTCCTTTTTGGAATGCAGATGATGAGTTCATCAAAAGAAGGCTAATACAAACTTCAAAATATTAAATCATCTAAACAGTGCATGAGAAACACTGTCTGATTATGCTCTGTCCTGGGCAACAGTGCAGAGCATCAGCTGATGTAAATCCATCACAGCTACAGCAAGGTATAGCAGAGCTAGGCCATGCATGGGGCTGGCATGAGCAAGGAAAACACCCTGTAGAAAGAGCTCCCTGCTTGCAGTGGGACAGGTAAAAGGCATGAAAGGCTATTGCCAAGGGCTTGTTAGAGACAGGCCCACTTTCTCTCTATCAGAAAGGTACTCACTGTTCATATTCTCCATTCATTTTCCAATGTGATACAGAGTTAGGGTAGCAAGTTTACCCTGAAGCACTTTCATAGTTAGACAGGAATAAAAAAATAAAATCATTAGCCAACTGATAGCCTTCTTAAAGATAAGAAAGTAGCAAAGGAGAAAGGCTGCCTGCGGGCAAATGGTGCTTACAAAGAATTGAGCACTCTGGAAGGCTCAGAATGAAGAAAATTGTTAATTTTCAAAGGCAAACATCAGGTTCAATAGATAACAACAGATCAACAAAACAAAAGTAAATTTAAAAAAATTAGATAAATAACAATTGAAGGACATTTTGAGTTTCCTTGCCCTTGCCAACAGCTGGTGCCAAGGGCAGTCCCATCCTGTTCCTCAGCACAAGCATCACAGTATCCCCACCAACAGCTCACAAGGCCAGGAGGCAGGTTTGAGCAGTGGCCCTCCAGTTACCCAGTGTTTGGATGTGACAGGAGAATGGTTAACATGCTTCCAGGTGGGGTTTTCTATATGCCAGATAAAATTTTCCCAAATCCTGCTTGAGCAAGGTTTGGGAGAGGCCACATGCGAGGCCCAGCTCCCAGCAGACAGGATGGGAATTGCATCAGGCTGGCTCCCTCTGCTCTGTCCTCCAACTTAAGCTGGGATTTGCACCCACAAAAGTCTCCACATGCCAGCACACTACACTGAAGGCACTGCAAACTAACCACCACCCTCCTACCACAGGAAAAAAATGTAGCTGACAAAACTGTCACACTTTTTTCAGGTACTTTGAGCTGAAAAACTCCCAGCTTTCCAGAGTATGATAGTGGTGGCACAGGGACCCAAGATGAGGTGCTGAGGAGATACAGGTCAAGCGCTGTGTAAAGTGCTTGAGCTGCTTCCCAACCTCCAGGCCAACAACCAGTTTCCAAACCTGTTTCAATTTTCTGGGCAGAGTCTTAAATCCCAATGAGGAAGTGTATGGTTGCTCTATAAATTTCCTGCTGGAAATAAAGCGACACACATGAATAAACTGTGCTCTACATCACAGACTACACAGCAGGGAATAAAAGCCAGGATTTGGGTATAATAGGAAAGGTCTCTCTGCCTTGGGTTGGGGCTCTCTGCCTCACCAACACTGAGCAATGTACAAGCAGCTGCCTGGCAGCAACTCAAGTCAAAGTAAGGAAACCAGCCCTCAATACCTCAGGGCCAGGCTCTGCTTTGCTCAGGCTGAAGGCTCTCTGAGACACATGAGCCACAAAAGACAGTTGGCTTTCTATCAATAAATTACTTGGGCAAGAGGTACTTTTTCACAAAACAAAATTCCTTGCAACAAAATAATGGTAATAATATTTTTCTTATTTTGTGGAAGTGTGGAGCTGCTTAATTGTTTTTTGTCCAATATCTTGGCATAGTGTTACCAAAATAGCTACTAAAATGTTCACCCACTAAAATCTCAGTCTCTGATAAATCAATGGAAAAGACATTGAGACACTATGACAACATCTTCACAAGAAAGCACAAAGAATAATACACACAATAAATGCTAATTTAAGATAAATCAGAGAATTTCATTTGTTCATAAATATTTGGAATTTTAAGGTTTTGTTCCTAACAACAATGCTGTTTTTCAGCCAGCTTTTCTCAGACGTGCTTTCAGGAGTTATCCACATGCTCAGTGCTTGCTGTTGGTTTGGAAGATTGTAATCTCATTCAGGCAGGGACTCATCTTCTCCCACGTTTGCAAAGCACTTGCACAACTCTGAATGTCATTGGAGTGAGAAGCAACAGACCTATCAACACAAAGATCAAGCAGAAGATAAAAAGAAAGAAAAGCCTTTACATGACATTTGAGTGAAAACATGCTTCCAGAAAGGAAAGAGAATGATGGATAGTATAACCCAAGGTTCACATGGTGATCCAATTTAGTGTCTCAGGGACACTAAATTGTGTGGGGAGGAGCACACAAGCACTGTGCCCATGTCTGTGCCTGTGTGGCAGCTCTGTGAGTGCCTGCCCTGAGCCAGCCTTGTCCTGCTCAGTGTGGGCACACAGCCCCAGGCAGGTGGCTGGGCAGACCCATTCAGGTCTCATGGACCTGAAATGGTCTCCTCAAATGACCAACATTACTTAGACCCCCTCACTGCTGTGGGTTTTTTCCTCTCTCTTCCTGTGCTAAGCTGTTTACAGCCTCAATATCATGTTTGGTATGCTCACTGGAAAAAACACAAGCAAAAAAGAAAGAGATTGCCTGTTGTACTTACTGAAGGGGGGTTTGACCTGCATGTGAACTGAAGGGGGTGGTGGCTAAGGAAAGGACATCCACATACACACAGCCTATATCTGGGACATTTGTGAAGCTGCCTGTGCATTTTCTGAAATATTTCTGGGGTTCCAAAGTGAAAAATGTTGAAATACTGGTAACATGGAGCATTTATATGGCTCAGTGCAGTGTCATGTATCAAAGACCTAGCCAAGAAGTCCTAAGCCATATAAATGCCATACTACACCTGGATTAATATAACCTCTGTCTCACAGGGGCTAAAAGGCAGTTCAGGTATCTTGGTACACAGCTGCAATATGCTGGGCAGACATAAACTACTGTTTAAAAGGGGAAGGATTGGATGAAGAAACCTATGCAATTTACTCCAGGTCAGAAAAATGCCTGTGGTGGAGACAGTCTCCCAACATCACCCCAATGAGCCATGCACTCACACACCCCAACTCCCCCATGTGTCTGTATAACATGCAGAGGGAGGAGAGAGGTCAGCAAAGCCCCCAGCAAAGGGGAAGAATACATTGATACCTGCTCTGCAAATTAAACAATGGGTACTGGAAAACAATGCTTACAATTTGGTGACAATCTCCTCTGAACACCTTCACAAACGTCATCCCTAGCCTGACCTTTTAAACCTGATGGTAATCAGTCAGGAGAGCTCAGTTCTTTACTTCATGCTGTTAACGAGATCCAGCACATTCAGATCCCTCCTACCCCTCCTGATTATTTGTCAGATATATCAATGTCTTATCCTCTACTCAGAGCAGAAAGCATCTAAATGTCATTAAAGCCTGCCCTTACTGTCCAGGGACAACTGTTTATTGGGGCAGGTCACAAGGGCAAAGGGAACTTTTAGACATTGCCAGGTGCACAACTGAAACAGCCCCAACTGGCAGGAGACAAATTTCAAATTGTGGTGTAAGATGCACAGAATGGGATATAGTTACTGGGCTACTGAGGCAAAGAGGACAAATACAAGAGATAAAACTAATGGTTTCAGCAGAAATGATGGAGCAAAAGACCCTTTTTGGTGGTCCCTTGGCTGGGCCCACCAGGGCAGGGGTTTTGCAGCTGGTGAGTGCAGTGTTCCCCAACCCCTGACTCATGGCAAGCACCCAGGGTTCTAGAAAGCTTATTGAGGTGAGACTACAAACAATTTCCAGCTTGCTTTCTCCTACATCATGCCACAGACTTCTCACCCAAGGAGCTGCATTGCTTCATGCAATGCTGTCTGAACATATATTCATATTCCCAGGTCAGTAAGCTGACAGGAACAACCTCTCTTTGGGCTGAGGGTTTTTTTATTTTTTGGAAATTTCACAGTGCTATTCTGAGTGCAGCTGCCTTTCAAGAGCACAAACTCTTGCGTGCAAAGGACTGGATTATATCCACTGCAACCTGTCATTGCTAAGTGCAGGTGACCTCTTTCACTCACTTTAATTCCAAAACATGTATCCTATTGTGCAGTACTAAATATATTTTAGTACGCAGTGTCTAACAGATATGGTATATGTATAAAAAAAACCAACCAACAAACACTCATTCAGCTCTTCCTGGAGTGTGTTATTAGCATGTGATGAGTCTGTCACATGTCAGTCATTCAAAACAAACCCAATGAGTGAGTGCCAAGGTAAAACAAACATTACTTGGTGCAGGGGCCTCACCAACCCATGACTGAAATCTGTAGCAGTCAGGGTATGGAGGAGATGCCATTTCAGCCTCTTTTCAGCATGTCCATGTACAGACAGATGGAACTTCATAGGATTCTCACAAGCACTGGGACTTCCCATTACCACCTTCCTACAGTCTCTGCTTCTTCTTCTTCTTCCTCTTCTCTGACATGTAACTCTCCTCATTATTCTTCACTCTCCATTATTTTTTTCCCTTCCCTGCTTGCCCTCTGCCTCCATGCTGTGCTCTCCTGCAGAGCCCCTGCTTCCATGATCCCTGCTGTGTGTAGCAGACAGAAGAACAATGGGTGGGGAAACCCTGCAAGCAGAGAGGAGTGACTGTGGACTGACTGCTAAGGAAAGTGGAAGAGATCATCAGGTCTTGCAAGCTGCCTCTTTCACCTTAAGGAGAACTTTGGATCAAATAAAGACAGGACCTCCTAGGATCCTGTTTTCAGGTGAGACTCCTCATGCATGTTGAAGATCCTGTTTTGTCAAGCTGTACAATATCCTGAATGATGCCAACAGACAGCAGTTGTGGGGAGTGGGAACCAGGGAGGCTGACACTCTACTCAGAGCAGAAAGCAAATGAAGGTGCTCCATTTGTCACTGAGGTGGTGGGAATCACCAGGAACTGCCACCACTGAAAAAACATCATCAGAACAAAGCCCCCAAAATTGTGAGTCACCTTGCACAGAAGTGTAGAGAACATACTGGAGGATATAAGGAAAAAATAAATAAGATTTTAAATTGGAGTCATCATTCTTCTGCCAAAGTCTTTGACATGTACTGCTTAATGTGTGTGCATTTTCCTTTGGAGGAATGTAGCCATACCCTTCTTAAAATTTTCCTGCTTAAAATGAAGGCATAATATTCAATATGAAGACATATTGAAGATATTTATTACATTCTGCTTATGTAGATGGTGTTTGTTTTACCATCTTTATTCACAATAATTAACTGTTGCATTGCAGTTGTCTTTAGCACCAAATAAAAGTTGTTCTGTACTTCTTTACCTATGTATTTTTAAGCCACTTGGTGCTTAATACAAGTTTGTAACCCTCAGGATCAAGTCTTGTGGAGACTCATGCACATGAATTATTCATAAACTGAGGAACTGTGGCTATTAACATAAGTAAAACTACTTGAAAAAGAAAAGTAGCTCACGCTTCAATTTTGTTCAGGAATTGACCTTAATTTGCTCTTCAGATCTAGACTGCCTTATTAGGAAGCTTTCTTGTCTGGTTTTTTATTCATTTTATATAGGTAGGAAACAGACAAAAAAGGTCTCCAAACTCTATAAATCTTGTAAGTTAGTGTGAACTTTCATGACAGGTGTAACACTGTGGACAGTGTCTTAAACCAAAGGGTTCCCCTGCCTCCCCCACTGCCCCAACATTCAATACTTTCTGTGTGACTGTGAGGAGGCAGACAAGATGACTCAAATGCCATTAATGTTTACAAGATGGGCCTGTGAAGCCTTAAATCAGTGAGGCTCAGCTGTCATCCTGTGCATTTGCATTTGTAGTGAAAAAGCAAATCTCTGATAATTCCTTGATTTTTCTTAAACAGAGAGAAAGCAGAGAGTATTTTAGAGAGCAGTGAAACAGAACTCAGCTGTCACATTCACAAAGTGCCACACATTCATCTTGCTGTTAAGAACCATAAGAATAAAACCTTGTGAGAGCAAGGCTTTCCCTGCTTACAAAGTAAACAGTGAAATATAAACTGGATTACCTGTCATATCAGGAATATATCACTGTTTTTTCAGGCTGTTCAGACATTTTATTCCAGAAAACCTTCACCAATTTCTCTGGATTCAAGTTGTAGTAGAAGTAATGGTAAAGAGTCGTAGCCTAAGGTCCCTTTTACTTACTATATGCTAGAAAAAATTAGAAAAAGGACAGCTCTTACAAAGTTAAAAATTTGCTAGATGCAGTTGTGACTTTCACATTTTAAAGTAAAAATAAGCCAAAATAATTTTGAAGCTTTTTTGCTTTGTTTTGAGTCATCTACCATCCTCCTATCATGTGAGGTGGCTGTAGCACTGCAGAGCAAGGCTCACTGCAGTCGCAGGTTGCAGCATGAAGACTCACTCCCTGCTCTCAGAACTGGCAGTTCATTAGCAGCCAGTTTATCAACCTTACCACAGGCTGTGAGCCCTCTGAATTTTTCATTATCTCCTCCCCTTAAGAGCACAAAACCCACGATTTTTTCCACACAAGCAACAGACCATGGGATTCAAGGGAAGAAAAGTAAATGTTGGATTTTGATCACTGTCTTTGATGCAGTTTAAGAAATTTCACAGATTGAGACACATTCCTGCACTTCCAATCCAAAACTCCCTTTGTTTCAGACAGGGAAGAGTATTCCTCACTATCCTCTCCGGGCTGCCCCTCAGCTGAGGACACCTTTTCAATGCAGAAGGTGCAGAGTGGCCCAGCTCTCCATAGCTCTGGGCATGTGTGATTTTGCATCTTCACCTGGGTTGTGTGGGTGAAGCAGTGTCTGATTCATCTCCTTCAGATTAAGAAACCCAAACTATTTTTTTCTCTCTGTTGTCTCAGGAAGCACATGTAAACATTGCAGGACACAGGAATGCAGCCTGGCTTTCTTCTGTACCTTATCGAGATGTTTGGGCCACTGAGCTCTGACAACAGCTCCACTGCCACTGCCTGTCCTGCATCATCTGGCTGTGTGTCTGTCTGTCTCAGCAGGATGGATGGAGGGGGCAGGTCTCCCCCTGCACACCCTGTTTCATGTCAACGTCTGCATTTTCTGGAAGCAGCATTTCCTCCAGGTTTAGAAAGCCTTACCGACCACTAACACCCCGTAAACTCTGCTAAATGTATCTTTCCTTACTTTATCATAAAGTTTTGATTAAGGCCTTAGGAAAACAATTTTGGAAAGACACTTTAAAGAGAACCTAAACAATTTACACAGAGACGAGTCTCTCTTAGCATATTCCAAGGTAGCTAAGCCAAACCACTGCTCCTTAGATTCTGATGGATCTGGATAAACAAGGAAGCAGCTTTTTAGTGTCACCAGGATCTCTTATTGCCTTTTCAGTTCTTCAGGACTTTTTTTCTTCCACAGTACACACCTGGCTTGATTCCAATTGAAGGCACCTCTGATATGTCTGCCTCAATACTTAATAACGTTTCAGAGTCAGAGTTATTTTTCCCTTAATTCACGTGGCCTGGAAATAATTATGCATCCAAGGCTAATAGCAATTTTGTGCATGTGTTCTGCATAGCCTGTAGTACAGTCTCAGTCTTTTAGTCTCAGACTAATCAGTCAGTACAGATTCACAGTCTTTTTTCAGTACTGTTAGGAGGATATAAAATTACCCTAGCCTTGGTCATTTCTCACTCAAGTTAACCAGTATCATTTTAAGCTTTTCTGGGATCATACCAAAACCCAGCCTTTGGAACCTGGATCCCAAAGGAAAGAAGGTGTCCACGGGTAAACCCTGATTCAGGCACCAAACCACTTATGATGACGGTGTACTTTCTACATCAGCTCAAAGGTATTTTATCATGTGCTATAAACGCATCCTCAACACTCAGTTCAGCTCGTTGTGAACATATTGCTGGAGCCAGAGAGGTCTGATGGTTAAGGAAGCACAGGGCTTGCAGCCAGGACTCACAGGTCCCTGGTACCTTGCTACCAGCTTGCTCTCTGCTTTTCTAGTGCAAAGCTGACCTCTTGAAGCTTCCTTCTCCCTTTGTGCTACACTCCCTTGTAATTCAATCAGCACAGCTGCATGACAAGGAACAAGTGGGGCAGCCTTGCAAAGCACAAACCCTGAATAAATAAACTGCAAGGAGAGAAACGAATCCTGAATGACTTCTTGCAGCTCCTGACGAAAGCAGTATATCCTGGCAGGCCGTGTGTCCCACAGCTCCAGAGGGATTAGCATGGTGTTTACCTGCTCTTTCCCAGGCGGAGCAAACGTTTGATCTTGCTAATGTGTACACGAGTTTTTGACAGTTGCCATAGCACAACAGGAACCCTCCCTTCTCTCCTGTTGTTTGTAACCTTTGAGGACTAACCAGCCAAGCTTTCTGACAGCATCAAAAATGCAGCTCATTCTAAATTAACTTCCAGGGCAAAAAGGGCTGCTTTCAAAGGTTCACTCATTGACTGAGTTGGATTTTCCTCCATCAGCAAGCATCAGATGCCTTTTTAGAGGAGGAAAGGCTTTTCTTCTCTCAGAGAACAGGCAACTGGCTTATTTTGGGGGATTTTTATGGAGAAGAAACAGAAAGGTGGTACTGCTGTGCCTACACCTGCACTAGAGAAACAGGCAAACACTTCCCTCCCCCATGGGAATCCATTTGGGTACTGCTGACTATTATTTCATGCATGGTATTTAATACTTGTCTCCTGGTAGAGACGAATGTTCCATTGTGTCCCTGGGCCCTTTGTGTAAAGTGATATTTAACCACAATAAAAGCAAGGTGCTGCCAAGAACATGCAGTAGGGGGTTGCAGAACAAAGTTGGGAAAGTTTCCTGGTGTATCACAGGTAAAATAAGGGTGGACCTACAGCACCAACTATGCACTGTGTGTGTCACAGCAAGGGCCCATAGCATTGATGCGTGCATAATACTTCCTTTTCTTCATATTATCTTCACATGCCCATCTTCTTTCATGTACTTGAATGGGCATATATTAAATAGGATTTATATGGGTTAGGGGTCAGAACTAATACCACCTGATGTGGTGGTCCAGCAGTGAGTCATGTACCATGACTGAATGCCCTCCCCTACTCCACACCATCAACAGTGTCCAGTGTCTGGGTAGCACATTCACTCAGGGAGAGCAGGTAGAAGCTTGGGGAGCCCTCTGGGATTGTGTGGTGGGAGGTAAGCACTGCTTCACACACAGGTGCTGGCATGCCCAGTCAGAAAATTAAAACTAAGGAATGAAAAAGGCCTTTGCTACCATTTTCACACTTTGTGAAATGCTGATCACAATAAATAATAAAATAATGCAAAAAACAAAAAAGAAAAAAGAAATCTCAATCTACTAGTTTCAGTAAATTTGGTGTACTGTGATTTAAATAAAAGTTGAAAGAGGAAATACAATTTTTTCCAGCAGTAATACCCTATATTTTTAATGGCTCCACTTATCTCAGTCTTATTTTGACTTGGCACTGCTGGTGCAACGTCAAACACTAGCATCAGCATCTAAATTTATCAGGTTCTGAGGACTATCTGTTGAAATAAGCAGCCTATCCAAAGTGGCAACATTAAAAGCATTGATGGAGCCTCAAATAGAATTGGTGGGTCCTTTGCAGTGCTAAAGAAATAACAACAGAAAAATTCATGCTGTAGATGTCATGCCTCATGCAAGCAAACTGAATTCCCACAGCCCCACTTCAGGTCCTAATAATCTGGTCAACAGAAAACAGCAAGAAAAGTCCCTTTCCTGTCACATCTAAAAGTCATGTCCTGGTTTAACTCCTTGATCCTCATTAAAAATCCTGCTATTCATTTTCCTAATGTGGGAGTGGAAAAAAGGAGGAGGGACAGAGACCAGAAGTGTTCTCAGCCTTTAATTTACCTACTTACATCATCACTGCTTCTTCCCTGGGCTTGCACAATGAGGTTAAAAGCCTAAATAAGGAGGAAGCCAGATACTTTGTTATTCCATGACTTCTCCAGAGATGAGACTCAGAGATGAGGTCAGAGGTGAGACAAAGAGGCTTTGCTGAGTATTGATCAATGTCCTTGGTGAGTTGGAGGGTAAAACCTCTGGTGCACTTTTATTTTTGAGGTTATAATTTTATTAAGCAGCTTTTTAAATCTGTTTTTTTCAATCACACTGGAAGTGCATGCAGCGAAATTTCATGTTACAAATCAAGAAGTCATGCATTATACTCACACAGGTAAAAGGAGAAGTAAGATTCCCCCTTTTTTCCTGGACTCTTAGAGCTCTACCTTTCTTCAAGGAATTGCCAATCCTGGCCTACCTTAGCCACAGTATGCATGGCAATGTGCAGTCCATCTCACCTGGAATAACCACAGGTATCCTATAAATACTTTACCAAGTACCAAGCACCCGAACTGCCCAAGCTGCCTTTTCACAAGCTGTCTTATCATTTCCTGGAGCCCTGATACCTAAAGGACTTAATTAACTATCTAAAAATGGCACAATGATTTTGCAAAAGACAGCTAGAAAATTGTCACTACATAAATCTGAATCCATATTCTTACAGCTAGTTTAGTAAGACCGCTCTGGCTTAAAACTGAAACTGATCATACGATCTGTTTTCCAGAGAGTTTTATTCAATTAGTTTCTTTTCTTATTTGTGAGACGTTCACAAAGGACTCCTGTTTCCTCTCAGCCTGACTTTTGTCCAGGTGCCAGATAACTCTCACAAACTAACCTGTTTGTGAAGGGTTGATTTCAGGCAAGCTAAGCTGGCTGGCCTGTCTCCAGAGTGCTGCTTGGAGCCCTCTCACACAGGTCTCCTGTGACAATGAGCAAACAGCGCACCGAGCTTCGTGTCCGCGCGGATCTCGTTTCAGGGCTGCAGAGAGAACTTGCCACTTGGCCCTCCCAGTGCTACAGAGGCTGTGCCAGTGTGGCCATTCTGAAAGCACAGCTTGTACTTGCCAGAAGGTTCTTCAGCTCATTCTAAAATTAACTACAAATGCAAAATTCTTCTGCCTTTTCCAGCTTTGCCTTTTGCCAGCCTGGTTTTTTTTTTAAACTGAAGGATCATATCCTCTCAGAGGAAACAGCCAAGAAACATTTCTGGTATAGACAAGGGTTAGAAAACTCATTTATGAACAGACATTTGTAGCTTGGCTGGATTTAATGAAGTGACATGTCAAAACAATAAATATTAAAAGAGCACAAAGTTTGATAGTAGAAGAAAGTTTTTTCATTTGAAAACATCAGAAAGCTCTTGTAGAGAAAGGACTCTCTTGAACTGTGTCAAAGTCTGTGTGTGAGGTCTGTGCATGACTATGAATTTTAATTTATGGAATAAAGGGAGAAGATTGGTAGGGGATCTTGGAGACCCCAGCTATTGATCAGAAAGAAGAAAAATAAGAAGGAAGGAAGAGCAGGGAAGAAGCAGAAGTGTGAGAAAGAACGATTCTTGTAAAAGTCATCAGATAGAAGGTATAGTTAATGAGTTTCCATGTAGGAGACTAAGAGACACTAGTGAGAAACAACAGAGAAATTGATGTACAAGAAGTTCATAAAGTCCAGAAAATAAAATCTGGGAATTGGAACTACTTTGCAGATATATAAATAAATACTGTAGAGAAAGCTAAAATGCAATGAAATAGCAATCCAGTTTTGATCTCTGAGATTGAAATAATAATGAGAAAAGAGAAATAAACAGCAGACTCCTGTATTCGCTTCAGTAGTGGTGATGGCATAGAAATAGGTTCCTTAAGGTTACTAGAAAAGATATTAACAATATAGGAAGATAAATGCTACAAAAGACAATGGAAGGTTTTTAGTTCCCAGATATCAATTTGACATGAAATTCAGATATCTAGTTTGATAGTCATGAAGTTTGTTTGTAATTGAGAAACACATTCCTGAATAAAGAAAGGTTTTGTATCTGGTCTTGTTAAAACATAAGGCTATAGTGAAAGTGGTGGCTGCAGAAGGTAGTCTTGCCTCATGTGGGGTTAAATTAACTAGAAGGATCAACACACAGAGCCCATATTAAAGATTATTCCAGAAGGGAAATCAGGAAGAGCTAATAAGAGAAGGCACAGGTGCTGAGGAGTTCAGAAAATTGAATGAGACTTGGGTGTTGAACATAGAAAAAGTGCTACTCAAACCTTCAAACCAAGAAAAGGAGAAAATTTTAAAGAAGGGTCCTAAAATTGTTTAGGTAAATAGCCACATAAAAATTGGAAAAATGTAAAAAACCTAAATAACAGGAAAACAGACCTTTTACAAAATTCAAGGTTACACATACACCAATTCTAAAAGCTGAATCTGTATCTCTGTACAGCTATTCTGCAGTGCCTATCCCTGTATTATAAAAAATCTTTCACCCTTTCATCCCATAGATGGCAACTCTTGGACAGAGTTCATATCTGCTTGCAGAGATGATGCTGGGGCATACCTTTGTTCTCAGCTTGCCCCAGCTGTCTTTAACAAAATGTGTTAACGTGTCCTTTTCTACCAGCCAAATGGAAGGAGGGCAACCAGAGGAGGTGTAGAACTCAACACAGCCATGAGCTCAGGTGGGACTAACTGGAACCATCCACAATCCTTTTTAAGTCCTTTCTCATCTTTGATCTGTTGCTGCCTTCTGGCTTTGCTATATAATAAAGATCCTACTGTTTTTAAATATTACAGGTTTCCGCTGCTCTTTCAACACTGCCCTGAAATTACTGAACAGAAGTACCACAGTAGCAATTTACACAAATGGTGGAAGCACAAGTTATAGTCCCCATTTTCTTTCATTTTCACTCATTGTTCAATAATTCATACATACTCAAGATTTCAAATGACTTTCAAGTTCTATGACTAATAGGGTGTGGAGATGTAATTTACTTACATGAATGTTTCATGATTTCCTTTCCAGTGAATTTGGAGAAGGTATCACAAAACCTCAATTCCTTAGCATTGTAACAGGGATCCAATGAGTGAGCTGAAATTTGACTCAAATTTAACATGTAAATTCCGTCCATCTGCAAAAGGGAAAAGACTAGATTGTAGTTTCACTTTATCATTACCTCCCATTTACCAGGAGTGCTTCAGATGCATTTGGAGAAGGTCCCAGTGCAAAGAAGAGAAAAATAGGGCATGTGAAACATCAATTATTAAAATATAATGTTCTTTACAATGGATATAGTCACTAGGAATGGCTAATGTGCTCAGAGACACATGTTGGTCTTGATTTACAGATATTAACTGATGTACTGATATTTAGACAGAATAAGTACTGGGTATATAAAGAGTAGTATTAAAAAAGCACCCACTTAGACTCAATAAAAGAAGAAAAAGAAATGCTAGATATTAATATTTTATTCTCTGCCATTAGGGCTGCAAGGTTGAAAAGCATCCCTTAGGTTTTATCATAAAAGCCCTATCATTTCTGTATTGCAGCATCTTAAAAATCTTCAAACTTTTGAACATTTTGTTTCCCTGCTATTCCCGGCTCACTCCTAAGACTGCCCCTCCTCTGCTTCCAAAGCTACAGGGGCTCTTTCTCACTCACAAAGACCCTCTGAAACTCTTTGCTGACTTGTGCCTACCCACAGCAACAGCAGAGAGCCCAGCTCTCTGTCTATGCCAGAGCACCTTTTAACTCTTGCCAAAGGGCTGTGCCAGAATCTGTGTTATGTACATCTGCAAACCTCTCCATGCACACTCACAGCTTACGCCCATCCTTCACCAGCCAGTGCAAAAGCTCCTTCACTGCACCAGCCCTCAGCCAGGGACAAAACACCCTGGATGGCAGCAGCCCACACAAGGGCTTATCTCGTAGAGTTCTATGAGGACCAGCCACAACAAGTCAGCATGTGAATGGCAATGCCCCAGAACTGTTGCAATGAAAGGCAAATCTGGAGAGCCGGGATATACAGCCCAGCTCCCAGGAAAGATTGCCTAACCAAGGGAGGGGATTGCCAGTGTTGTTTTTTAAGAACAGGTTGGACAAAAAAGCAACAGAACTGGCAGGGCCAGAGGTAAATAAGGCTGCCTTTGGGCAGGGGCAGGCATTCAAAAACGTCGTACATTCTCCTCTGCTTTCTATCATCATCTGCCTAGGTACACTGATTTTTGGCATATTTCTTAAGCCTTCTCTTTGTGCCCATACTAATTTGGATGATGAACCAGCAGAGAGGTGCTGGAACAGGAATCAGAATGAGCAGGGCAGGTTTCTCCTTCAGTACTGCCTCACTGTTTGACCTTGAGCTTCTCACATCCTGCTGTGCTCGCCAAGACTGTGCATCTACAAATAAAGCTCATGGTAATTCATCTGCGTCACACTGCTGAGATTTTGGATGACAATCCATGTGGAAAGAAATTTTTTTTATCTTCTTTCACTAAAAGATTAATCATATGAAGCAAGAGGAAAAAAAATTCTAACTTATGTGAAGAATTACTACAGCAGGATTTGAGGAAAAGTTGCAGAGATGCGTGCTTACACTGGGTAAAATCAAACTGGGCTTTGCAGTACTTCTCATGCTTTCTAACGGACACACCGATACATTGTCCCACATGTTTTACTTGTGTTGAGGTATCCTCCAAAAAACATTCCTGAAATTGTGGGCAGAGAAGTAGTGATCACCATTTCTATTAAGTTCACCTGCTGTTGCAGCTAAAATGTCTGAAAAAAAACCCCTTCTTGGATTGGGGTCCTGGCCTCACTCTCCTGCCCTGTGCTGCTCTCTTTCCCAAATGAACCCTCAATTCTTCCAAGTGATGCCCAAGTGAGCACAAGTGATTTTGACATCTCCTTAGTCTGAATTCCTTAGTATTCAGAATATGCAGAGCAAGGAACCTTGATAGTGCAGTAGCATTTTAAAGTGGTTGATTTTCCCCCATATTTCTCATTATAAGGATTAAACTCCTTTGAAAGTAATACAGTTCCTCATGGGGAGAAAAACGTTACCTACCTCTGCAAATTTTTTTAAGAACTGGGAAAAGTAAAGAGAAAAACCCCAATATGTATAAATAACTTTCAGTCTGATGAAAACAGCTATTGTCAGTCTTGGTATAAAGCAAGGTTAGCAGTCAGTAATCAGAAATATAAATTCAGAAAACATGTCTGTGTGTACAAGTTAATAAAGAACTGCTGTACTCTGACTATAAACAACAAGACTGTGGTCCAGACTGAGTTAAGGGCAGAAGTAACTTCTTTGGATTACTTTCTTACTCTACAATCTAACATAATCCTCCCATGTTCACAAAATTCCAGTCTAATGGGCTGAAATATATGTAGTAGACCCACTAGCTTCACAAGGAGAAAATGTGACCATACATAGTACAGAAAACTGGATTTTCCCTCAGTATTTTCTTTTATGAATCCTCTCCTAAATAGATTCATCTACCCTGACACCCCTGTCCTCCTCATCTCTCTGCTATCTGCTGAGCCACCACTGGCCTCCAACTCCTCTTTCCCCTCTCCCAGCTTGGTACTGGAAAGTACCTCATTCACACATTTCAGAAATAGCAAAATAAGGATGTTTCAGGGTGGAAAGTGAAAAACATGTAAACATCTGCTGCAACAGGAGCTCCAAGTGCCCCTGAGGCCTTCACCCATGGCCATTCATTCACTCCAACTGCGGACCTGTCCCAGGCAATCCACTAGCAAGCTCCTACCAAAGAAGGATTAAAAAGTATATTTATACTGTAATATCATGTTATAAAGTTGGAACTTGGACTGATTTTTTTTGCAGAGCCAAATTATTTTATGTGAACATACATTAGAATCAACATCCCCTCCCACCTTGTACTGTGTCACTGTTCATTTCCCAAAGAGATATTGAGTGGGAATGAAAATCATGACAAACAGTGTGACTGCTGTTCGTCCCAAAATTCATTATTTAAATAAATTACCTTTTCTGTTGATCAGCAGCTCCAGCACCCAATGTTAGGAAGGCTGAAAGTCAGGGACAGAATTCATCTGTTTTATCAGCTGCTTTTGGTCACTCCAGCCACATCAGAATTCATGCTGTAAAAAGACATGAGATAAAAGCAAGGGGTGAATGTGGAATAAAGAACTGACACAGGCTTTTGCATTTGCAAATGGTACAGAAATCTAAAATCCTTAAAATGCTTGTTTTCATTAAAATTTCAGCAATATGAAGCTGTTTGGGTTATATTTGGGTTTCACTTTTCATGAGGCCTAAATGATTGTAGATCCTACTTCTTTTTATGTTCCCTTTATTCCAGTAAAATTAAATGATCCTTTAGTTTAATAAGAGATACTGTCTTCCTTTAAAGTGCACTGTCATTTGTGTGCTTCTAAAATGGCAGAGGCCAGGCTCGGGTGGGCCCAAAACCAGAGCTGATAAAGGTGTTAAAGCCCTGTGCACAATGTCACTAAAGTCTTGTCTGTAAGTGAACTTTTTTGTTGCACATTAATCTTCAGACAAGTTATTTTAATGTGGAAAGACATAGTCTGTGCAAAACTTTGACAATGGTAAATTTACCCATTACGCCATCGTTCCTCCCAAGGAATATAACACACAAAAATGATGAAGTCCCTACAATTGCACTGAATCATCTGTTTCTCCTTGGTCAAAGGAAAGAATAGCAAGAAAACCTGGGTAGTAATGATTATTAAGCGATTACTTTTCACCCTACCTTCAGTAAGTTTGCAGGTTTAAGAAATCTGCTATTTTCAAATTTCTCAGTACGCAATTTCTGAAATGCAAAAGCATCCAGATTTCTAAATTTTCATCTTGTTAAATATTTGGATCAGTGTTGTAAGCTCTATTTTTGTCTCTAAGTCCTGGTGGTTATTCTATAATAATTACTGAACCTTGGTTTTCTTTTGGTATTTATAACTTGTTTGTTATGTGCAAATGGAAGTCCTCTCTGGTTTTTTTTGCATCTCTCTTTCCTTTGGTCCCTCATTCCTACATCAGAAACCTAGAAAAATATCCTTCTGAAATAGGAATAGAGATAGAAATCTGATTTATTCAGGTGTCAAAATTATGGAGTAGAATTATATGGCAGAAGATGTGCGATTTTCAGGTAATTTCTCTTCCCTGGAATGCTTCTGTCTCATTTAAAACATTAATTTAAAGCCTGAGGGGCCAGCCTATCCTGCACTCAATATACTGGGCTGAAAATGAAATTCTCAACTAACAAGCTGCAGCAAACTCTTGCTGCCAGAAAACAATATAATGCTGATGTCTGCATGTTTTGTAGCTTTAATCCAACAGCACATTGTTCTGCAGGCAGATACTCCTATTTAAAGGAGGCAATTCAGGAGGGAACGTATTATTATTAAATATACATAGGAACAAAGAAACATCCTGACTGTGTTTTTTCCAAGCACTTGTGCATAGGTAGAATACTGTGATTGATGTTTCTATATCCTTGCACTAATAGCCAAAGAGATTTTCAAATTCACGAGAGCCATAGGAGAACAGCCAGTTCTCCTCCATTCGCCTGGATGTTGTAAAAGCAGCTGAGTGATGGCTGATCCTGGGCTAGCTCTTAAGCTAAAGCAAGTTTGCTTATTCTTGGTAATGGCATTGTCAGTAATAGCAGGAGGAGTTCTATCAAAAAGTATTTGGCCAAATAGACCAGATTTTCAACCATGTGTAAATCACTATTAAAATCCTCTTTTAGAGCATCATCAGTACCTAGCAAAAGGTGTAGACCTACTTCCCACAACTGAAGGAAACACACATCTGCTTTGTATCCAAATGTGGGTTTTTCAGTGTTCTCTCATCTTACTGTACTGTCACTCAGCTGAAGAGAGTTTTTAGTGTTTCCTCTGTAAGCAAACTCCCTGGTGAGACTTGAGCCCACTTCTTACACCTTTTGTAACAAAGACTTTTCAGTTTATGTTCTTTTCTTCAGCTTTCAAAGAGCAAAGCCTTTCTAATAGCAGTTTTTTGGGAAAGTAGGTAATATTCATGGAGTGACCCACAGTGTGAATGTATCTGTAGATAGCCACATGAAGGAGAAGAGAGACTTTCTTATCCCAAACCACTCTCCTTGATGTGCTCCTGATGTGCACAGGCACAGCCTTCACTCCTGCCCTTTTCAATCATGGTGCATTTTAGGCTCCCATCTGGAGGAGCTGCCAGGATGCCCTGATCTGCCCCTGCAGCAGCCACAGGAGGCAGGTGCAGAGGAGGCAGCCTCAGGCATGCATCTGCAGTTACCGCTGGCTAGAAAATCCTCCAGGTCATGGTACTGTGGGAAAGATCCCCTGCTGCCTGAGTGTACATATGGCTCACAAATCTCAAAAGATGGATAAAATAAACCTTCTTTGATGGACAGTTTCATTCTGCTTCCTTCGTCAAAGACTAAAGATATAGCATGAATACATAAGAAAGTTATATCAAAGTAACAAGCTGAAAATAAACTTTAATGAGATGGATGTAGTTTGATTATGCTCAGTCATCATTTTCTAAACTTGATCTTAATTTGCCTTCATATATCAAGTTCCTACCATATAAAATCACAGTTGCTTTCCTGTATTCATCCCTGCTGTCAGGTTTCCAGGTTGCTTTTGTAATCTACTGTAATCCTCCTGTGGGTGAATCACCCTTCATGCTGGTGTCTTCTGCCAGGAATAATTTTTGTGTCCTGGTGCACTTTGCTGAACTGTGCTCTTCCAGAAAGTGACTGATGACCCCAGTAAAACTCAGTAATAGTTTATGGCCAGTAGAAAGTTTTCTGTGATAGAGAAATAACTTTAAGGTCCATGACAGCTTTGGAAGGCTCTAGAAAATAGAGTTGAAGAACCAAACAATTTGGGGAAACACATATAACACAAATATTGTGTCACTTCAGTATCACTTGTACTCCCAGGGTATTTCTGGGAATAATGCCAGCCAAAGGTGGCACACACACCTGCCACAGCTGACAGCAGAGTGCCAAGTGACTCCAGCTGGGATTGACTCAAGAGCTATAGCTCTTGTCAAATATCCTGTGAATAAAAGACCAGCTTGGATCAGTTCAAACACCACTAGAAGACTTTGTGTAGGACTTGGTGTGACGCTGCTGAAGAAACCTCTGCTTTTCCCTTTTTGATGTAAAAGTTCCGTGCTCTTGATGACCCTTTGGTGCACAATTCTCACAAGTAAGGAGTGGCTGAGAGGCACAGATCCCATTTGTGTGTTGCTTAGGACCAGGTTAAATTCCCAAAGCAAGAGTCCCTGGGCCAGGATGACCCATGGTGGCTGTGAGATTCATGTCCATCCACCAGTTCACAGTGGGTGGCTCAGTGATGACAAACTGGGAAGACCACTGCTCCCAGTGGGTCTGTGTTGATGCAGTGCAGTCTGTTCTCTGGAGAAGAGCCTTCAGCCTGGAATGGATGGAGCAAGGAAGGGTTTTAACCAAGCAGTGGGTCTTACCCCTTCTGATGGGTAGAGATGCTAAAGCACAGGGCAAAGCTTTAGAGGGCATGTGGTGATCCTGGCTGCAGGAGTCATGAAACTCAGTCCTAGGCCTGCTGGCATGGAAAAGGAGGTTTTCTCTGCGGACTTAAAATTCTTGGATACTGCTGAAAACTGCACAGTCCAGGATCTGGTACTCAGTCCTCTTCAGTCCACTTTTCTGTTGAATCTCTGGCAGTACTCAGACTCATGTTGGAAAATTCCTATTACTGTGAAATACCCCTGTGACAATAAAGGACATGTAAAATCCAGAGGAGCTGGAGAAGTATCCTCAGATATGAAATATCAGAGGACAGCTCTCTTTTTCTAAAGCTAAGTTTATTTTAGGGCATTTTTGCACTTGAATGAGGTACAGATGAAATTTCTACAAATTTTGTCTATTGCCTCTGCCACTGGGCATTGAACATGACACTCTTTGTAGTTACAAATAACTCACATGGCATGGAAAAAGCCAAGCCCATGGCTCATGTGGATTGATGGACATGGGCTGATCCCCCATGCTGAGGAGCTCTCATGACACTGGGCATCACCATCCTCCAGCTTTCATACCAGCAGGCACAGTCTACAGTCACTTCAGAGGTACTTGCAGAGGTGTTTGAAAGTCTTCTTCACAAAACAGTTAATTATTTTGTGCTATTGTACTTTAACCTTTAAAGAGCTTCTGCTTTTTTAAATGTCAGAATATAAAGCATAATCAGACAATCTCCATATACAGAGGTGTGTTATAAATAGAGCTGTGCCAAAGTGTTGACTCATAAGGCTTTTTAATGGCTTTAATTTACAGTTAGAAGATGAGCTATAGAATAGACATTATTGAGAAGACATTCTCCAGCATTTTAACTAGCCAAATCATTTCAAGGATCACATGCTCAAGTCTCTATTAGCACAGGATGATCTCGTCCCTGAATCAGGAGCCTACAGAGAAGAAAAGAGAAACAACAATGTAAAGCTTTTTGGAAGCACTGGCATATCAGTACAGTGCAGTTATTATGATATACAATGTTCAGTGTGCTATAATGAACAAGTTGTCTTACTGTTTATCTCACTTAGAGGCCCCCTACAATAATGGTTCCTTGGTAAAATACATCTTCATAATCTTTATTGTATCTGTTTTCTTATAAAGAATTATCCTCTTTCCTGTTTAGCTGCTGTTGGCAATTCTCCTTTAGGTACATGCATACAATATCATATAAAAGAGCTCCGTGAGAAGTTTTCGTAACTGAAAATCAGTGTATTGCACCTTGTCCTTCAGCTGCCCAGCTGTGGAGCTGGCTGCACCTCAAACAAGGGCTCATTCCACAGCCAAAATTTATTTTCCTTTTTCTTCTTCAGTACTGTTCTGTCTCTACTTTTTAGGCACTACATATCCTTTTAGAGTCCTGCCCTGGAGGAGCATGGCTTTCCAACCCTGACCCCGCAGAGCAGAAGCACTTCTTATCCTGTTTCACTGCTTCCTCTTTTGTTGTGTTCCTTCCTAAGTAAACAAAACCCTTTCAAAAGATGATGGTAGGAACTCAAATCCATAAAACTGGGAGGCAACAGAGTTTCTAATGGAACATTTTTAATGGAAAGTTGTGGTTTCTCTCCTCCCTCCCCCTATTAACCTTCCCCTCCTCCTTAGGCAATACATTACCTGTTCTTTTATTTTTTTTCTCCAGTAAGTGATAATCACCTTCTTATCTTATCTAGCATCCCCCATGCTATTCCTGAGGCTCAAGCAGCCCAGCCACTCTCAGTTGTCTTAAATGATTTACACATCTAATTAAATACAAAGTAGCTAGGATTTAGCTCTGGAGCTCAGGGCTTCAATTTTATATCCAAAGAAGGACTTGTGTTCCTGAAAGCTTATCTGCTTCTTTCAAATACAGAAATTGTTCTCATAAAAGATTATTCCCCAGCCTTGTCATGCTATATGTTTACAGTGGTAACAGGATGTGGAGGACAGAGATGAGAGCCAGAAGAAGGGTTCAGAGGAAGGAAAATGTAAGTGAGGTCTCTGAGGGAATGCTGTCCCACAGTGGCAATGTTTTTACTCACACTTTGTTTGATTATCTGGTTAGAATTAGCACTGATAGAATTACTCATCTAGTCTGTGTGGGGTCATAAAATGTCAAAAATGAAGAACAATAAATAAGTACCTCAGTCCAGGGCTTCTTCACATGTTTTTGTCTGATGGTAGAAAAACTTTAAGAACTTCCAAGTTAATGAACTTTCACCAGTAGAAAAATGTACATTTTTACATTACTGACATCAGAATTCCTTTGGTAAGTGACTCAACTTCCCTGTCTGAAGTTTCAGTGAGATTAAGAAAATGGTCCTCTGTAAATGCTCTTTGGCATGCATAAAGGACTTCTGTTTTCTTTTCCCTTTGATAAGAAAATATCCATAGTAGAATTAGATAAACTTATGAAGATTAACATTATTTATGAACAGGTGAAAAACAATGACAGCAGACTAAGATCCTTCAATTTTTTTAAAAATTTAAAAACTTAAATTTAGCTTTTCAGCCAACATGTCCATTGATAAAATCGTACAATTTCCTGTTAAAAGGCTGAATCTCTATGGCAGTCATTCACTTTATTTGGGGTGTGCTACAACAAGAATCTGATTTATATTTGCTGCATAAAATAGTGGACTTTATGACCATAGAGAATTCTACCTAAAAATCCTTCAAAAAAGAAACCACAAAAAACCACTAACCAAAACCCAAAACCAAACCAAAATCACAACAAGCTCTCCCCCTCAAACACACAAAAAAGAACCAAGAGAAAACAAATAAAAAATACAAAGCTTTGTAAAGTACATTTTGGAAAATTAGCTACAGAAACAGCTATTTGAAAATCACTATTTTTGCATTTTTAAAATCATTGCAAGAGTTTACAGAGTCTTTTGACAGCAAGAAAATGGGGTGGAAGGTACATAAAAGATTAATGATATAACCAGCAAACTGTCATTCATTAAAATACAAACTTTTAGGCCCAGTGAAGTCTCAACAGTGTCAGAGACTGGCCACAGGCAAAGGGGCAGCAGGGTAGCTAAAAACCCTGCAGTCCCACAACAAAAACATCTCCAGTTAAGAACACAGGAATTGTGCATTTTGAGGGAGGACTGACGGGTGCATCATAAAAACATTGTTTACTTCTCTCCTTAGAGCTAATGGGAAAACTGATACCAGCAGATAAATAATACGTCATTTCTCAAAACAGTGAATCAGCTCAGTGCTGGTTCTGCTATTAAACCCTCACTCCTGCTCAGCACTTTGTATTCAGCAGGAACACCATGATGGCTGAGCAAAGCAGAACAGGGTAATTAAGTTGCCCTTTTCTCTGACAGAAAAGAAAGAGATCCTTGTTGGAGTTTGAAATTTCCTATTGCTTCCTTCCAGAGGCTGTGATATCTTCTTAAACAGCCTGGTACAGGTAAAATTGAAGCCCTGGAGATGAGAATTGTCTTTAGTTCTATGTTTATTGTCAGCCTTTCATTCACCATGTCCTGGGGCTGGCTAGTCAGCTCTCAAAAGGAAAAGCTCTGGGTGTCTACTCACCTGCTTCCTTCTCAGGAAATCTCTATTGCCTCTTGCATCTTTCCAATAACTACTTCAAAAGTCTTGTTCCTAGTTTTCAAGGTCAGTACTTGGTTAGTTCAAATATTCTAAAACAAATAGTTTTGCCAGTGTGATTTCCCAGAGCCTTGTTTCCTACTGCCTGATGTGCCTCCAAGGGCAGGGTCTTGCCCTTCCCTTCCTTCCAGCATAATCCATCCTCAATAGTCCCTCCTTTTATGTCTCTTTCTCAGTGTGACACACTCATCCTCCATCCCCATCAAAGTCCCCATCTCCCCAAACACCAGCTTGGTAAAAGAGAGTTTATGCCATTTGCTGGTGTGAGTTTTGCATGTGCTGGCCAGTTCAGTGGTACATGGTGATAATTATGGACATCTGAGGGGGCAAACTGCAGCAGTGGGGACAGCCCAGAATCCCACCCCAGCTCTCCTCCATGTGCCAGCTGGATGTGCAGGCAGAGAGGATCCTGAGGCTTCTTGCCCTCTGTCAACTGCCATGGACAGAGAGCAGTGGCATTTTCATCCAGTTCTTCTCCTTCAGTAATTAACCTAGGCGTGAGTTCTGGTTAGAACAGCCAATAGCAGGAATGTGGTAAAATGACCTGTGCAGGAACTGTTCACAATATTGAAATTAACCTACTGCAATGCATGGGAGAGGCAGCGGCTTGCAGAGTGACTAGAGATTCTTGTTTAGGATTTCAGACAAAAAAAGCTGGTTTGACCTTTTTTGAAAGTGAAAGAATATTATCATGCTGTCAGACAGAAAATAATTACTAGAATATATATTAAAGCCAATACAGAATATACTTAAAAAGAAGATGCAACAAAAACTGAGAAAAGATATGAAATAAAACCAAGGTAGTTTTACCATCATTACAAAAATCAAGGCAGTTTTACCATCATTACATAAATTACTTAGTGGGCAACTTTTATTTTGTGGTCTGTCTTGGAGCCAGTGATCTATTTGACTCAGACTGTTGTACTGCTCTCCAGTCTTCAGCTCCTCTGCTCACTGCCACCTGTTTGTCACACACGACACTTGGTCATTGCAAAAATGCTGAGATAGGTGAGAGACGCCTTTTCCTGATTATGGATTTATTCTTGGCAGCAGTAAAAGGCTCCAGTTTGAGCAAGGCTTGGACATTCAAATTTTGGGAGCTGTAAAATTAGTAAACGAGTGTCTACTATTTTAGTTTTGGTAAAAAAATACTTCCACAAACAAGTAATTCTTTTGTGCTCATATTTAGATGTAAATACATTTCTGATGTAAAGTTATTTGAAAAATAAGGGTCTACATTGTCCTGGCGATAATCCACATGAAAAAAATTATTTTAAAGGAGTATTTAGAATTTTAAAATCGTCTAATGCTATTTAATTCAAAATTCCTTGGTTTTCTAGATAAAAACCATTTTTAAAACAGTATTTAAAGCTTTCCATCTCTTTCAAGCTGTTTTGACGTGTGCTGCATTTTTATATTATTCTACTTTCTTTCTCCTGAGACTCTAGAGTTCTGTGCATGAATTAGGCTAAGTAAACCTTAGCCTAACTCATAAAAAAATACAACTCTTTGCAATATTGTTGTACCAAAAAAAAAGTCCAAAAATATGATTTTGACTTCTGCTGGAAAACATCATTTGAAGTATCTGAAGAGGAAAATGAACATGTTTTCATCCCTGTTAATTATTTTGGAATATAAAAATCAGGAAAAATTGCATGTTATTGCATGTTCATTTTTGAGTTCAAATTAGGCATTTGAAAGCCTTGTTCGGTTTCAAGTCCCCTTTTTCTATGTACTACACAATCCCAATATAGCTGCTACCTGAAAAAAATCCAGAGGGAAGACTGATGATACAAGATGGTGGGAGTGCATAATCCTGTGAATGTCTCTTTCATTTCCCAGATGAAATATCAGGCTTCACGGATCAGTAAATTATGACCAGGTTTTAATCCATCAAAGCAGCGTGAGTTTGAAAGCTGCAGCAGCGTGGGATGGTTGCAGGAGTGGGGATGTTGCAGAGCAGGGGGGTGTGGGGGTGTCTCGCTCTGCCCTCAGTGCAGCGACAGCCCCTCCAGGAACTGGCAAAGTGAGGAAGGCAGGGAGAGCTGGGGGCTGCTGGGGGCTCCTGCCCACCCAAGCCCAGGGGCAGCAAAGCACAAGGGACACTTGCACTCTTCAAACTCCTTTTCATAGTTAGCTGCACTCATTTCTGCCTTGCCAGCCCAGGTGTGAGCGGTGGGCTCTGAGCCCCAAAGCACATGTAGATATCTGCTACTGGTACCCTCAGGCAGAAAACCAAAGAGGCGGAGAAAGGCAACCCCTTCTACCAGCTGTCACTTGTGTGTGTGATGCTGAAAAGGCACTGCTGCGTGCAGTGGGTACTGCACAACACTTGCTGTCATTTGGAGTGAATTTCTTCATTTTCCCCATTGTTTACCTTATCTTTCAAACGATAAATTCCTTATCTCACTATCTGCCATCAGGTATCTACACAGAGCCTAAGACAACCAGCTCCAAATATCCTCCTGTTCCATCTCAGTCACCAGCACCTTGACCTGCAGGGGCACACATGGATGGGCAGCCTCTGCCTCTATCTCTTCTCCCTCCATACCATGGAGATTAAATACTTGTGACCTCCTGAGGCAGTGAAGGATTCCTATATGGAAGCAGTTTAAAATGCAAAGCACACAGAAAACAAACTGCAAAAATACAAATTGATTTTGGATCCCAGGACACTATCTTGATACAAATTACAGCACAATGTGGCTCTGCAACCTTTTCTGAGGTGGCTTCTTCAACCACCCGTGCTGTGTACAATCACTTATTAACATTTGGTGGAAGTCTGTAGGGTAACATGAAATTAAAAGTCACTCTGGCTGGTGTGCACTGATGAGAAAAGCTCATTTTGAATTTCAAATAAAGCTTGTAGGACTGCAGAATACTCATATAAGCAATGCCTGTATTAGAAGGCATCTTCCAGGAAAGCAATTAACATTCCATCTCCTGTATTTTTGCCACTGGAGAATTCGGGTGCTGACAGCCATTGACATCTCCTTGCTTACTCCATTTCCCCTTGCACATCCAGCTCCCAAACATGAGTGCTGTTTCTCAGCTCCAGCCCTCTTATTAGTGATAATAACAATGCTTCCATGAGAGCAATTACAAAGCAGCCTCTCGAGAGTCTTGGCAGTCATTTCCCCTCATGTTGAGTATGTCAGGATCTGTGTCACCTACAATTTGACCAAAAAGTAGTTTAAAAACTTCCCCACGGCAACGTGTAACTCTGATTCTATCAATGAGCAGACATCAGGACAGGGGCAGGAGGCTGCACACAGGCTCAGCAGGGCAGCCACGAACCAAACCTGCCACGGGCTGGCATCAGTGCTGGATGGGGGCTCTGGGAGTGCCTCTGAGCAGGACAAGCACTGTGCCTGTGCGCTGCTGTGAGAAGGCAGAGTCACTTTCCACAGGTACTTTCTGTACAGTTTATTTCGAGCCATGGTGTCTGTGTCCCTTCCACACCAAACTTTTTGTGATCACTGTGTTCAGAAAATTAAAAAAACGCACCATGTTGCCGTGTTAGTAATGAAAAGTATGAAAGAATCCGTACCTTATTTTTAAAAACTCAACCAACTAAGCTCAAAGCCTCTTATGTGAAACAGTGGAAAGAGGGGCAGAGATTTGGCATAATATTTCCAAACAGGTGCATTAACAGACCATACTCTTTTCAGGTCAGTGGACAATCCTGAAAAAAATGTAATGTGTGGTACTGAATAACAATTTTCTGGTGTCAGAAAGATCTGTACAAATAAATAAATAGAATGAATGATGAAAAATACAATTTTAGTTTGCTGAATAAACCTATACATATCAATCCTAGTTTTTCTGTGTTAGATTCTTAAAAACATCTCTGGAAACATTCTCAAAAATTTATTTCAGGAAGAAAAAAGGTTTAGTTCTGAAATCCCTGGCTATATTACAGATTTATGGGCATACTTGACCACAACACAGTTATTATTTTGAAAGTAAAATTCATCTTCTCCAGTATTTACCCTTCTTGTACTAGTAGGACCTTTCTTTGTCCTTCTCTTCTTTCCCTGCACATACTACTAATCATTTTAATGAAGCTGCCAAGGTTTTCCCCCTTTCTTTCTCTAAACTTTGCTGTGTGAGTGAGCTCACCCAGGATTAGATTAAGCACCAGAATATATTTTAGTAAACAGAATTTACTCCCGACCTTCAGCTCCCCATCCACTGTTACAAACCAATCTTTCATTCCCTTAAGGCAACATCTGAGGAAGAAGCCTCTGTATAAAAGAGTTACAACTCATTCAGACTCAGAGGGATAAGCTGTCAAAACAATGCATTGAAGGGGGTACAACTAATAACACTTATGTCTATTCAAACCACATCAAGGTTTGTATTCTATGCACTGCTCAAATGTCAGTTTTGAATCCTGTTTACTCTTTCAAAAAGTAGAATCTAGGTATTTTAACTAATTACCTGATAATGTTTTGGCTACACAGAAAATGCAGTGGTAGAGGAACCCATAAATTTGAAAAAGAGGCTTTCAGACATGTGGGACATCCTTTATCACCCTCAGCAGAACAAGCAGCTACCACTGAAGTCTGTCTCCTTTTCATTATAAAGACCATAAAAAATTCTACTTGGCCCATGTTTAACAACAAAGTTTTGGTCTTGTCCCTGTATCTGCACAAAGCTTTGCCCTCTCTTTTATGCACTACCACAATTAGGACAAATTTCAAACAAAAAGACCTGGAGCAAATAATAACATTTTGGTAAGCCAGAGTCGCTGTATTTTGCCTGATAGTGTAGAATCACAGCAACATTTAGGCTGGAAAAGACCCTTAAGATTGAGTCCAATCATTAACCCAGCACTGCCAAGTCTACCACTATATAAAATCTGTACAAGACCTTCTATGCTGACACAGGCCATGACTTTGGCCCTAAATTTAAATGAATCTGGTTTCAACTCACACAAAATAATTGAGAAGAAGGAGGACTCTTCCTTTAATTTTTCTTAAAACTCTCTGCATTGGGGAATGCACAATCCAGAGTAGAGAAATCATCAAAGGAAAGCATCTTGTAAGTCAGGACAGAGCTGAATCTCAGGCTTCTGGAACCTCTAGTCAGAAGTAAAGGTGTCAGCAAAACAGAAGCCAGGTCCAGGGCAGCTGCAGCCCTGGTTACCAGTATGAAGTGCAGGCTGCCTCATCCCTGGGCCAGGCAATGCTGTCTGTGCCCACAGAGCTCCACAGGACCCTCTGAAACAGAACCAGGGCAGCAGCTCTATGCCAGGACTGCACACCTTGAGCCCCTCTAACAGGCCCATGCCAGCACTCTTCACACTCCAGCATCTGTCAGCCAAGGTGGAGTATCTGTTTCCTGCCATGTCACTCTCCCTTCTCCTTCTTAAAAACATTTTTTAATCTTGAAACTTTTATTTATTTATGCAAAAGAAAGTTGATCTCACTGAGCTGTAGAGTTCCTGGAGGCATGTAATGACATCCTGATGACTGCAACCTGTGAAAGTGCCCATACTTGTTTAATTTTAATCACATGAACTGCCCCACTGAAGTCAATGAGACCGTACTCAAAACATAATTTAAGTGTATCTGTTATTTCAGGGACAGCTATTACATCTGGAGCATGCACAGTCATTTAAGCGAGAATATAATTTTTTGTGTGTGGTAGATCAATGCACCTGGTGTGCCAATGTGCAAAAAACCCTCCTTTTAGCAGCGAGAATTTTCAGCTGACCTTGAAGTCTGATTTTTCAATACAATCCAAGCCCCAAATGGGTGTCAGAAAGTTATACCACATTAGGTAGAAGAAAACCAGAAACAAGATAGAAAGAACAGAAAACAAACATTCTAAAGGGGGATCTGGAGACATTTTCCACACTCAGATGAGGGCAGAGATTAGAAATGTTCCTGTAGCCTCTAAAAAAAATTCCCATATAATTTAGAATAGGTTGGTTTGATTCAGTGGATACAAACACCTTTTTCTCCCTGTGTAATGGTATCACTTTTGGAGAGTGAAGTGCTACAGGTGACAAGTACAAGACAGTAGCAGGAAGACATTGGCTCCTCAACCTTTGCATCATTGTGTATTGGCACAATTTGGTACTCTGTATAAGGTCTGTGGAACACATAAGCAAGATGCAGTGGTACCTTCTGCTGTCATACACCTTTTCTCAGATGTATTCTAGATCATGTAAATATAGTTTGAGTCATCTAAGCTAGTTTTTATCTAAGAGGTGTAGAAATTGATGATTTCAGGCAATTTAAAAATTGAAAGATTAAGATTACTGTATCTGCTAGACACTGTTATTGTTCTATTTACTATCTTCAAAGTTGTTTCCAGTTTCATATAATCATTCAACTTTTGTGACCCTGATGTCATTGCAGAAGTAACACACTGGTATTTTCTAATATGTATTTTTTGTAGCTATATGAAATAAACAGCAGCTAGGTTGTTATTTTCCTGTTGTTCCTTTCCTTTATGAATTATTTGTAAACTTCTACAAGAATCCCATTGTCCATTACTCAGTCACATCCCAAAAAACAGTGCTGGGTTAGTTAAGGGTACTACAGACTCACAAATGCTACCCATAGAAAACAGCCAATAAACACAGACGTCACCTCTGCCACAGAAATTTCATGCTCTACTAATACATGTTTCACCAAAGCCCCAGGCTAAAACATCTCATCATAAGTGCCAAATTTTGGTGGAATTCTATGTTTATGTCAAACCCCTGCTGTCCTGTGCTCCACTGCATGAAGACCTTGCCTTCTGCAATCTTTATGTCCATTCTTTGAGACTTTTCCTAAGACCTGTCTTTGATGTTATCACATGTGCTTCTCATCTGCTCTTACACTGGGATTTCCCCCACTTTTATTTTAATTTTGTTCACGAGTGAGTTCAGGAGAATTTCTGAAAATTTCCTTTAAAAGTATTACTCCAGGATACTTTGCAGACATTCTGTGCTTTAATGAAAACAAGTGTGCTTGTACCAAAGGGACACAGACCCATGGTAGAATTCCTGAGCCAGGTTCCTGAGTGTGTTAAACTTAAGGGACCCTACCAGTAGGAGAATACTGGGCTACTTGGAATTTGGTCTCACCAAGTATTGTCCTTCATATGATTTTAATGCACTCATTTTCATCTGCTGCCACAACCCATCCTTCTCCTGTATGCACTAAATTAAGCCTCCTGCTTTCACACAGCAGGTCATTTATGTGTAACTTACACCACCATTATATACCTAACTTATGAATTTGGCAGAGAAAACACCCTGCTTTCCATCCTACCTAGTTATAGGTGATCCTATACATCAATTTTTCAGCATATCTGAGGAGAAACTGGAAAATATCCTTAAATATCTGACATCATTATCTGATTTGTGTGTGTCTGCACAATATTTAAAGGTGCATATTGCCTTTGTAAGTAGGAAGAAGAATAAATGGAGTCTTGGTGGTCTTATCATCTAGTTAGGCTTCAGCTAAATAAAAGAGCAATTAACTATCCAAAGAATGTCATTAATAACCCTGGCCATAATTAGCAAACTGACAGCTCCTGGTACTCTTTACTTTCTTGTATATACTCAGGATGTCTTTAAAGACATTAATTACCTGTGCTTTTTACCATCCAAAGATCCTGCTTTCCATAGGAATATCTTGACCAGCAGACCTAAATTCAAAGAACTATGAAGAACTGAAAATAGAACTATATGGGGAAAAAAAGCCCCAACACACTATGCTGACAGCACTTTGGGACCATTAGCACATCCTTTTGAAACTCAGCTAAACAAGTAGCCAAACGTAAAGCACCAGCTATTTTTTTGATTGTAGATTTGTGTTTTTGTTGATATTTTGCTGTTAAAAAATACAATTTCTCAGGATGAACACAATACAGAGAGAGAAACTGTGAAGATGGGAACATAAAATAGTAGCTCAAGGAAGCAAGACGTAATGCATTCTATGTAACAAATAAGACATAATAACATATTGTAGTCTGTATGATGTGAACTTCTGAAAGAGTTTTGGGACTAAGAGAAACCACATTAGCCTGGAGAAAAAAGACTGAGCTTAAGGCCAAATGTAAAATATTCATTTACTGTATGTGCACTTAGTGTAATCAGGCAGCTGCAATCTATCCTTGTATTAGAGCCCAGCCCTATTAGACATATGAGCAAACCAAAAAAGGCAAAACACTCCTCACTGCATGAGCAGCCCTGCTGCATCCAAGGTGGCTTCTCCTCTTCAACCTGTATCATCAACAAACTGAGTAAGCAGCTGGGAAAAAAAGCCTTTCACCAGAAGGCAGAAATTTAAGCCTTGACAGTAGAGACAGACAGAAGACAGAGTCCCATGTGTACTGCCAGGGCATTATCTAAATGTATAACCAGAATAAACAGCAAGATTCAGAATTTAAGCCTTTCACAAACCAAGGCACAGGAACACAAACTGCTCCCTTATATCTACCACCAGGGTCTCACAAAGAAAAACAAGTATCTCAAGTCCTTTTACACATCTGCAAAACAGTTGGCTGTGGATGACTTGGTTATGAAGAAAGTTTATATAGGAGGTCCCAGCCCCCTTCATTTTTATGATATAGCCACTGAACAAAGTGTCTTCTTGGTGTTCCTAGGAACAGTGTGATCCTTTAGAATTCCCCAGCCATAGTTGTTAGGGGTTTTTTTTATGCAAGTAGTTCTTTATCCCACTGACAGCTAAGCAAAGTGACAGAGGTCTTCCAGAAACAGTCTGGATCTCCTAAGACCTCTCTTTATGAAAAGATGGTCCCAAATGACACATTGTGCTGACTCTTAGGTCAACAATTTGTTCAAGAATTCTTTGTCTCATTTAGCTTAGTGAATTTTGGAAAGGAATAAAGGCAATGTGCACAGAGCTCACAGGGCATGTCAGCACAGATCAGCGCCTCAGTTCGTGCTCAGTGCTGCAGCAATGGGCTTACATGACTTCCAGAACAGAAACAGTTCCATGTCTGCCCCAGCCAAGCATGGACAGGGAGAACAAGGTGCCATTGACCCATCAGTTTAGATGTGACCAGGAGTGGCAACAAGGCAGTTTAGATGTGACCAGGCGTGGCAACAAGGCTGTAGCCTTATGTTGCTATTTGCACTGCAAATTCACATCTTGATTTTCTATAGAATACCTTTTCCATGCAGGCATACCCTTGGAGCAAAAAACACTCAAGAGAACTTCCAAGCTGGTCAGTCACAGCTGAAAACACATGGCAGAGAAAAGTGTAGATGATTATTTTAATATTGACACAAGCTGCAAGAGTGCATAATTGTCAGTGCTTCTGTTTTAAACTCAGGATAATCCAGTAAAAAACAAAACAAAACAAACAAACAAACAAAAAACAAAAAAAACCCAGCAAACCAACAGCTATTATACTGTCATTATGGCTGAAATTTACCTTCTCTGAACATTGTTTTTTTAGAAATTCAGGCAGGAGTGCACTAACCCTGCCCATGCCACACCCTGGGTGAACTTGGCCACAGTATCAGCCTGGGACATATTACAAAACTGCCAAAAGTTCTGACCCAAGGGCAAAGTGCAGTCAGATGACAGGAGCACTGGTGTGGGAACAGGCTGTGGCTCAAGAGGCTTTTCCACACAACACCTGAGATACACCCAGTATCATCCTCCACAGGCTGCTCCCTCCTAGGGCAGATATATTCCCAGGAAAAGCTCCAGCAGTTAACATGGAAGCCCACGATCTGGGCAGTCCTGATGCAGTAAAAGAAGTATTACAAGACACACTTCATCTTGAAATAAAACAGGTGTCCCCAGCAAGCAACAGGGGAACAGAGAGGGAACACAGAAGGACCAGTTAGAAAATAGAAGTCTATCACGCTGATGCTACATGGAAACTGAGCTCCCTAAGCACAGGCATCTGGTGTCATTTGAGTCACAACAGGATGTACAAAGTGGTACCATGGAGCCATCAAATATGGCACATATCCTGTAGAGCACCAACTTCCTTCCTGTTCAGCAGCTGGAGATCCCATGGGTTGACCCTCAGGTAGCTCACATGGTGCAGAAGTCCAATCTAAGCATCTGAACTTAGGTGGGCTTCAGGGTGAGCCACACAATTGTCGAGTGGTTGTGTTGACCAGACCTCCACTGGCCATGGGCACAGTTCAGGCTCATGGCACCTACATGGGGACACTCATGGGGACACAACATTTTGTCCTTTGCTGAACCCCACTGGTCCTGTTAGGTGAAAGGAATCCAGCCACAGAGGCAGTGTATGTGGATACATAGTAGGCTATTAAAAATGGATTTCAAACTCTCCTGCCTGGAAGGCTTACTGCAGCACAACGGAGAAGTGGACAAGGATCAGGTGGTGGTTTCTCCCCTCAGACAACATGACAGGTATTGAAGATTTAAGGTGAAACACACAGTTCCTGATCAGAAAGAGCTAGAATACGGATCTGCCTTGACTACATAATATACCTTAAGTGGCCTTTGCAGAAATCAGATACTATTTCTGCTGGTTGCATTCCAGGAGAGCACTGCATGGATAAATAGCTCAAAGGAAACATTGTTCAGAAGGAGTGTTCAGTGCCTTCTACTAATCTCAGTTCCTCTGATGCAGCTAAGTGATACAGTGATTAAAGCCACTTGCAACATTTTAAGATTAAAATAATTCAAATAACAGTTTTCTCTCTTTGACCATTATTCTTTTCCAACCCACGTGCTTAGAAGAACTCCTAGTTGACAAAAACTCGTTGTTTCTGCTGGCTCCTGAGAAAGCTGGCATCAGGCCCTATTTAAGGTGGAGCTGTCAGGGTCTCTGTGTGAGTGTCCTCAGTGACCACAGACCAAATGGCCACAACCTGCTCTACAAACAGTGCACTAAAGACCACCAACTTAGCATTCTTTTGCTTACAAGCAAAACAAAACCTCAGTGACTTCTCAAAATGAAGTCAAAATTTCCCACAGATTGTTTTTAAACTAGATCTGTTCCCAGGAAGGAAAGATCTAACCAACAGGAGTGAAGAAACCACCTGGAGGATGAACTGTATAGCAGCTGTAGTGAGTGTGGAGGCCCTGGCAGCAGCCTGCTTCCAGCAGAATGATGCTGCTGCACTCTCTGGGAAGGCCCTGAAGTCACTCTCCCCCTAGCAGTACACTCACATAAACACGTGTCCACAGCCAGCAGAAGGGGACAAGCTCTGTTGGGCCATCAGAAACACGAGGCTGGAGGTCAGTTTCTTGTGACCACCTTGGACAAAGTCAGGCCAGAACTGGCTGCACTGGGGAACACGTGGGTGAGGTCAGCAGAGAGCACAGCCCCAGGGAAGCACAGCCACCAACCTGCCACCCAGGCTGGACCAGGTGCCATCCACTGCCTGCCAGTAACTGGGATGTAGAGTGCCCTGGTACTTCTAGCAAGTAAGACCCATCCAGGAAATCTGACACCACACTGAAGTACAAACCAAAGTGCAGTAAAACGAGATGATCAGGAGACTAGATAGAAAACCCCATGAATGAACTGAATAAAAACTGATACAGGAACTCCAAAGGGTTCCCCTCCAATCAGTTACCCCTGTAACTGAGCTCTACATGCTTGAGGTCCCACCTTGCCCACAGCCATCAGATATGACTCTCTTCAGAAGTTATGTTAATTACTATTTAAAAAAAAGCCAAAACCCAACACATTTTCACGGCAATCTTTGCACTTATCTGTGTGCATTTTTCAATAGAGATGCTATCTGTCCTTGGAGGGTGCCTGTTTTAAACACTGAGACCAGGACACAACTGTTTTGTTTTTTTTCTGTGAGAGAAAATTATGATTTTGCAGCACAGGGCTCTTCCTGAGGAGCAGGATGATGGTGGAGGACTCCAAGTGTCCTGGCTGTGTGGCACGATGCACAAGCTGGCTCATGACATGGCAGGGACAGCAGCCAGCAGCTCTCTGTGGGGCAAAAAGGAGCATCTGCTGCGCTCCTGGAACAGCCGAGACACACGGAAAGAGCAGAGCCAGCCAGGGCCCCAGCTGGGGAGCCATCAGCACAGAGGGGAAAGCAAATGCCTCTCATCAGGCCCCAATTAGCACAAACGTGATTAAGGAGGCCACCTCCCCTGCAGACTGCTGAATGCTTGGCCAAAAACAGCAGTGAGGGAGAGATAGTGGGAAGCCAGGGAGAACAATACTAGAGAGGGAGAGCTGAGAGGGAGAGGAAAAGATGGACAGTGGGGCTTGTGTGCTCTGAGATAAAATACCAACCACATTATGTCGGTAAATGCATTTCAGCCTTTCCCAGTGCAAAGCTTTCCCCCAGTGACTTTGCCAGTAATCCAATACTCCTTACCTCAAGCCACACAGAGCTCCACTGAGCAACCCAGCTGTGTCTTGCTGGCAAAGAAAGCAAATCCTTGCTGCTGTTGTACTAGTGAACACAGCCCCCGACCATTTCCATGTGCTCTGCTATAATTTCTTGTGTTGAGCCACAAAGAACTCCATGCTGTGGGGCCAGGCTTCAAACCTGTGCAGTGTACACCAGGGCTGTTGGTGAGACCATCAGCATGAAGCAGGACAAATACTGTTCATAGAAATGGCACTCCAGTTTCCAACACAAGGAAAATTCATAATCATAAGGAGGAAAATGCATTCTTCACTGAAGAGGTCAGTGCTGGCTTTGGAGGGTGGTGAGCCCTGTCAGGAAGGTGAGGGGGGAGCACATGTAGACCACAGCCTTCATGTGGTGCCTTCCAAGGGGTGAGCTGTAGCACTGTTGTATTTATACTCCCCAGCTAGAAATGCAAGACCCTCACTAGGTAACAGCTCTGCTTGCAGAAGGATTTGGAAGTCCCACCTTTTAAAATTATGTGTAAAAACATTTGAGTATTCATTAAAAACATTGCCTATTATCTCTATTTCTTGTCTAGAAAAGGAAAGATTTGGTGCTTTTTTTTTCCTTGCTCTGTAGAGCATTGTGGAGTTGGAAGTTGATTTTGCCAGCTGATATCCTTGCTGATCATTGTTTTTCGATCTCTAAAATCCTTTAAAACATAATAAGACAACTTAGTGACCAACACATGATGTCAGCCTTTTCAAAGAATTGTTTGGAAGCATAAAAGGCAAAGCTCTGACATTGAAGCTCAGAGATGCAACCTCACACTTTGATGTTGTATCCATTTACATATTCAGTGTTAGGAATACCTAGACAGTATTAACAAACCATAAACCTCTCAAATAAGACAATAGCAAACGAATGTGTGCATATTTTGTCTACAGTACTTTTAAGCTTCTAAAAAGGTTAAATAAATATTAAATTATATTCTACTAATTCACTTTAAATTACTTAAAAATAAAATATAATTAGTTAAGTGATAAGTTAAGCTCTTTACACTGTTTATCTCCTTTCAAAAATCTTTGTAAAGGTTCATTGAGCATTGACGTCTTTGACTAACTTGACAGGATGTAAGTTATTTTTATTTCTTGAGTGATTGTACCGCTGAGCAAACAAACTTGCCTGATGCTTCGTGTCCTTATCTCTGACTGAAGCCAGAGGGAACTGGAGCTGTTTATAGCTTCACTGATACATAGAAAGCCTTCATTTTTGCATGGAAACCTATGAAGACACAATTATTTTTCACCATCTTAGCCTATCTCTTCACCTCTGCCATGCTCACATAATTTCACTTGGCTGAAGTCTCAAGATGGAAGGAAAGAAAAGCCAGGAACATTGTGGTCTGGCAGATGACTTTGGTCTCTCAACAAGTCTGTGCAAGTGCCAAGTGATTCACAAATGGCTCAGCAAATGTTGTCTCTGCTGAAATCAGATAAAGGTCAGTTCCAGGCGCCACACCAAACACATGAGGCCAGAGCCAGTGCTGGGGCTGCAGGGGCTCTGGTGGATGCAGGGTCCTGCTCCTTCCCCTGCAGAACTGCCCCCATTTCACAAAATACCTGCAAAGGCTGGACTTTGCTGTCCCAGCCTCAGCTGGGTTTAGCTCAGTACAAGAGATGTGCTCACACAAGCACTGCCCCATCTCCCCTCACCGTGTGCCAGGACTGACCACACATGGTGCTGAGGGCCAGCACTCTGCACAGGGGCACCAGGAGGCCCAAGAGGAGACTCACACCTTGTGTGATCAGTGCCTGGTTCCACACGGCTTTTACCTCCTGGGAAACAGCTTTAGTTCAGGCTGGGCTGAGTGCTCAACACTATAAAACTGGATGGATGAAATTTGCTCTGTATTTGGGGTTACTGGGAGAACCGCACACATGGTGCACAAACCCCCAGATCAGAAAACTTAGTAATTATGGAAAGATTTTGTTTTGGAAATACTTTTCCCCTGGTAATACAGAATGCTAATCTGAATTGCCAGACTATCTGTTCATTCATTACTTAGTACCAATCTTAAACCAAAGGAACAAGGATTTCAACTAATTTTTATTCTACAACATATTGCATGACTTGAGTTTGGGTGTTAACCCTTATTTTCTCCCCTTTAAAAAAATGTTGGACACAGATCCTGAACAGGACAATAGAATAATCAAATACTTTCACAGAATCACAGAATATTCTGAGTTGGAGTGGACCCAGAGGGATCATTGAGTCCAACTCACAAGTGAATGACCCATGCAAGGATTGAACCCACGACTTTGATGTTATTAGCACCATGTTCTAACCAACTGAGCTAATTTCATGTGAAAGAGAAAAAAACCCACAACAGTCTAATAATTAAAATATTTTAAAATTATTTCTTTAGAGGGGAGGGTTTTTTTGGTGGGTTTAGAAAACGGGGTAATGGAAGCAATTTTCTAAGAGAAATTTGTAATATTATCTGCAGTTACTCTTTAAGAACAAGAAATTAGTTCTACTAGGCCTACATTACAGGTTCCCTCTAAGATCAGTTGGTATTAAAATAATAGAGACTTAATATTCAAAGCCAAAGAACAATAAACTAAAGTTATTTTTCTCTTCATAGTCTGAAGTCTCATTTTCCATGGGGATAAATAATTACTTTAGAGTGTAAGTAAATAGTGTATCACATTTATTTGTATATTGTTATATAGTTTATTTTAATATTGCTAGAATTTCTTTATTTTTTGCCTAAAGATGTTATATGCAATTTACAGACCAGTTAAATACACAAAACAGAAGCCTAAAATCTGTATAGAAAAATTGAACAAATGGATCACATAAAGAATGGAAATTAAATAGGTTTTCAAAAATATCGTATTATCAACTATTAATTTTTTTGCCTTATTCGTCTTGTTCTGCCAAATCTTATTTCCTTTTTGTAATCCTTCCCCACAACACTCTTTTTAGGTCTAGGCCATAACCTGCTCTGGTGTCACAGCTGAGCCCGCTTGGAGAAAGAGTTTGGACTAGAGACCAGGACTAGAAGACCTGAGTTCAACATGATTTTTCCTCTGATCCTATGATCTGTGCTGGCTTCACTTACTCCCCTCTGGAGCCAAAGCATTCCCATAGGTTATACCTACATTGCCAAATCCCTCAGGGCTTGGTCCTGGGCTGACCCCAGTGCCCCTGGAGGAGAGGGGCAGTGCAAGTGAAAGCAGACCATGTGTGGGTACCCTGTGTGTGCCCACACTGCTCCTAGAGCCAGCCTACACCCACCCCACACCTCTCTGCTCCAGACTCCTGTGTTCCTTCTGAGACATAATTACCACCTGTGTGACTGGGTGAGGGGTCATTCTGTCCACAACATCTGGAAAGTGAGGACTGTGCTTGTTCCACAGGATGAACTATCTGTGCTGGAGACCACATGTTGCGTGCCGGAGGGTGTAGGGCGAAGGAGACTGAGGGCAGAAGGAACCAGACCTGGGGGAGCCCCCTCCATACATCCCTTTGGAGTGGCTCCAGGGGTGCACCCAGGCTCTGAGCAGTACCCAAGGGACCTGCCTGTTCTGGAGAAGGGTGACTGGAGGCTCCCAAGCAAAGCCCATGTAGAAACAAGTGCTCACCTTCCCTCCCTGACCCCCTCACACCAATCAGGTCACAACCTAACCCCTAGTTTAGCTCACCACCTCACAACTCAGGCTCTAGTAAAGCCCAAATGGCCTTGGCATCTACTTCAGAAATCCAGGATGTGTTTCCTCTTTTATATTTGTCTGTAAAAGTTATGTTAGAATGACTTAAACACATAGGTTAGTTTCTAGAGAGGATGCCATAAATGTCTCTATCAGCTCTACTTGTAAAAAAGGAAAATAACAAGAAATAGGTAGATGAACATTTTCTGACAGGCAAATTCCTGGATGGACGCTGAATAGTCATGGATGGGATGAATGATTAAAATCTCCAACACTTTTCTGCTCATTGAATCAACTTTTTCAGGTGGGGTTTAGCATCTTGCTAGCACCTGACTTATGCAGGGCAGGAGTGAAGCTGTTCAAGAAAGAGGTCTGGACTATTGTTTCCTGGAAAAACCTGCAAATAAGAACAACTGTGTGATCCTGTCCAGAGCAGCTGCTGCATCAGCATGATAAGATCTCACTGAATCTGTAATTTTGTTTAATGTAGCTGTTGCAACATAAACCTAATGAAGCTTGAATACTGGGGCTTATGTTTGTTTGTTTTGTATAGCTTTGGAATTGACATAATTATACAGAACAGCTAAGCTATTTTACTCTCTTTATCCAAGACGTTATTTAATCTTGGGAGTCCATCAGATTAGAACAAATCTGTTAAAAGTTTCAAGATAAATTCATGTACATCAAGAATCTGTAGTCAGGTCATCACAAGAGTATTGTTAATGTTCTTCTGTTGTTATGTGTAGCTCAGGGGGTTTTGGGGGGCATTTAGAAGGACTCTGAAATGCAAAGGGCAAGACAAGGCTCGATTTCACAGCATAAACAACTGTGTCAGAGAGCCCACTTGCAACACAGATGTTGTCCAGTTTAGTTAGAACACAACTCTATAGTGTAACATAAAATTACTCATCTCCCTAAATAAAGGCTGAAAATTATCGAATAGACTCAGTCAAACTCAGAATTAGCCTATGCACAGAACTGCTGCATGTCATGGTGAATATCTAGAGAAGGTCAAACAGACAATTCATTAAATTCATAGTGAGGATTCAGAATTGCATCTGTGGGCTCAGATTTATTCTCTAATCTCAAGACTAAACCAGACGTGATCTTACAACATCTACAGTATTTAACTCACTTGTTAGCCAAATAGGACAGCTGGGAATAGCCAATAGCCTGTGCTGATTCCCAAAGCCAGGCTAAGGAGACATAGCCTATCTATCTCCTTTGTACATACAGACAGGGCAGGGTGCAGGCTCCCTTTTAAGCTTGGAAGATATTTGCCTTTTATGTCTGAACTGTACAAGAGTCCTTTAGAAAGCGACAGGACAAACCCCCACACCTCCAGAGATATAGTGACTGATGACTATTAAATGTAAACGTTTGTCCTTGGCAGGGCAACTGTCTTGATAAATTAGTTCATTTTCCCAGCTAAACTCTGAAAGGAGCTCTTGCATCAGCAAACTGAAGGAGACCTGAAAATACTTAGAAAGGGGAAGCAGAAAAGCTGCATTAATACATACAAGCTCATTTATCAGTTTCCTATATTTTCATATTTCTTGTGCCTAAACAGTAAAAACCCAATCACCCTTTGAAGTCCTGAGACAGCCTATATTCCATTAATTATCTCCTTTAATTATCACATGTCCATCAAGAACAGAACTGCAAACCCACATTCTTAGGGATCTGGGAAAGATTCTAAGCACTGAAAAATCATAGAAAACCACAAGGTATTATCTCAGCAAAGAAAAGCACTGGCTCCTTCTGTGGAAAGGTAACATGCAGAATTCATTTGCCAATGACTCTGCTAGAGGGACCATGCAAGAGCTCTTCTGGCCCCAAATTAATACATAGGAGGTACAGATAAAACATTGGTCAGTTTTCCAGAGATTTCATAAGGACAGAGACTCAAATTTTTCTCATCAAATTTGATAAGAAAGAATAAATGACTGCTAGCTGTATTTTCAGAGAGACTTCAAGAAATTCTTGGGAAAGAAGTAATAATCTCATCCAATTTGCTATTAAAACCTTAGACAGAAACTGACACACTTCACATGTTATACATATCCATGCATTCCAAGTTCTGATACTGTGCTCCTTAGGTGAGTGATATTTCCAGTGTTTTGGTGTTTGACAGGTGGATTTCTTTAAATGTTAGGAGCTGTGTCCATCATAGTGTTGGACAAATTTATTCAGTTACATTTAAAAGGAGCTCTATGATGGGCATTCTCTCAAGGAAAACGTGTCAAAATTTCTGCCTTAATAGAAACATTTTTAACTTAGTGACTCACTACTTGTTATAAAACATTTAATATACTCTACAGAAAATGGATAAGACCAATAGGGAATGGTTTTTCCAGGAGTCAGTATCTGAATGGGGCAACACCTGCATAAGCTGGTAAGACATTCAAAAGTCTGAAGACTGCTCTGAGTGATGTTCAGTTCCTATCCATCACTGGGATTTTCAAATATTAATATATCCTGTTGTTTTATTTCTAAACTCAAGTCTGTATCATTGAAAATGAGACTGGGAGAGTTTACAACAGCATGTCAGCAAGAATGGTCAAAGAAATGAAGTTTTTAGATACCATTTTGTGATTTGAATGCACATCTCCAGTGAACACCTTAAACAGCATTGAAGGTGAGACTTTTTCAACCTTCCCTGTTTAAAAGGATTAAGGGTAACTAAAATTCCGTGAACTTCCTAAGTGCATGCACGCTAGGTTATAGAATTAATACCTTCTGTCCATTACCTTCAGTAAATTTCTAATTAGACATGCAAAATATAAATACTTTCAGCAACAGAATCTGAGTGACAATGAACTACAGACTCACATTATAACTACTGTGTTGGGAAGAAAGAAATCCAATTTTGAAAGTTTGCTCCAAATTTGGGAGGGGAAGATTGTCTCTCACACTTGTCAGGTGAGTACCCCAACTACCACGATGTATGTAACAGACAACAGGCATACCCATACCCAGCAGAATTCACGGGACATAAGTGTGCACTGTATCTCCCACCTGCCCAGGCCCATGGATGAACATGCACTGCCTTGGCACAGCAACAGCAAAAACTTTGCCCTGACTGTTTTAGACATCTGCCAGGCAAGCAGACAGAAAAGAGGTGACACAGAAATGCTGGAAGATTCCTAGAACAATAGGGATGGCTTTAAACCCTTTATGGGTTTTAGCTTTAGATTAGGTGAAAGGGCTTTTCTATGACCAAAGCTAACTAACATGAGACTAGGCTAGCAGGACCTTTACAGAGGAAAACTGTGGATAAATATGCTGATGATTGCAGCAATGCTGCCTATAAAATTCATAAATTATTTAAGAAGTGCCCTGACCCATCCCCGTGTTGGGTGAAGTGACTGTGTATGAGCTTGGTTGGTTGCTAAAGGGCGTTGCAACCACTGAGAGGCAGTTCTACAACTGCAAGCTGTGGCTGTGGCAACATTTATCCAACTCACACATGACAGAAGCAACAGTAAGAATCTTTTACTGAGTGCAAAGTTTATTTTCACACATGTAACAATGCATTCATTCATGAAGTATCTCAAGTCAAAATTCAAGGAATCCCTTTCAGGATCAAACAGAGCTGTTCTGGGAGTTAACTTACTTATTTCCTTTACAGCATCATAGCTGTATTTTATTGTGAAAATTCTGTCCCTTCCCCTCCTTTCCAAATTTCTCAGTGAATTTGGTCAGCATGATAAACATATCCGTCTTTTCATATCAAAATATTCAACCTCAATATTTTGACATATACTTAAATATGTTAGGTACCAAACCTGGGTTGGATTTTTTTTTTTATTTTTCCATTTTAGGGAGAGGTGTATGAAAAAAGGAATTAGTGTAGGCTCAGATGTACTGCATGGACAAGAAGGCATAAAAAGGGAAAGAAGCATGCTATGGCTTGCACCTTCCCCATTCTCACTGCCTGCTGTAATGCATGTTGCATTTGTTATCCCTTTCATCTCTTGCTTTCATGTGCTATTCCATCCCTTTTTTTCTGCTCTTTGTTCTAATAAGGCTCCCCAAATGTTGCCATGAATCACTGTGATGTAAATTACACAGTCCTGTTGAGATCCATCATGGTTGTTCAAGCTGGAAAGTGGTACATCTGGGGTGAAATTCCAAAATTCTAGTAAAAAATGAAGCCCACTAATGACAATTGTGAGCAAGCTGGATTGATTTTAGGAGGAAGATGTTTTCTGATTAAGATGCTAAGCTGTTTAATGAAGTAAAAAATCCAGAATCACAAGGGTGGAAAAGGATGCTAAGCAATCTGGCCCTGGTGGGAGAGGCTAAAAGAAGATACACAAGTGATGTGGGTCTGCCTCTGCCATACAGTGCTCAAGCCCAGAGTCTTAAAATTCTGCCTGAAGATATGCAGGCATGCCTACTTCTTCTATTGTGTGAATCTGAGAGAATTGGGACAGTCACTGATTTCATGTTGAAAGGCCTAAAATTTCCCCACTGGAGACAGGTGTTTGGAAACTGTTCATTTCTGTGTTGTGGCTGCTTTACATCCCTGCCCTGCAGCAAACAGGACACTCAGTGGCATCACTCAGTGTTACATTGGAAGTGAACCAGCCTCTGAAGTGGGCTGCAACACCTGCACCCAGCACTGAGAGCTGCTGGGGGGGTTCAAACGTCAGTCCTGGGACAGAGTTGTTCTGGCAGTCTCCAGAATGCAAGAGTCCTATTTTCGTTAGGGCTTGAGCTCCCCTTTCTCTTTCCTCCTTGCCTTTATCTCCCACTGCCACCACTTCATTTCTGCCCTTTGACCACAATAAATCAGAGTATCATTGACATTGGCAATGGGGCGGGAGCAGTGACAGCAATGACCTAAGCTTTGCACACATGTACTGTTTGCTTGCAGTGCCATTGCATCAGTCTTGTTTCTGGCGTTCCTCTGAAAACATCTCTTCTTAATAAACACACAGTGAGAAGAGGTTTTTCTTACCCCACATAAAATTCAACTGCTTTGTGTTTCGTGATAACTTTAACTGCCAGCTGACTCAAAGGTGTTTTGTAGAACTTTCCTTTTGTGGGAAAACTCCTTGTGCCAGCTCAGGCTTAGTGTGTGCAGGACTTGCCTCTCTTACATTTGTCTAATGTATTGGTGCCAGAGGGAGACTGATGGCAGCTGACAGGCTGAGGGATGGGTGCTGCTGCACCCATTTTTATTTCCATTTCATTATCTGCAAGTCTGTTCTAGGACAGGGGCAAAGGTAGTTTGCTTGGGACTCTGATAATACACTCTCTTTCTCTCTGCTTTCCAGAAAGAAGAAATGCAATGGCTCCCTCTTCTTTGAATACTGTAAGACTGTATCCATAAATATAAGAGCTAATTCCAAGAAATATAAGTATTTCAAATCAGAGAACCATATTTTAAATTGAAATGCATTTAGGTTTTAAAATATGTGGCCTAAATATATTTAAAGTATCATATAGCAGCACAGCTGCTATATTGATGTCCCTTATTAAAGGGAGACAGGGTTATAAAATTTTGTTGCCTGCAATGTTTTCTGACACTGAAAAGACTCTTCTTCCCCTTAAATGTTGTTGTCATCACCCAGGATTCTCTGGGAGAAGTATCTCACGTATCTGGGAAGTCAGCTGAAAACTGCTGTTGCAATTTTTCATGCTAAATTTCTTGTGACATGCACTTCATGGGAAATCAAAACTCACATCTACTTTTGTCAGTGCGATGAGGATGGAACTGGCTGAAAAATGAAAATATTCCATCAGAAGTCTTTCAGGCATGCATTTAAAACCAAGGACATTTAAAGAGAAAGGAGAATATCTCAACTTCTTTTAATGCTTTAAACCCTTTTTTTCCCATCAAAACCAATGTTTTTAAATTGGTTTTGTATATCAGCTCTAAACACAAAGATATTGTCCACTGAGAAAAACTATATAATACTGCAAGGAGTGAATGAACAGCTTTGATAAAGAAATGTAGTTGTTTAATAAGACCCCTCTTACTGATACTTGTGTGTGTTCATTTTTCTTATTATTTCAAATTAATGCAAACAAATAATTTTTTTTATAAGTTCCTAAAGCTTCTACAAGACACTAGAATTTGGAACAAACACAAATTTAAATGCATGGAGAAATATGAATGTGTGTTGTTACATTATTCAGTGCCATAGAACTTCAAGGAAAGTGCTGAAGGAAAAAATTAAGGCAGGTTTGTCAATATGGGAATGAAACCTTAGTATCTCATTACTAAATTCATTACATCTATCAGCTTATTGCTCAGATTATTTGTCAGAAGACATCAGTCTTTTCTATATGACCAGCATCCCAGGAAGCATTTAAATACGTAATGATATTAACTACACTCCTACACATCTGTGTATGAATTGCTTTAACAGGAAAGAGTTCCCCAGTAATTAACTGTGCTTAAACTTTTATTGTCTCTCCGTTTTAGAGAATATTGTTTTTTAGGTAAATTGTTATGTGAACCAGCTCTACTTGTATACCTGTAAAAGGAAAAAAAAAGTTCTTCCTCAAAAAACTGCACCCATTCTACATATCAACAAGAATTTCACCCTAAGTGATCTCCAGGTACGTCACAAGTTTCAGTCCTGATTCAGGCAAGCACCATATCTGCGATCCTCACTGCAAACAGGCAGTTGTACGTGTTATAGGGCTTCTGGAGTTCAGACCTACATGTCTAGAAACAAAGATGATGTAAAACTAAGGGGGAAAACAGCAGTAGAACCATGTCAGCAAGAGAATATTTCTGTTTTGCATGTTTCTAAGAAGGTCATCACTGAACAACTAGCCCAAACTCTGACTCCAGGGTTGCTTGTAAGCTTTCTCTTGTCACAGGGAGAACCTTGCTGGTAGCAAAGTGGTGTACCCTGAAACTTTGTAACGAGGACAGGCAGGCTCATGTCTTCCTTTCTAAACTTGCTAGCTACAATTTAGTGATTGTAAAGATGACGTATGAACCAATCACCACAAAAGCATTCTAGTATTCCCCCAGAAGTAATAGAAAAACTAAAACCAAACCAAATCAGTAAAAAATAAGCCTAAAAAACCTTGCAGACATAAACTGCCTTTTGTTTCCTATATTAGAAGAAAAGCTATTGTAATTCAGTTATTACAGTGCATCTCGCATGAGATCACAATTTAAAGTTCGACTGCCCCAGGTGATTGATTACCTGTGACTCACAAGTCTAATTTTCAGGAGTTTACATTACGGCCAATGGTTCTGTCCTGCCTGTTCAGAACCATTGGCCCCAGATGGGAATTCTGCCCTCTGTGAAGAGCAAAGATTTGCGACACTCAGTTCAGACTAATGCCATTCCACTACACTTTACACTTTACACGTGCACAGCCGAGGCACAGCTGTGGGACAGGGACAAACGTGTCCCTGCTGCTGCCGCTGCCCCGGCAAGGGCAGGATGCCGCCGGCACAGCTGGAGGCACAGCTGGGGGCACAGCTGGGGGCACATCTGTGCTGCCCGCCCGGCATGCCCGGACCCTGCTCCGCCGCTGCGCTCTGGAAGCCCTTCCCTTCCTATCCCGATCATTCCAAGGTTTCCCGCTGGAGCGCAGCGAAACCCGCGGGGAGAACGCCCCGCGCAAGGGCCGCGAAAGGAGCGGGGCAAGGTGGTGCCCCCGAAGGGGGAGATGCGCTGGGGTCTGCCGGATGAGGCGCTGAAGCAGCGCCCCGTCCCCAGCGGCGGCCCGGGCCAGCAGAGGATGTTCCTGAGGGGAGCAAACCTTCCGAGAGCTCCGCCGTCGGAGCCGGCGCCCCGCGCCCAGCGCAGCGCCGTGCCCTGCCCCAGAGCNTTTCCTTTTTTCCCTTATTTTCTTTTTTCTTATGCCACTTCCCTCCCGGGACTGAAAGCAGGAGTCGCGTCCCTGAAATTGCTATGCCAGCTGAACTCTCCCGGGCCGTGGGAATGCACGCCATCTCCGACCTGCACTCCTCCCTCCCCCTGCGGCTCCTCAACAAGGGGCCCGAGTACCTCCGCAGGCAGCTGGAGGCAGGCAAGCCGGGCAGGAAAAGTGCCGTGGAGAGACTGGCCGCCGACAAGGCCAAGTACGTGAAGAGTCAGCAGGTCATCAGCACCAGGCAGGATCCCGTCATCGCGCTCAGCTCAGCCTCGGAGAGCAGCAGCGAGACCTGCTCCGTGGGGAGCAGAGCGGCGGGCAGGGAGCTGGGCAGGGGCACGGGCGCGAAGCCCCCGGAGCTGGGCAGGGCGGGGAGCTCCTGCCGAGCCCCGCTGCAGCACGGCCCCCCCATCGCCAGGCGCAGCACCAAGAGGCAGATGCGGCCGGATTCCCTGGTGATCTACCGGCAGAAATGTGAGCTTGGGAGAGGTCAAAGCCAGGACAGCTCACGGGGGAACGTGGTGAGGAGGATCTTCAATGGGTCCATAAAGGAGAAGCACTTGGCTTCCCCTGAATTGCCCAGAGTCATGGAGGACATCGCAGCGACCGAGAGTAATGAGCCTCTCTCAGCAAAAGATGGTGACCATGAGCCAAGCGACCATGAAGCGGTGCAGACTGTCCCTGTGAGCACTGAAGGGGCGGGGGTATGTACAAAAGAGCATGAGAGACCCTCAAAACTGAGTACACCTCCTGAAGAGGTCAAGGAGGTGAAGAGGAGAGGTCTCCATCGCTCCCAGTCGGACATCAGCTCTCGCTACTCCAAGTCCTTCGCTGAGTTTGAAACATTTTTCAAGTACTGTGGCCTGGAGCAGGAGGTCATTGAGGATCTTGGGAGAGAGAACTTCTCCGTGGTGTCTGACAATGTCTCCTACAAGATCCGCAGCATCAGCGTGGCGACATCGGAGAGTGAGTTCACGAGGCACAGCGGGGATGAGGGGCTGCTGGAGGACGAGCTCACAGAGCAGGTCCCCAGCAGCACCTCTGTGATCGAGCGCAACGCTCGGATAATCAAATGGCTGTACACGTGTAAGAAAGCCAAGGAGGCCAACAAGGTGATCCAGGAGCTGGCGTGATGGCGTCCTTCAGCATGCGTTGGAGCCTGGTGAACTCAAGGTGTGTGCAAAGCCTCGCCCTGGCAATTTGTGTTCCTTTTTCCTTTTTAGAGAGCAGGTGACTTCTCATGGTTTATATTAGTCTTTTCAGGAAGGGCCGAAGGAAAATGTATTTTGTTTAGCACATGTTCCAAGTATGGCTTTTTTGCAAAGCAGAAATCTGTGTTATTACAAAAACCAAAATACAAGCAAGTACATGCTTGCAGCTTGCCAGGTTTACATCACACCCCCCCATAGGAAATTAAAGAGTCAGTGTCTGTGAAGGATGCCTGCACTTTGCAGATTCCTGCTTTGCAGATAGCTTATTTCTTCTAATTTCTGCTATATTAAATGCTAGGAAAAAACCTTAGAAAAGTATTCAACCCTTGGTTACAGTTGCCTGGATAACAGACTGAACAGTCTACTGCTAATTAAGACTACACTGTATTTATACTGTACTGCTGAAACTATTACTCATCAGGAGTGTACTGTATTTATACTACACTGCTACAGTTTTCCCCTCTTTACTTTTCCTTCACTCTCCTTCCCCTTACACACAGGCACCCCCAAGTATCAGCAAAGCAAAACTGAGGCAGTGCCCCTGCTAGCAATCTTATTTCCTCCATGGTTTTCTGTTGGGACCATAAAAGTTTGTTCAAGGTGACCCCATAGCATTTCACAGACTTTGGGTTTTCCTCTGCAGTGGGTTTTGCTGTGTGGTTTGGTACTGGTGGCTGGGAATGGGTTGTGCAGTTTGCCTTGGTCAGAGGGGTACTCCACTGTTGTAAGCTAAAGATAATTAACACAAAAGTGTGGATCTAGGCTTAGAAATCACTTCACAGACAGAAGCAGGACAAATTTAGCTCAGGTAAAAAACAGTGTCCTGGGTTTAATAAAAGCGGTGTTTATTTTGCATATGGTTGCCTGAAAAAGAACTATATTCATGGGGCCTGTGGTGCTGATAATCTATGAGATAAGTTTTTCTCCTTCCAGTACATAAAGCCCCTAGGATGACTACCGCAGCTTACCATGAGGCATGTAAAAATTGCACGAGTAGGTCTTGATATGAAGGGTTACTGTATATTTTCTGACAGTTTGTAATTGGTGTGTGAGAAGAACATCATTTGGTGTAGACACAGCTGTTGATAGAGCATGTGGGCCTTACAAATGTGGAAAGTTGTAGGCTTGAGCCTCATTCCTATATGGATGTGAGGCTGTCCCTCTAAATTCCTTTAATCCATATAAGGCAAAAATCCATTTACTAGAAACTGGTTTTAATGATGTGAGATTTGGTTCACTTTTAGAATCAGAATTTTTCTCAAAAGTCTGTTTTTTTCCTGCAAGATGAGGAAGATGGAGAGAGCCATTTTACTAAAACTTTTTAAGGCCGTGCTGATAAGAATGTTCTCAGGCTGACAACTTAAAAAAGTGTTGTTATGGAGCAAATCCTTTCCCAAATAATCTTAGAGAGAAGAAAGAGCTCTCCTGAGCTAATCATTTCTCCTTACTCATCCTTCTGTGATAAAAGGCCAGGGAGATACACAGAGCAAAGTGAGGAAGGTGGTGGTTTTTTGAAGCTCCTTTTCCAGCCTTGCTAAACAAGAGGATGGGAGGCAGATTCCAGCAAGAATGAACCACGCAAGATAAACAACCAAATAATATCCTGTCTGCTTCTGAATGCCCTGATGGGGGTAGGGTCCCGGTTGTCACCACAGAGTTGGCTCCAGAGGGAGCAGCTGTCCCTTTTCCCGTCCATTTGCAGGGTGCTAAGCACGTCCAGTACTGCAGCTGAGGCAGGAGATGCTGGTGAGCACCCTGGGGAGCATGCAGTCTGCAGAGAAGGTGCTGCACCAAGGCAAAGGCAAAGGCAGGAGGGTGGCAGGTACCAGGAGCTGAACCAGTGTAACTTCACTTCACTTGGTGAATGGCTTTTTAGTTTTACCATATAAGATAAAATGGTAGCACACAGCCTAAGAAGGTGGTGAAAAGATCTCCATGAAATAAACAGCAAGTTTATTCAGGTGATTCTATATTCATTCTGCAATTACTTTAATACCTAGAACAAGGGAGCACTTTACTCTGGTAGCAGTTTTCCTTTGGCACCAAAATTTTTGACAGCCTAGGAGAGACTAATTCAGAGGGTCCTGATTTTTAAACCTAATTTTAATAACACCAGGGCTGACTCTCAGCTGTTGAATCTCAGCTGTAGGGTAGTTTCTGTAAACTGAGAACATACTTATCATTTAGGCCACAGAAGTGGGAAGTTCAGAAAGGTCAGCTAAAAATACCTGTATACAGCACCCAGAATAAAGGACAAAGGTCATCAAGAGTTACCATAAGTTAAATATTACATTTACTGGACAGAATTTAAGGAGAGAGCTGTTATCACCACGTGGTTGCAAGATGAGTCTTGTAGTTCTGATCTAAATTTTCATTCAGTCCTACACTATCTCTGACAATACAGCATCAAGTCAGACATCTTTATGTTTTCACAATATCCAAGTATTTGGCTCTGTTTCGTTTGCCTATTAAAGGACAGTGCACTGCTGTGTTGTGCTGGGGAGCAATGTACTCTTCCTGCTGTTCCCAGGCACATCCTTAGAAGTTCCTGGTTTTATACAGAGGCTTGAAAATTGTTGCATCTTCTTTGGACAATGAGGCAGAGACCTCATTTCTGAAATCCCAACATTCGTTGTATAAAACACCTTTCAAGAGCTGCAGAGCTTTTATGGGCCAGTGATCTTCCCATTCATATTTTATATTCTCTGTTTAATTTTTCATGAGCTCTCTGGGACCTAGTGGAGCACCATGTAAATAAAAGAGCTGTTTGAAGGATCAGGTTCTTTAGCATGTTTCATCAGAGAGATGATTGCAGAGTGTGGGTTGTGACCTTCAGAAAACTGAGGTCCTTGGTAAGATGTTCATTGCTGTTTCTTGGTGGAAAGCTGACTGGCTTCACCTCTGTTATTCAGGTCTTCTCATTGTTACTGCTTGATTCCAGGAAGAGGGTTCACTCTGCATCCTCCTTCCTGAGCTGAATCAAGATTATTCAGCCTTGAGTTTCTCATTCTTAGATGGGTGGGCATTATTCAAGTGGAAATCTCCAGGGAGGGTAATTTACTATGTTGGCAATAGCCATAGGCAGCTGAATAAAAGCTTTGGAATATCACCTTATGCTTGTCTGATGTGATAAATAACAAATGACACTCTTTTTCTTCTTTCTTCAGAATTTGTGGACTTGGAAGTTGGACAAAACCAGACGCAGGAAGAAACTGTTCCCTCATCTGGCTTATGAGTACTTTGTCCAAGTTTAGTATTTTGTTATTGCTTCCTACCTTCACCCCCATCCCCTGGAAGCCTTACTCTTGTCAAGCCCAAGGGTGTCCAAGACTGTAGTGAAAAGTGGAGATTGTGAACTGTGCCCCAGCGAGACAGCAGGAAACAAAAGCCCCTGGAAAAGCAAAGTGTGGCAGCAGCTGCCATCCACAATAATATTCAGCATCAGCTCAGTGCCTCAGGATGTCATTCCAGGCTGTGACAGAAGGTCTGTGTTGTGCACCCGTCTCTTTCCAGCAATGAATTTGTCAACAGGGATGGGGGGAGAAAGTGGGAATGAAGTGGCAATGACCTCTGGGTCAGGTGTTCCCTTGCAGACAGGCTCCACCTGGGTGTTCAAAGGCTCTGCCTTACCAGAGCTGTTTAATCAGAGCTCATCCTGACATCATTCACCATCATTTGCTTGGCTGGTGAGGACTCACTGTGGCAGCCTTATCTGAGATACTTGGCAAACGTTGTAAGCTAAATCCTTGCCAAAGCTTTTTTTTCTCTGAGAGCAGGCAAGTCAAATTGGTGTACCTTGTATCCATCTAGTTTGCTCTTGCTAGTTTGTCTCACAGCTTGCTCAGCCATTGGGAAAGAATAGCACAAAATACTTCCAGGAGCATGGTTCCAAGAAACAGGTATTGAGAGAGGTTTTGCATTGTTTCTGCCTCGCAGAACGGTACAATTTGTTTGCAATGTGTGCCTGACTCTGACATTGCAAACATTGCAAGGTTTGGCAGTTGTGGTGTGACTCCTTTAGTTTTAGGCAGTGAGTGGGCAGGCTCTTGCAGAATGGCATTAGGGAGCTGTGCCAGGCTGTGTAAAGCCACACTGCCCTGGTGTGAGTCTGCAGCAGGGCTGTGCAAGGCAGAATTGCTGCACTGCAAGGCAAGAAGGCACAGCCAGGCCAGGGAATGTCCTGATGACAGCCAGTGTAGACAAGACCTTACACAGTATCATCAATAAAATGCTTTGTTTGGGCTGCCTGAGCTAAACATGTTGTAAACATGTGATACTTGGATCATTAGTATAGTGAATGAGGCCTCTGCAGTAACTCATGGAGTTTGCTGGCTATGCCTCAAACACCCCAATCTGTCATTGCTTGCTGGAAAATCAAAGCTTTTCTATGTGGACACTACAAACCACAAAACAATGCAAAAAAAAACCCAAAAGAAAGCCAAAGCCACTTTCCCTTTCATTTGCAGTGATACCCATCTGTGAAAGCTGCCCGACTGGCATAATGTTGACTTCAGTTATTGGTCCTGCAGAGGTTAAAAGCTTACTTTGTGTTACCACAGTTGTGGAAGAGTTGCCCTTGAAGAGCTCATCAACATCAGCTAAATATCATCTGAGTTGCACTTCCATGGGTTTTCAATGTGCTTATCAGTCCTTGGATGGTTAGTTCTCAATTACAGCACCAGTTTAGAAATGCAAGGCATTTGTCTTCTGTTTCTAGTGTTAGGTGCTAAGGTCTACATGTCTGAAGTTCTCAAGATAACTAGATAGCCATTCCAGATAAAATAATTGTTGAACCCACTTTTCAGTTGGGAGAAAACTAAATAGTTTGTGTGAGCTCCTTCAAACTTAGAGAGAAAGTAGTATATGTGTATATTTTCTTACATAATGAAATCTCCATGTATATTTGTTATGTTATTATAAGAGGATGATTCTCAGAAAACTTCAAGATGCTGCTAATACAATATTTATACACTTAAGGTGCAGGTTTTTAAGGAACACAGTCTAGGTTTATTAGTCAGAAGAACAATCTGATGTATCTGTTCTGTTCATGCTCCCTTTGCAAGATGCTGTACCATGTATATATTTATATATCAGAGCTAAGGAATGCTTTTCTTTGAAAACATGGATGACTGTAGACAGCTCAGAGTGCAGGAAATATCTTTTCAGTTACCATCCAGTGCCCTGCCCCAGGAGAAGAGAATTAATTTGTTTTGTTTCCAAGAAAATTTTTGGTTTCATTTTCAAACTTCTGTTTGTTTTCACTCTGTCAGTTGAGCAGCTTTCAAAAGTTAAAATGAAAGGTTTATTACTCAAGAGTTTTCCATGGTAGGAAGGAATATGTTTAATTTGCTTGAAAATACTGAACATCAGCCTTTCTGAAAACTGATGAGTGTTTTATGGCAGAGGTTAATGAAATCAGAACTGGACCCATTCTGAATACTTTTTTAATCCCTCTTTTTGCCTTTGTGGATATTTCAGTAGGGTTCAGGTGACTTTCCACACTTATGTGGCAAAATTTCTCTGGCTTTGTTCAAACTCTGTAGGAATCCCAAGCACTCTCAGTTTTTTCAGAGGTGATGTGGACCTGTCTAAGATCTTTGCCTGATAAGCCATAAATTCCCTTTATTTAATAATACTTTCTGAGGAAGCTAATAATTTACATTTCCTATATATCAGAACAAAAATAGATGACAGTCTTTCTCCTTATGTTTTGGGAATGGGTAATTCAGTGCTTTTTCCAAGTGTTGAGAGCTCTGGTGTTTATTCCACTCCTGTTACTGTTACATGTGAAGGGTTTTCCTTTCTTCTGTTGGGTCTTTCAGTCAGATCCTTCAAAATGAGAAAAACTTGCTAATGTTAGCCACTACCTGTCTTTTTCTCAAAAAAATTTTTTTTGTTGTTTGTTTTTTTTTTATTATTTGATTATAAAAGATACCCTTTGGGATGGGTGGAATTTTCCAGCTTTGCTGTTAAGCTGTGAAAAACTGGGCTGTTGCAGTTTGAACAGAAGTTTTAGCAATGGGCTTGGTTTTCCAACTGTCTGGGGAGCCTAAAACGGCAACTGATGACAAAGGCCAGTCATAAATTGAATCATTTTGTTTGACTAGAACTATGTAAACAAAATAGTCAAATGGGGTGCAAGTGTGCAGAAGAAATTGCTGTTTACACCGAAGTGTTCCATGGTTCTCCAGTGCTGTGACAAGGGGCAATGTCCACAGCTATGGCTTAACAGGAGAAAGGTACAAAGTCTGGGGTTTAGGGCCTGGAAGCAAGTGTTTGCAGTGAGATAGGACTGAAATCCTTGCAATATATTGTAAATATTACTGTACAGAAATCTATAAGAAATACAGATTTTTCTATATGTATATTACTTTTCTAAGGGGTATAAGTCAACATGTTTTATGAAATTGGCCAAGCATTCCATCGGTGGGGATTCAGCACAATCTTTCCTCTGGAGCAGGTTGTCCTGCCGTTGCCTCCTGTGAAGTTTCTTGCATCTGCTTTTGAATCCTTTGGAATGGAATACTGGTCAGATCTGATACAGATGTTTCACTATTGTTATGCTTATATTCCTGTGAAAAAAACTGCCTGCTATTGAATCCATACAAATAAAACTACCACTCTGAGAGGTAATGTTTGTTTCTTTAAAGTATACTTTTATTTTGCTGTCTCCATTAAAGTACTGTTATTTTAAAGCTGGAATCCCATCAGGGAACTAATTTCTCTGTGAGTGAGGCTGATACTCGACTGTGAACATCTGAAAATGCAATGCATCCCTGAGCCATGGCCAGACCCCTGGCTGAGAGCTTAGGCAGGGAAGGTGGCACAATAACTGTTAGCTCTCTATATCAGTACATTTGAATTATATGAGTCTAAAGCTGTTCTACAACATTCTAATATTTTTCATTTCAGAATGTGGCTGAAAAGATAGAGTTTATTTCTGAAGGGTACTATTTTTTTCCAAATTTAGTATTATATTTAGTCTTGCTCTCTGTCAAAAGCTACGATGTGCTACAGGCAATACCACATTCATCTCAGCCAGTGTCCAAAGTGGGAGGTAGTTTGAAGTTCTGCTTGGAAAATATATAATCTCCAGATTCTTATAGACAAACTGTTGTTCAGCTGTTCTTTCAATAGAAAGAATTTGGTATATTACGCTAAATGTCTATTTATTTATTTTGTGAAAAAAGCAGCAGAAATAGTGTTTGCATAGAGTGAGCTTTTACCAGAAACCAGTGCACTCCAGTGTCATAGTTATCATTTTGATATGGTCAACCTGCTCAGACTCAAGTGTTTCACCACTCAGCATTCAAGAGCAACTCCATTGTCACGTCACATTCCTCTTACAAGTCCTGGGAGATCTATGTCAGTGCAAGGTATGAAGCAAGTCTGGAAAGGGTGAAATATCTGCATCCCCCTTTCTAAGGAGGTTAATCTCCCACAGCAAGCCTTTGCTCATCTTGCTGCCTTAGAGAGGACAGAGCCACCGTGGTCAGAGAATGACCTTGATCTACAGTCCAGCTTAGCATTTAGGAACATTGCTTTTAAGTAATTTTTCAGACAACACCTTTAACCCATATTTTATGAAGTCCAGTGGATTTCTTCCAGACAAGCTCCTGCTCTCGGACTGTCTGGTGCAAGCAACCTTTGAAAGTCCACAGCTTATCCATCCACTGCTTTGCTTCTGATTCATTTCTGAGTAGTAAATAGGTGTTGGAAAGAACCCAGAAGAGAGATATTTCCAGGTGTATTGTAGATGTTGAGGCATTCTGAACACACAACTGCAAAAGTACTTAGTATCTCCAAGAGCTTTTGCAGAACAGCTATATCAACAGCAGGCAAATAAGCAAATACAGGACTTGGCTTTACTCTTCAAAGAGATGCCTTCAAATTTTGAGGATGTTTTTGTGATTGGGGTGTATTTATCCTGGCTTTACCCATGGTACTGAGGGGGAGTATGTCAAATCACTTAAGTATAATGTTGTAGAAAGAGGTGGTAGTTGCCCCATCCTTGGAAATAAAATGGGCTTAGAAAGGACTACTCAGTGAAAAAACAACAGTATCATAAAAAAAAACAACCCTCCAGATCCAAGTCAGCTACATATATCCATCTCCAAGAATCAATCTAGTAAATGAAAGAACAAGAAATCCTGTAAAATTAGCTTGCACATTTGTACGGGACTTGAGTTGCCTTAGCAGTTATGATTAGAAATATCTAAGAGCTGTGATTGTCTGGGTTTCAAAGTTTGCCTCAATCATTAAGAGCTCAACAGGAGTACCAATTTTTTTTGGTTTTTTCATAGGAAGTAGCAAGAACCAGAGGGTAGCAGTCATGAACAGTTACCCACAAAACCATGTGATTATTGGTTGGTTATTGATCAGCATTAGAGCACTGAAGCAACAAGCACTGAGATTTAGTCACACACAAAGAGGCAGGCACAGCTGAGCACGCAGAGGGGAGTGCTGCTCCTATTCCTTCCTTTTAGCCCAGCCTCTTCTTGCATCACTGTTTTTCTCTTTGGTGACCAGGAAGTCTTAATCACTTCCGTGGTTACTCACTGGTCTGAGTCTCTCACCTTACACCTCTGATAGTCCCTTTCCATGTTTACATTTCCAGTGAACTCATTAATGTGCCATTCGTTACACAAGGCACTGTTCTATTTATCCTCATTCTTGTAATCTTTTTTTTTTCTGAATAATGCTTTCAGTTAGGTTTTACACCTTTCTGCTCAATCTTTCTGTTTCTACCCTAAGGAAGCTAAGAACTAATCATGCAAAAAGTCAAGAAATGAATGTTTTGTGTAGTTAAGCAGAAGCTTACAAGTTCAGACACCAACTCTCTGGTCTTTTTTCATCTATATAGCTCTTCCTTCATAGTTTAGCATATAATTTTTCTTTGTTTTCTTATTTGATGCCTGTTTGTAACATCATTTTTGGCTTGGTTTATGTCTTCTAGAGCATGAGTTTTTCAGAGCTGTGGTGACGCTTTGTCTTCAAAGAGCTCTGAGCACAACTACTGCAAAATCAAATCCCAAATCACAAGTCTTTTCATGGTGTAGCATAGTTTAAACTTTCTAGGAAGTTCAGTGGGACCAAATAAGAACATTAGGACTGTGAAAACCAATTGGGCAAGCTTTGCAATAGCAGGACTGGAAAAGAGACTGAAGCAGTTTTGTGTAGAACCCAGGACAGCAAAGTATCTCTTGAGCTTGGTGGAAAGATGCAGTTCCCCACTCATTTCTTGGGAATGCATTGTTGCTTAACATTTATTTCCTGCAGGAAATTAAATTTAAGAACTTTATCACATGCAAGGGTCAACCAATACCAAGCTGAGATGTATTCTGTTGGGTTCATCTGCAAACGCAAGCTGAGGTGACTCTAGGCATCTGTTGGGTTTAAGAAGAACATCTGCAGAGCTGCCTCCATCTGCTCTGACAATGAGAATAGGATTCCATCGTAAAAAAGGATTAAATTCCTTGATGTCAATTACTATAGAGGCTGAAAGTTGTGTAACTTCTGAGAAAAGGCCTTCAATGCAACATTCCTAACAGACTAATTGTCTGGAAGCTCCAATTTTCCTAATTTTTCAATTTTTTAGATTGTATAGTTTTATTACCTTACAGTTGGTAGACAGACCATCTTATTCCTGCAGAGTTTGAGGCATTCATAGATCATCTTATACTGCTCTAAAGCAAGTGCAGAAACAGAGTGATGGTAAGAGGACTTCTCTGTTCACTGATCATAGAATCATAGAGTATGCTGAGTTGGAAGGGGCCCACAAGGATCATCAAGTCCAGCTCCTGGTCCTGCACAGGACAATCCCAAGAACCACACCAAGTGCCTGTGAGTCTTATCATGCACTGTACAAGGAAAGCTGAATTTTCTTCCATGGCCACTCTGTCTAAAATCCCCATCTACCTGTGCTTGATCTCAAACTGCCGCAAATAAATTCCCCTGATGTTTGAGTATTTACAGCATAAATCAGTGTGGTTTGTATTATCTTGTTTTACCTGAGGACAGAGACCAATATTAACAACAGTCCTCATACATAAAATGTTTGTACAAAAGCAGGAGCACATAAAAAAATCTTAAGTCTGCTAATTTTGCATCACAGTACATAGAATAATCTGTAAGAATTTTTTATGGTAGAAATTAATATGATGCAATAAAAATAATGTCCTGCAAAATGCAAGGAAACAAGGAAAACTGATTTGGAGGAATTTTAACTTCCAAAGTTGCACAATTTGATATATTTTTGTCTTTCTTCAGAGCACCCTAAGAAAGGCATTTACAGCCCATCTAATGGTTCAGCAGAGATGGCAAGATCTGGGAAGGTTACAGTAAATTGCAAAAGAGATGTTTCCTCACAGAATAGAACTCAGATTCTGCCTCCAGTTGGGAGGCACAGGAAACTGTTGTTTTAATTAGAAGTATGGATTTAAATCTATTTATATTACTTTAACTGTAAAGTAGAATTGATTCAAAAGTTTTGCAAATGTCCATGTGCTCAATTGTCCTTCAGTAGTCCTCCCTCTGCTTAGTTCGAGCCAGCTTGCCACAGGGCTCAGTGGAACAGAAATAACTGAAAGGGTTTGAAGCTCTGAAACACTCATTTAGCTGAGATGTGGCCGTGGAATGAGATCAGGATCAAATTCTGTGGAGCTGGTTATCCTCCACCAGCTGCAAATCCAGCCTCCAAGGTGTGCTGAGGGGCACAGGAGCAGAGCTTGGCCACAGCCAGCCCCCCTTAGTGCTGCAGCACATCTGGGCATCTTTTCAAGTTTTTGTCCATGTGGCAGGAGGTGATGGAGGAGTGGGGACTGCGGGGAAGGAGGCCTGCTAGGAAGAAAGGTGTTTGACCTGGAGTCTAAAAATGCTCACCAGGGATCATCCTCTCAGCTATAGCTGCGCCAGCTTCAGGGCCCATGCCTTCTGTGTGAGTAGATTGTGTACCGGTAAGTTAAAGGAAGAGAACAGGGTTTCTCTTCATCTAAATGAATGCTCTACCACTTCAAATAATTCTATATTGTCTTTCTAAATAGATCACAAATACATATTTCTGGTTTAAGCCCATCTTAAAAATATTTTGCTCATTCCTAAATTAAAACAAACACTGACCAAGGACTCCTGTACTTGTTCTGTGTTGATTTTTCTCAACGTCCTTCTACATACATAAAGTCCTTCTACATACATATCTTTTCAAGGTAAATATAGGTATATTTCTTTTGAAACAAAAACTTTTGGTAGTTCTGTGAACACAGTTATGATCCAGATCGAAACCATCCAAACATTTAGGACTATTCAGGTACCAAATGTGAACAAGAAGCAGAAGGACACCAATTTTACACTTTACATTCTGCTACAAGCCTGGTTTTCATCCAGATTCACAGTTCAGTGGAGGAGGCAGGAGTGTCACGATGAAGGTATGGTATGTAGCATGTCTGGTCATAGGTGAGTGCTGTGTTTTGTTGTAGGTATATACCTGTAGCATGATAACATCCTGGGAATGACTGCACAGCATAAACATTGCCCAGTACAAATATTTCCAGTATAAAAAACCCTCTGATGTCCGTTCCCTGCAGCCTTCCCAGCCTTCCCTAGTGCTTCTATTCATTGTGACAAACCTCAAAGACATAGCTGGACACACAATGGTGTTTTCTGCAGTCAGGATTACACCTTTGCCACTATGATCAAGGATGAAATATAAAGCAAAGGCAACAAATTCCATCCGAGCAGGAAGTAAATGTGGGTGGTTCTGAGTGAAATCAAATGCGATGATGCAATGGAAACATAAAATAGTTAATCATAACCATATGTGTTCATATGAAGGATTGTGCCACATAGCAACAAATCCATCAGAAGTATGAGAAAAGCCAGTGTAGCTAAAAATGGAGGTGAAAATTAAATCGCTTCAAGGAGGATTCTTAGAACATGAGAAATAAGGTGAACTAGAAAGCTCCCAGACTGTAGAAAGAAAATGTAGCTGTGATGGTGGAGTTTTCAACTGTGTGGAGGAAGCAAGATAAATTCATCAGGAATAAAGTGAAATATATGTCGACTATTTGACTTGCTTATTGATTGTTGAGTTGGATCCACTATGCTGTTTGAGTCTGACAAGCTTCTAAGGTAAAAGTAAGCTGATGTGAGAATCATTTTAATGAAGTCATAGATTTTGGCTTTATAAAATGTTCTGCTTTTCAGGCTTAAAGGTTCTCACTGTATTTAATTGAGTAATTAATCAATTATTGGTAGTAGTTACAGCTAGAAAGAGCCACGTGACAGTGCAGCCAAGAAGAGGGAGTGCTAAGATACTGGGTCATAGCTTGAGCTATTTGAAATGGTGTCATGTTTCAAAAGAACTCACAACCTTTCCAAATCATAATTCTCTTTATCAGAAGTATCTCAGAGCCAGTTTTGCAAACAGATGCTGGTACTGAGGGTTCAGGCACATGACTCAGCTCTGGCAGCCAAACCTGCCAGCACTTGTCCTGTGAGCTGCTGTGACTGTCCAGGTGTGTGCTCCTGTCCCGTCCCAAACAGGAGGGAGCTGATGCAGTCTGTAGGTATTTTACAGCTGAGGCTGTTGCTCTGCTCCAAGGGCAGGCTAACAAGCAGTGCCCAGCAGCACAGGACATCTCACCTGGCTGCCTACCCCAGCAGGCCCATCTGCAGCCAGTGAGTCATCCTGTCTTCAGATAGACCTGGAATGAATCACGTCTGCAGCTACCTACAGTCCACTGCTGACTGCTGAGGGGAAATGGTGACTGATTTGGGCTAGACTACTAACCTTTGGCCAGTTACACTTAGACAAGAGCAATCCCACCCTCATTTGCTGTTCACAGGCTGTACCATTGTGAAAGTGTTTGTCTGAAGTAATGAAGCCTACTGAGATTTTTAGAGATGGCTGGTCACTTTTTTTGTCATTTAGTGAAGTAAAACATTTTGGTCACTGTTTTGGTCTACTGTTTCTGAAAATCCCCACCCAGATGTGGCTGGAAGAAGCTTCAGCTTGGCAAACCCCAAATTTGTCAAAACTGAGGGGCCCTGGAAGTAATGCTGCAGGGCCAACATGGTCATTGGCAGAAAGTCCCAACATGGCAAAGAATGTTGGGTGCCTCCAGGCTGGGTGGGCTCAGGAAATGTGTCACCACAGTGGTACTCTAACATGGAGAGGAAGTGTAAAAGATGTCCTCACTTATCTAGGAATTGGTGAGTTAGTTAAGGATAAACTTAATGTCTGGCATATTAATTAACTTCTGTGGAGCGTGGCTGTCTAGAACAAGTTCTTCTTTGTCTGCTCCCTGCAATCTCTTCTCTGAGGGCTATTTCAATCTCACAGCCAGCAGGTTAAAGTGGTGCCAACTGAGACATGGTGAGATTTGGTTTATCCTTATGATAGAGAGTGACACAGAAGACAAACCTGAAAAATCAAGTGGTGTGCTCCTATTTCAGAAAAGAGCTGTGTCTTTAGCCAAAAAATGAAGCAGTTGCTGGAAAGGCAGGGAAAATAAAGGCAAGGACTGATACAACTGTCTTTGTTTTATTTTCAGAATGAAAGAGGAAAGAGCAGTTTGTCAAAACAATAGCAAAGGTGTTGAAAATCAGTGGAGGAAGGAGATGTGAGTCATTAGTGTACATAAATCTAGATATCTAAATGGTAAGACTGGTCAAAAAATTTCCAACAAAAATATTTTCATAATGGAACTTGACTTTTTTGGACTTAATATTTTTCACAGAAGTATTGAATAAATATTCTCCACCCTCCCCCACCAAAAAAAATTTTCGGCACTAACAAAATTAGAAATCTCTGAAAATGAATATATATTTGCCAGGAAGAACAGTCTAAGTCAAAGCAAAACATCACATACATAGTAGAGGAAGCAGTATGCTCAGAACATCTGGTGTGCCCAGAGCATCTGCTGTATTCAGAAATAGGCTCATTTTGGGTCCTGGGTTCTTTTTGGTCCTGAGGGGGATCATGGAAAAGTTGAATACAATTAATTAGTAATCGTTCAGCTGAATAATATTTTGTTGTTGTTATAGGTAAAGGCCAAAACTACTGGCAAGAGTTTTAGAGAGCTCTCATTATACCATTAATGCAAAACTCTGTACTAACTAGTGCACTACTGGGTGTAGGCACTGTACCCCCTTCATCTTAAAATTTCAGTAAATATATATACTTTCTCAATGTCTATTAATATTAAAGTTTAATATTCATTAGTATTCCAGTCAGACAAATATGTTCCAGGCCATTAGAGTGCAATATAGTCATTTCTTTTTCCAGAAGTGCAATGCACTGAAAAGGAAGTTTTCATTTGAACTCTAAACTTGGATGATATCTTAATATCATGTGAATGTACAACTACTGAAGCTGTTAATGTGTAACTAACTGAAAGATTCTTTGGAACAATACCTTGACTCTCTGCAGTTTTCTCAGTCATGTTACTGTCAGCAAACTGTGATTTGTGTGTGCTGTGATAAAATATTTTGCATATAATGAATATAGTTGCGTCAGAGAGGAAATTAAAGGCAATTTCCCTTCTAGCTTTTTCTTTTTTCTAAAGGCCTATATACCCTCTCTAAATATTGCTTGATCCCTACTATTATGAAAAGCAAGTCAGTTGTGAAACACGCTTGAATCATCCAGGAAGTCTTGCAACACCAATTTCAGATTATTTCACAATGATATTTTTATTTCTGTGTGGAAAACTGAAGCAAAAAGAAATGAAAATTCCATCAAAATTGAGAAAATACATGCTGATGCTAAAGGGAATTTTTTTTTATCTCTGAAAGAGAACTAATAAGGAAAAAGGGAAGGAAGGAAGGCGCGGAAGGAAGGCGCGGAAGGAAGGAAGGCACGGAAGGAAGGAAGGGAGGGAGGGAGAGAGGAAGGGAGGAAGGCGCGGAAGGCGCGGAAGGCATGGAAGAAAGGAAGGTGAAGAAGGAAGGAAGGAAGGAAGGCGCGGAAGGAAGGCAGGAAGGAAGGAAGGGAGGGAGGGAGGAAGGGAGGAAGGGAGGAAGGGAGGAAGGAAGGTGCAGAAGGAAGGCGCGGAAGGAAGGTGCGGAAGGCCCGGCAAGCATGGAAGGAGGGAA